>CM042757.1:4152520-4168241 GCA_022496165.2 Catalaphyllia jardinei
AGTCTTAAATATTGAATGTTCTCTGGAACCCCAAGCTCAGCAAGGCCCTTCAGCCTTTGCAGATTTTCTGCCCTGTGTATTTTTTTTTTTTTGCCTTTATGTAATGATGCCTTCATATTAAAGACCTTAATATTTATGTCCAGTCAAGTTGAAATGGTGGCCTTTCTACACAATAACTATATTTTTATTTAAATATCTGAAGTCTCTTGAGTGGAAGGTACAACATCAAACTTTACTTGTCAAGTTTGACATGTGAATTAGTTATGAATGACACATTTGTATTTGGGTCAACTGGCAGAAACTGTGGCAGATTAGAACAGCAAAGATTTGAATTTGTTTCTGATGTTGAGCATTACATTTTCTGAATCTAATGTACATTACAGATACATAATATAATTTTATTTTGCTGCCAAGATTTTGCTATTTTGAACGTTCAGCCATTAAGTTCAGCATCTGAATCAGCTGTTTACTCAATGCTTGAACTCGGTCATATGCTAAGTAATCATTTGTGTTTTTCTCGGCCATTCGTTTTCAGAAGTCTGCTACTCTTTCTCCTTTGGATAATGAAGATTGGGTAGCAGTTCAATCCATGGTTCTTCAACAAGAGGAGAATCATATACTAGACAAACTTCAAGGTTAGTTCACATACAGCTGTATCTGCCATTACTATTATCAATCAAGTTCTCATTTTATCAATGATCAACACGTTACAAAAGCGGTTTATCGTCAAGAGTAGTGCATAAGGCCAAAACCAAAAGGACCAAATAGTGAATTCCCAACTTTCAATATAATTTTACAGTGCAGGCCAAAAAAATATTCTTGAACTTCCAATACATGTACACTGTTGTTGGCTGGCTATGAATTTATTTGCAATGGGCAGATCCAGTGTTCAGTTTACTATATCTTAAACTTCCAACGTACAACTGGTTAATTTTGAATTTGCCAAATAGTGATTAATTTTTTCACTATTTGAAGTGTAGGCATTTATGTATTTTAATATATAAATCATTTCTTTTTTTCAGAAATTGGTGCCCGTGATATTGTGACATTCAACATACAGAACTGCCGAGTTTGATGATGGGACCATTTAGCCATCATGATAATAATAGCCTCAAACAATTAACATTGAAATGTAGGATAATGAAATGAATAGGAATTAAATAGGGTATTAGTAATTAGTATTTACCGCAAATATTAGGATTTAATGTCAAATGATAATTAACCTTTAGATGTACAAGGGGGAGGGAGGGTTGATTGCCACCCCTCAGAGAAATATTGTAGAATTAGTACCTGTTTTTTTTCCTGGTGTCAATTTGGTTAATTTTCCATCGATTCAAAAATAGAAAACAGTGAAATCTGAGATGTCAGATCCAAGATTGTGGACAGAATGTAATGTTAGATGACATCAATACTAACAATAAGTAAAAAAAAAATTTCCAGTTTTCTAGATTAAGCCAAGAACTATCCATTCTTTTAGATATGTCAAGCATGACAATAAAACTCAGAGGGGGCTCCATCTCCCTCCTTGTTTGTATGGGTGTACCAAGTCAGAGATATCATTTTGATGCAAAGCATTATTTTCTTACTCCCAAGGTACATGGCCTTAAAAGCCTAGGTATACTTTTAAAAAAGTGTATTTAAATCTTGTCAAATACTAGTTATTTAATGTCCGTAACTTCTGGTAGATGTCTTAAAAGAACCAAAATATTTATACTTGTTATCCTCAGTTGTTACTAAATAATTTTAAATTAATAAGTAATCAACAGAGATGTGCCTTCTTTTAAAGCAAAATCAAAGAATCTTTTATCAAAACGTTTTTATAAGTTTCATTTGAAAAAGGACCCTTTGGGTTGTGCTTAAGTCAAGAATGGCACAGAATACTATATAAAAAAAAACACCAAAGGTTCTTGTATGTTATTTTGTTCTCTCTACTAAGAAATTAGGCTAATTAGACTCTTAAAAATAAATTAAAGTGCTAGCTACTGTTTCAAATAGGTGTTGTCCTTTTCTAGCTTGCCCATCAGACAAGCAGGTCTCAGTTTTGCTTGCCCTGGGCAACTTGGTTTTCTATTTTGATTCAGGTGGCCAATGAATTACCTGTGGTCTTGCCATGAGGCAAGTGTGACAAAAGTTACTTGCCTAGCAGGAAAATCTACTTGTCCTGGACAACTGAACAGCAAATTTTTGGACACTGCATATTTATAAGAAACACCACATCGTAGTTATGAACTGCACACTGCCTTCTCTAGATCCTAAATGCTCGTGCTTAATACACTAGCGGCAACCAACACAAACCTCTTTCAGTCTGTAGGCTCAATAGGTGAACTGTTATTTAAATGGGGGGGTTTAAATACAAACATTTTAACCTTGTTTTTATCGCATGTAAAGATAATATGTTGTAGTTCATTTTTTCCTCTTCCTTCTTGGCCTGTCTATATGTTGGTCACTTTGAGAATTGAAAGGTGCAAGATTCAAACTGAAAAAATTTGAGATTTTTACAGTTTGAATGTTGTAACGCTTTTCATTTCTCCATTCAGAGGTTGACCAGGACATTTCATTTCAAGTACTTATTCTGCACACACTCTCAAGGGTCGGTGTTGTATGATCTGGCCTGTGTACTTTAAATGTAATGCATGTAAAGCCAGTTACTCTACAGGACAACCCAAGTTGTCTAGCAAGATTTAGCAAAAATAGAAAACACTTGCCACTAGTTGGTGTTTTGACAAATTCTCTGACTCTGTTCTCAAATTCCTCATTTTTTCTAAACAGTAACAATTTTTATAGCTTAGCTTCTATTGTTCATGGATGGATGGATGACCTTTGTTTAAACGATAAAAATGAAAGGTACAAGCTTGTGGGGTCTTTTATAAGTAATTAAAAACAAAATAAATCAATTAAGTGAGAAATAGTATAATTACAATATTAAGTGATGTAGGATAGCAAACAATTTGTGTAACATGTGATGAGGTTAAAAGATTAGTGCAACAACAAGAAAAGTGACTAAGATGAATGTGATTTGTGGATTAGTGAAAACATTTATGTTAAAAGTATATATGACACTTGAATTTTGTGTTAAAATTCATGCAAGAAACAGGACTTTGTGGGTATGAGTGTAATGATTTGAGTGGCAGAAGTATCGGGGCTCAAAGAAAACCTGTCTGCTTGTCCAGGACAACTACATTTTCCTTTCAGGCAAGTAACTTAATTTCTCTTCTCACTTGCCCCGTGGGCAGGAACCCAGGCAAGACATCTGCCAGCTAAATTTTTGATAGCAATTTTAAAACAAGTAAATATTTGGTGCATGGAGAGTAACTGTTGATTTGTTGATTTAGTGGCACATGTTCACAGTTCAGAAATGGTTACCTACATGTAGCATGTGATAAAAAATATGTTCTGATCAAAGGTCTTACAACTAAAGGTAACTGACCACAAAACGCTGCAGCGTTATTTCTCAAAATTTCAGCAGTGCTTGCCAGTTTTTATTTTGTGAGCATTCACCAGTTTCACTGTGAAAAAACAAACTCAACATAACAGCTGTGTGTGAAAAGAAGCTGTACATTTCTACTTCAAAAGCAAATCCCTTGCCATCAACTAAAACTGTGTCCATCTTCTGCGAAGCATACAAGTTTTCTAACAGAAATACAAGCTTTTTTTAGGAAACTGCCACAGACTACATGAATTGAAACAAATTTGATTGGCAAGTCATCCAAAAATTCAACAGAAAATTCAAACAAAGACATTTTTACTGGACTGAAATTATTTTTCAAACACCTATGCACTTGCAGGCTTTCCCAAATCAGCATGGAGCCTGTTCAAACTTGAAGAGCAGAAGCCAAATTTTTTGTTTTTTTATTCTACTTGTTTTTAATTTTATGTGCTTACCTTCAAAGTGATCTTCTTGGAATTAGGTAAGATGCAGTTCAAGGAGTCACACAACCCACATTGATTCTAGTGTTCTTTTAATTCAGGGAACAACAAATGAAACTGAACAAAACTAAGAAGATTACAAGCACATCAGACATTCCAACACATATGAATTTGGGGTACATGAATTATTAATGAGTTTGAAAACTTGGGCAAGTGGGGAAGTGCCCTGGGCAAGCAATTTTTTTCAAGCCCTGAGTATGAATCATAAATTACCGATTAAAAGTATGTTAAGTCCTTCAGCATTGTCAAAATTTTACATTTGCTAGCTAGCAAAGTCTCCAAATTTTCTGTAGCCCCCTTGTTAAGTAATGACACCCTGAAAGTAGCTATCTCAAAATGTAACTTAAAAGAAACAGTGAAATAACAAAGATCATTAAGCTTTAACAAACTGATTGCATGATTTTTTGGGAGGGCTACTTTCAGAATTCTGCTGTGAAGTCAACTTTGGTTTGTAAAAGATGTTAATTAAAGTTGTCATTATCCCATCATTGTTTCATCGTGAGAGGCAAAAGGCCTTTTTGGTTTCTGGTGTCAAAAACTGAGTTTGGTTGACTAGCCCTCTGCAGACTTGCCATAGCTCCAAGTTGCCACCTTGTTCAGGTTGCTGCCAGGTGTTCACAGCTGCTATACTGGTCCCACTACTTTGCCCTGACATGCAGTCCTGTACCCCACTGTTGCCCACCTCCCACAAACAAGGACATTGGTGTTAATCTTTGCAACACCAATTTAGGTCACTCAATGCAAATAACAATAAAATGTGAAATAAATGTTTTATTTTCCATGAATCATGATTTGGGCTCTGTTTCGGAACCCCTGTCACCTTTATACCCTTTCATAAAGTTGTGGATACATTTGAATGTATTAATCTTTCAAACTGAACTTCATTTCAGCTCTCTCTGTTTTTGAATTATTTAATTATAACTTATATATTAAATATTTAACAAACCTGATTCATCATTAAAGTAGAAAACTGTAATTCATTATAGTCAAAGCCCAGCGGAAGGTTTTACAGAAAACAGTTGACAGGAAGAACAATTCTTAAGGCGATCACTCAAAAACAAAACAAAAATACTAAATGGCACAAAGTCATTGTGTCAGAGATAACATTTAAAACCACTTAAGATTTCTTTTCTTTTCTTGCAACAGTCATTACAGTGTATGGTAAAGTAAACTGCACGTAATTAAAATAACAGTAAAAACCTAAGAAATGGACACAGGAGTAGACTGAGATGAGCACAGGCCAGAGGTCTGGGTATCGACTGGGAGGCTTGACAAAAGCTGATCCAGCATGTAGACCCAGTGCTCCCATCACTGACAGAATAAACTGAAAAAGATTGGAAACAAGGAAATAAATGATACAGTGCAATTTTTGTTTTGTTTTTTTTAAAATTACGTTTGGCAACCTAATAACTAAAAGGGCAAGTTCTAAATATTGCATATTTACAGGAAAAAAATATGGAAGTTCTTTCTTGAAATGTATATTCAATCTTGTATGAACAAGCTTTGTGTTGACCTTTTTTCCAATTTGTCGCCTTTGCTAAGTTTTGACAAGGTGGAAGTAAATTCTTTCCTATGTTTATGTGAACAACAAAATTGTGTGTAAACATTTACCAAAGCTTGTTTTAGTGGCTTGGTTCTCCCCAGGTCAAACACATGATAAGCAACTGCATAGAACATCAGCATACAGGAAACGTAGGGTAGAGACAGACCATCCTTCAGTAGTAATGGCCACATGCTACAAACAAATGTTATTTAGTTGATTATTACACCACATTGTACCAAGAAAGGTACCATGTCACATATTTACCGAAAACCAAATTTGGCCAGGTGACTCTGTTGTCATAATAGTTGTCTCAGTCCAGGGACTAGATAATTATCACAGGACATCAATCAATCAAACTTTATTTAACAACGGTGACAATAGTTAAAAACTAATAAACTTGTGGGCCTCCAAGACAGGAGACATCCCTGTAAAGACAACAGACACCGGTTTTGGTGGGCTTATCAGAAATTTGGGTAAAAGTGCGAGTCTTTTTGGGAAACCCTTATATTAAGTTATCATTTTGATTAGCCTCTTACACAGACATTCTTTGATGATGTTGCATCACAAGCATGACAAAAATTAGTACAGGGAACAGGATTGTGAATTATCCCTTTCAGAGATCAATCAACCCCCAAAAAGAATTCATTTGATGATTTCTTGTTGCAATACATTGTTCTAACTTGTTGTGCCACCTAGCTGTTTCAAGTGAAATTCTATTGAGCCCATAAGGAAAATTAAGTGATTGACCAACCTGAAAGTGGAGATGACTAAGAACCAGACACACTCTAAGGGTTTGTAATGTAGCAGCAGGCAGACAGGACTAGAAAGAGTAGAATCATTCATGATCAATTAATATTAGTATTTAGAAAACAGTCCTGGGAAAGCATGCATGCTGATTGGTTAAAAATCGTGTTTGTATAACTCGATGGAGACAGAACTAGCGCATGCTGTTGACGTAGCGATGGTGCAAGCAAAAAGAATTTACATTTTGATAATCAAAGTTAACAAGTTGTTTCCTTTTTCTCATCACAGTGTTTTCTAAAAGAAATGGAAAACATGTACTCTGTGTTTCTATCGAGTTTTAGTATAAACCTACTAGCGTTGTATCGCGAATGCCGTTCTCTGATTGGCTACCCTACTCACTATCTATTATGTGATAGATAGTGAGTAGCGTAGCAGTGTACTCTTGTCGGCAAAATGAAGGCCGTTTCTTGGCGTTTTTGAAGTGCCTGTGAAGAGGATTTAGATAAAGTATTGAATGACTAGTAGATTTATACTAAAACAATTATTAGATTATTCGCCCTCGATTTCTATGCATCACGTGATAGAAATCTCTAGCTCATAATCTAATTGTTAAATAGAAACACTTGTGAAAGTTTGGGAGAACTCGAAAAAGCTGTGGAAACACTCGCCTGTGGCTCGTGTTTCCGCAGCATTTCTCGTTCTCCGAAACTTCCACTCGTGTTTCTATAACTCGATAGAAACATGGTACATGTTTTCTATTTCTTAAACACATAAAAACGTTTCTATCAGCAGCTGCTACTGAGACCACATTCATTATTAGGAAGTGGAATGATTACAAAATATGAGAGCATGTCTCATTTGGAAGGACAAAGAAGCAAGGCTGTTGCCTAACAATATTTCAAGGAGCCCAGAAGGGCAAAAGCCAAAAAGTTAGGAGCCCAACAGGTTATGTTTTGGGAGCTGCTGCAAAATTTAGGCGCCAAAAGGACTTTCTTGAGTGCCCCAGGCTGCTGGGCTCCTGTTAGGCAGCAGTCTTGAAGAAGTGTTGGGACTTGTACATGCATACCAAACACCAATCTTGTACTAGGATTTTTCAAAGGGGTAGGCTGGTACTTTGGAGTGTCAGGGTCAATAGGACAAGCCCACAAAATGTTACAATTTGAGAACTGGAACCTAATTGAAAGCTGGTACACCAGAATTTATTCAACAAAGTAGCTAAGATTGCCTTTATTTCTTCCATAATATTCTCAATCTGTTTCAATTTGTATACAATAATAACAGTGCTATAGCCACCACTGTGCCAGGCTGTGATCTTGACTATGAGTTATGTCAGGTGTTGATTTGAATGAAAGAGGAACTCAATCGACATTGTTAGATTGTAATACTTACAGTGCTGCTAGCAGGATTGATTTCTCATGGACTTGATATGAAAAAATGAAAAAAGCCAGTGATGAATTCACCTAAAAGTTTATTAAATGAAAGGCAAAAAACAGTTACAATGTGCAAGAAAATGTCCACTCAATTTATTCGTCAGAGTTACTTTTAAGTTTTAAAATGGTACCCTGAATATCGGGAATATTATAGTCATAAATCATGATATGCTATGAACTATTAAATTTCTTTCTAGATAGCAGATTGAAACTTCTTAAATGTGTTCTTTTGCTGACCCAAAGAAATGTTGTGACTTAAATGACGCGACTAACTAATGTCTTAGCAAAAGTCAAGTCAACTGCATTATTTTAAAATGAGTATTTTCACTCATCATTGACAGAAACTGGATGATGTAACCTTTTACTAGTCATTCCTAGACTTTAATAATAAAATTATCCTCTTAACCAGCTAATTTTCGGTCAGTCTAGAAAAGACTAGCTAAGGGATACTGCTTCTTGTATGAAAAAAACCTTACCAGAGACAAAACAAAACGATCTATTGTTGGATTCTTTAACAAATTGAAGGAAGATGGCAAACAGGCAGTGAGCGTTGACCATGTGCTATGAGAAAAGAGCAAAATACAGTAACCAGTAACTGTGAATTTAATATTTCAAGTCATTTGATTGTATATAATAGAGTTAACAAACTCCAGCCTGTGTAACCTGCGATTCTACAATCTCCAACAAAATTGTTGACACAATCACCTTTGAAACCACTGATCTGTTGTTGCCCTCCTAGCTTGTCCTTTCTGCCCCCTTTCCCCCAAACAATGTCGTGCGGCAAATGCTGTGATCATGAACAAGCAACATTGATTGGGGGAGCGGAGGGTTTTTTACCATCAGTTCATTGCATGGTAAAAATGTGGTGTTATTTGGTGCATCAAAAGTACTATTGAAAGACAATGTGTCAACTAAGTATGTCACCAATTGTAGGTTTTTCAATGCTGATTTCTTCTGCTGATTCATAGCACTGGCTATACAAACTCAGAATAAGTACAAGTTAGAAGAATTCACAACAGGCCATTATAAAGAAGGAGCTGCAGTGGTCTGATGGTCAGTGTATTCGACTCAGAATTCAGTGTTCCAATGAGGCCTGTCTGCAGTGCCAGTGTTAAGTTCTGATTGGCAAAAAATGTTGCTCTCACAGTGCCTCTCTTACATCAATTAGGCACCAGAAATCCACAAAACAATAACACAAATTAAGACATGAAGCTCAAGGGAATTTGGAAATGATCACAACATGGCCAAAAATTACATGTATCTGAACTCAAATCTATTCAAATTCATCCATACTGGAGTTAAACTGGGCTGAACCTGTTAGAGCGATCTTCAAGTGATTTTCATGTTGACCCCGAGCCATTTAAAAAAAAGCCTGAGTTACCTTTTTAAAAGTAAATGAAAACATTTGTTACAAACAGTTTAAAAATGTTTGCTTGAATTTACAGTCTTACCTGAGTTTTATAATCTGTGTTTGAGAAAGAACTTTTTTAACTTTAATAAGAACAGAGAGTGAACACCATATGTTTGCCACCTTGTCCTACAGGATGAAAGTACATTTAATATTTAGACATTTTGAATTCCACATCGCATTTAATTTAGCATTTTATCCCTGCTCCAAGGCAAATCCAAAAACAAAAATAAATGAACTCAATTGAAACACTGTCGGGTCACGTTTAATATGTAAATAGACAAGACTTAATTTTCAGTACCTCGAAAATACCTCTTGCAAATGGAAAGAGTCTGTGTAGAACATGTAGAATCATTGGTAATCCGGTTAGGAAGGGCAACCAACTAGAAAAAAAAACTGGATCATATGAGCTGACATTGTAAGTCTCCCAAAGAACTCAGAATATTCTAGAAACATTGGTCATACGTACCACAAAATGAATGTTACCATGACAACAATCCCTAGTTTAGCAACGCTGAAAATTCTTGAAATCCTGTGATAGAGTAGTAAAAGATCTATTGACAGAGACAAATTCATCCGCTGCCGCAGCAAGGTACTGTATAAACTTTTGAATACATTTTTCATTTACCAATAGTAACTAAATTGTGCTGCCAAAACACAGAGCAAAAATATAGCATGCTTCCCTCTTGCATAGTGTTGTAAAGTCAAAATGTAAGGTCTGAATGTGTTTTGATCCTTTCAGCCACAATTTAAAACTAATAAAAGTTCTTTTAAACCCTTGCTGTCAGCCAACAGTACAATTCTAAAAACTAGTTGGTAGATTAAAATGATGATTTTCTTTTTTCTTGTAACCTGTTTGCCTGATAATGCATCGATATTGGAAAGTGAAATAATTATTTTAATTGAAGTCTGAACACTCCAGGGATTGAAAAAGTGGTGCCAACTTCATCTGGTAGGCAAATTGACAAATGAATGCAGGAACCATCAAATCACTCTTGTCCCTTCCCAAATAGTTAATAATATACTAATTATTATTCCGTATTATAATCATGTAGTGTTAACAAAATAAGGCTAAACTACTCTTACAGAATACAGGGCCACTATTAATAATCCATCCACTGAGCCAGCTTGTTTGACTCATTTACTCGTTTGTCATCCACTGCTGAGCCAAACAAGCCACCAAATGAATATGCCAAGGACTTAACACACAATAGATTATTACTAGTTCTTTTATCCACTTCTGAGCCGAGCAAGCCACTAAATTTATGCAGTTTCCATGGTGACCTTGTATATTGAGTGGTTGCACCTAATTTGACTCTCTGATACTAGCAGATGGCTTAGCATCCACATTTTAATTTTCAACTTTACCATGAATTTTGTTTCCACGATTTTCCTAATAAATAGAAAAAGAAAGGCAGTGCATGGTAAAGCTCCATCTGCTTGTAATTTAAAGCCAGTGTGAATGCTATTGACCCCAGAAGGTCATGATCACATGCAAGTCCAATTACTCCCCACAGCGCTAAACCAAGGCTTATCCCATTGTATCTGAATTTGACTATTAAGGAGATGAATGTAAACAAAGTCACTCACTTTTACAGAGGATTGTTTTAGTTTTACTTTTTCTAGGAAAATGAAATAATAACGTTTCACTGATTTGTGATTGTCATTAAGCCAACACATTTATCAGTGGAAAATGGACAAAGGATACTGAAAGTGACCATGGTCAATGAGAATAAGACCTGGGTAAAATAATATAGCAGCTGCAATCAGGACCTGAGAAATGTTTAAAAAAATACATTATTTAAGAGGTGTTAAAAAAAGCTCCAAGTGACTTCAGATAGATTGCTAAGTCAGATTCTCCTTCCAAATTGCCTTGTATTCCCTTGTGAAACAACTGGAGAATTTGATGTTACATCAACAGTCACTTAGGTGCCAACTCCTTCAATTGAGAACTGAAGTTATGATAAAAGATAAATGGCATTTGAGAGAAAAATTAAATTAACATTGAAATATAATGTTTATCTGAAATTACATTTAGATTGACAATAATTTAAGGTTGATTACTAAATAAAATTTGCAAGAAAGGGATTTTCACTTTTATAGGAAAATGATGACTCAGCTTTTTTTAAACCAAAAAAATCAAATCTCACCTTATTCAAAGCAAGTTTCCTTCCCAAACAGACACAACAATATACAAGGACTGCAGGTATGTACACCAAGGCGTCAGCTATAAGGACTTTGAGAAATGAATAATGATAGTAAGCAAGCAATTGTCAGATACATCCTAGTAGCACTATAGGCACTAATATTATTATTGAGGAAATATTATAGAAATAACTGAAATATTATGAAAAACTTACACTACCTACTAGATGGTTTAATAATAAAAATACCTGACCTGAACATACTAAATAAAAATAACTAAATATTACTAAAAACCTTCAACAAGCCGTTAGATTTCTTATCAATTTGAAAAATATATTATTACCTGTGTATCTCATGAACAGTTTATGCTCTAGGCTTTCATGTCCCCTGGACGTTTTAAGTGCAACCCAGTTTGGATTTATCTTGTTGGCTCTGTGAGATCAGTACCAAAAACAAAATAATTTATTTGTACAGAAATGTCAAACATCTACCTTAAATTTGTAGACCTGATCAAAAAGTCATCCAGTTAGAACTGCAGCAAGGGAGATAAAATAGACCATACATTTGTATTCCAGGTAGTGGGACTGCCTGCAATGGAGGCTCACGTGGGGAAATATTATCAACATTTTCATTTGAAACAATTATTTTAATAGCTTCAGTTGCAAGCAAGTCCCTGGGAAGCTGTTTCCTTTCCAATACTGAAAATACAAATATGGTCTGTTGAGACAGTGAAACTCACAACATTTGGCTAAAGTATCATATTATTTGTGTGAGGCGTATTAGTTTTTTCAATGGATTTTTGCCATCTCTAAATCCCAGGAGGGGGAATTCTTGTACTTTGGCTATAAAGGTATGTGTTACAGGATAGGGTATGGTTTTGGGGATTCCCAGACTTTAAATAGGGTATTATGATTTCCTCTTATAGCATTACACACTGATCATTCCATGGAGGGCATAGGATGACCACTGTTGCCTTTTATTTCTGTCAGTCTTGAACCACTCTTTTGTCATGTCACACCAACTCATGTTACTCTCCAACAGCTCTTTCTGGATACTGATCATTCAAATTTAAACTATTTTACTCACATAAATCCACAAATCCAACTGTGATAAGCAGTCAGAGGTGGATAATCCAAGCCCCAGTACATCAAGTCATTGTTAGTTGTATTAATGTACCTGAAGAACAACATACAGTCAGAACCGACCAGGTGTAGTCATAGCAACTGCCATCACCCCCCAATAATGTGTAGTTCCAGAAAATATCAATAACCCGAACAACGGAGGGAATCAGGAGTAACTGCTGAATACGTACCTACAACTCTGTACCACTACTGTTTTTGTTGGTCGGCATTCTTTGAAGAACGAAGCAGAACACAATAGATGCTATTCTTATTCAATGACATGCAAATAAGTGGCAGGGTATTCTGCAGTTAAGCCGGGAATAATTTTCACATGACCCCCGCTTCTCTCTGGAATTTAATTTCCACTTCCTTAGATATTTTCTGGAACAGCACAATGTCAGGTTCTTCTGAAAAAAGTTCCCTAGTACTTACAAAGGGGTGTCCCTAGGAGTTTAACCTGTAACCTTTCTGTAATCTTTATACTTTATACTCGGATTTGTTGTAAAGAAGAAAGGGGATTATTATTACATCTAAACGCGTTTGATGAGCTTACCACTCATCAACCGGTAGGTTGTACGTTATCTCCATCCAGTGCCTCTGTGCTTCATAATCTCCAAACATCGGTGGCTTCCCTTTTCCTGTAAAAAAGAAAATTACCATCCAATCCAGCAAAATCTGGAGTACATTTGAAACTACAGCTGGTAATAAAATAGCACGCGCGTGAGAAACTTACCTGAATATGAACCAATCGACACACACCAACGAATAAGAACAGCAGCTAGAACACATAACGCTGCAGAGTAGAATTTTTCGGCCATTTCCTTGTCGATCTGCTTCACATTTCACACAATCGGAAAAAGCTTAGATTTTGTCCGCCATTTTGAAAAATTTTCAGGATTCCGTGGACTTATGGGATTGCTCTATTCAAGGCCCTCGGCGAGGAGTTACCTTTAATTTGTGAGTGTAGAACTAGAAATCCCTATATATGTAGGCCGTTTTCACACTAGAGGACGGACAAATCGTCTCAGATGAAAAACTCGTCTGATGTGCAAACGGGACGAACAAATTTTTCGACGAACAAGTCGTCTGATATCTGGCCAAACAAGTCGACGACAGAACGACATAAATCCACATCAGACGGACAAATGCCAGACGACAACCTCGTTCCTGAGAGACCCTGGGAACGAGGTGGCCAAACGATTTGTCCGTCCTCCGGCCACCCTGGTCGAGACGATTTGTTTGTCCGCTAGTGTGAAAACGACCAATGAAGTGATCATGACACTCATTGCCTCGCGTGTCACTTTTTTGTCAGAACCACATTTGGACGTCATTTGTGACCAATTTCTGACAACATGTTTCTGAACAGGGGATAACGGTAACATGGAATCTTCTTGTTTTATATGTTATGTCTAGATTTATGAAAATAGCACTACATACATACATACATAACCTTTATTAACGTGTCGATATGTATTTAGCTCTAAGCTAAGAGCTAATTGTGGACACTTAAAAAAAAATTAAAGCTAATTAATTAAGCTAAAACTAATCAATCATGATAATTAATCAATAAAATTACAATTAAAAAGCTAAAATCAGTAGATTAAAATTTACAAATTTAAATAAGTTTACAATTAACCGTAAAGAGAGTAAAATTATTTACAATGCTAAACCTATCCTACTAACATTACGAAGTTAGTAAAAAATATATATAATTTAAAAAGGGACTAAAATCTGACATCTCGGTCAGGACTGGCACACTTTACAATTGCAGCTCCCGTCCAATAATCCTTTTACATTCATTCCTCGGATTGCATCTTTGAATGCTTTAAGGCTCGTTTTTTGACGTAAGCTAATATTCATTTTACTCCATAAATAGGGTCCTAGATATCGGATACTATGTTTACCGTACTTTGTAGTGCTAACTCTAGGGATAGAGAAGTCTTTGTTACGTAAATTGTATTTACTATTTGAGATACGGAAAATGTCAATCATAGTCTTGGGTACTAAATTAAAATGTCTTGTAATCTTCGATTTTCTAAACTCGGTAGTTTTGCCCATTCGAGAAGCTGCTCATACGTTGCTGTTTTATTACTGAATACAGCACGCAAGGCTCGTTCCTGTACCCGTTCTAGCTTCTTAGTGTCTGATGCTCTGCAAAAATGCCAGACCATGTTGCAGTAGGTTAAATTCGGTAGCACCCCAGCCTTGTACAACTGAAGCAAGGCATGAGTAGGAACCAGTTTCTTTAGTCGATTAAGAACACCTACTTTGCTTCTTGCTTTCTTTCAAATATCACTTATATGTGAACAATAGTTCAGTCTACTGTCAAGTGTCACTCCAAGAAGCTTAAGGAAAGGTTTAGATTCGACATTCTCACCATCAATTTTGACATTAATTGCTGCATCCTCTATATCCCTGTTACTCAAAATCATTGCACCATACTTTTTATGATTGCCCTTAAGATAGTTCTCATTGTACCATCTTGATATAACCACACCCTCGTTTTTCAAAGTCTGCTCTACTTCGGCTATTGATTCAGCAATAACATAAATCTGGTGGTCGTCTGCGTACATTGAGAGATTTGCATCTGTTATTTGATATGTCAAGTCATTTTGGAATATATTCCATAGAAGAGGACCAAAGGATGAGCCCTGAGGACATCCTCTTCTCATACCCTTCCAGTCACTTACCACTGAATTTAGTTTTACCCTGTTTTGTCTATTTATGAAATACGATGGCATGAGACGGAGTGCTTGCTCTGAGACTGAACCGTATACTTTTAGCTTATTGATCCATAAGGCTGGATGCAATGAGTCGCAAACTGCAGCAGGCGGCGTTTTTTTTTCTCCAAAGCTGTCGATATAAAAATTAAAAGGAATACCATTCTTTTCTTTTGCCTCCACTCGTTTATATTCCTTTAATTGCTCTCCTCCCCTAGTTTTTTTCTCTTTTGCATGGCTTGAAGGTCACCTTTTGTTGTGAAATCAGTTGTGAAATCAAAGTGAATATGGGTGATTTGACGCAGATATTCAACAAATAAAGAAGCGTAAACCCAGTTGTATTATTACACTGTGATAAAACATGACAGGCATTTGAGAACACGAGCCGCAGGCGAGAGTTTTCTACATTTCTCGAGTGTTCTGAAATGTCCGGAGTGTTTTATCACAGTGTAATAATACAACTGGGTTTAGGCTTCTTTATTTGCTTTATGATATAGATTTTACGCGCGCAAAACAATACAATACGCTTTTTCTATGTTTTATTTAAACAATAGACCACAAGTTTCTATGGTTAATAGGCTGGTAAATCACGAGCTGCAGGCGAGTCATCTATGAATTCTTCGAGTGTTAAGCCACTTGGTAGATCAGTTGGTTGGTAGATCAGTTGGTTGGTAGATCAGTTG
>CM042757.1:4177668-4185168 GCA_022496165.2 Catalaphyllia jardinei
TGAGTGCCGTAATCTGAGTCCTTTAGTATCATTTAGAATTTTGTAACCGTTTCATCCATATTTACTTAGCTTCAGTGCAGTCCCTGAAGAAGGTTAGTTTTGTGTAACCGAAATATTGGGCATTAAATTTATCATTTTTAGCCGTCCGGTCAGCCTTTCAACTGGATTTATAAAAAATAAACTAGTTTGTTACTGTTACTGATGATCAACAGTTCTGAATGGGAACAACCTTGCTCTGCATTGACAGTTTTTACACCCCCTTCCCTTCAGCAGCACATTGTACCATTTGGATAAACTAGTATATATAATTAATAAGTAATCTAACAATATACACGAAAAAATTACTCGATTCTGATTGGCTGAGAGCAGTGCAGTTCAAGTGCAACACCAGTGCAAATTACAAATCGTAATTTTGGAATATGATAGGCTGAGAGAAAAAGGAAAATTTTTAAGCCAATGATATCACGTAAAATGATCACGAAAATTATGTGCGGAAACTTTGAAAGTGTTCAGAGTCCGTCCCTTTTTCCATATTAAAAGCATTTTATCAGTAAATAAGGCTTTTTGCCCCCGCAGGGTTTTGGCCTCTTGGCCCAAGGAGGCATTATAGTCACCCCCGCGGGTACGTATAAAGAATGTGTGAAATATTGGTGTAGTATGCAAATCAATCCCGATTTGAAGAAACTAGGCGCGCACGGCGGTCTCGGGTAATAGGTCGGGTTTCACCATCTTCGAGCGGTATTACAAAATACACTCCGATTACAATATGGCCTGCATTACGATTTCAACGTGGTCAAATAAATTCCCTTCGAAATGGCTGAGATTCTAATCTGAAACAAATTGAAAACGCTTTCAAAGATCCTGAAGATTGATTTTGGGAGAAAAACAGCTCAGAGGGTATCGTAGGAAATTCTGAAGAATACTATAGAAATTCGAGGCCAGTTCAGTTGCAACTAAATTAGCTAAATACCCTTCCGATAGTCAGTTTTACCTTTGGCATCTCCTTTATTTGGATCACTTATTTTTACTGAGTAATCTTACGTGGCGTAGACCCACGTGACAGCTGGGTGACTAGCAGGGATCCAAATGTAAATGTTTTGCGGCGTTTTCGTTGAGGACAAAAAGTTTGACTCTAATTTGCATATATGGCGACTGTAACGCGATACTTCTGTTTACATCTCGGAAAAAAATCTCGACTTCTGTTCTGCTTTCGAGATACGGTTGCTGGTATATCAAGACATAGTTAATAGAGGGAAATGGTTATGAAACTCGTCAAAGGTCTTTGTTGTATGTTACTGTTCTGTTTTTTTTTTGGCCTTGACCCTGTACAAAACACTAGCTGAAATATGAAATATTCAACATGACACGAGCGTGGGACACAGAAAAATCTGTCACATATGAACTCAGTAAAAAGACCTTGCTCCCCATGAGGTCTCGTAGCTCAATGAAGAGAGCGCCCGCCCGGTGTTCGGGAGGTCATGGGTTCGATTCCTGTCGGGGACTCAGATTTTTCTTTGTCCCGCGCTCGTGTCATGTTGAATATTTCATATTTCACATGTAATTACCGAGCTTAAAATTCACCATCTTCGTTTACTTATCAACGCAATAGCTGTTTACTCCGAACTGAGGAACTAAAAAATAGGAACGTGTTGGTTACGTAACTCATGCATAGTGTATGAGCGTAAAACCCTGAACACTCAAAGGAAGCGAAACTGTTTATTAAATTATGTACATTCTTCTGCTATTGTCAAGTTTTGTTAATTGTCATTGTAATGTAGTTTCACACTTGCTTTTCTTGATATAACGTTGTTCAACTGGCATCACTTACATTTATAACGGTGACATGTCCCCGAAACTTCATGTTTTTATGTATCTCGCTACTCTTTCTCTTCGAAAATTATTGTCTGTGCAGGCGACATCCGTCCCTTAGTTTCGAAATGTACTGAAACATACCGAAAGCCGAAGCTCCCTTGCTTGTGATCAAAATATCAAAGAAGACATCCCCACAGCGTTCGAGGTTTTGCTTTGAAACGAAACGAAACAAAACGACATAAACAGATCCTCCATAAACATCCACGAGACGCACGAGTAACATCCACGTAAGAACTGGGTACAATGTCTAAAAGTGACTTAATAAGAGGGATTACCTTAGTTAGAGGAACCTATATGGGGGATTCACTCTCTTACCTTGATAATCTCTTGCTCTAGACTTAATAGGGGTCGAAACAGCTGTCTCTTGGCTTTCAGTTTGGACTCTATCATGTCTTTGCCATTAAAGCTTTCTATGTAGTAATCAAGCCTGATTCATTGTGGTTATTACGGTATCGAAAGTGATCTTGTCAGAAACCAAAGTTTACACTGGCCACTGAAAATTTGAAAAGGGAATCCATCATGTACCAGTCAAGATGCCAGACAAACAACTAAACGTGTGCGGAAGAGCCTGGTGAGAGATTCTCTCGTACGACAATAAATTTGACGCGAGTTCTTTGAGATCAGTCGGGTATCGTAGCAATGAAAAACAAAAGAAACTGAAAATGTTTTCCCACGCCGGTCAATTGAAAAACTTTTTGCCAATCTCTTAACATATTAATACAAATTCGAAGTGAATGCGAAGTACCCTCTATCGGCTAAAGTGAAAACTGACCTAAATCAGTACACAAATATGAACAGTAGTAATATAACAATACATATGGCTGTGTTTATTCAGAAGGCAAAACAGAATAGACAGGTCTCGATGTAAAGCACTTTAAAATAAATCATCGACGCACAAAATTTCTACTTGAATTCTTGTGCGTAATTTTCTCTATAACCTGACTTTTGTGGCTACCTTAATACCTTTCCAACGAACGAAGTTTGTCTTCACTGGCGGTCTTGTTTACTTCCGTACACAGCCGATATCGAGATCGACTGCGCGTACTTATTATACTACTCCGACAAATTGTTTTTCTAGATAATAAATTATTTTGCCGACGTGTTGAATTAGCTTCTCGCTGAAAACTATATGCTGGAAACCTTGGTCTGAAAACTAATCTGAAGGCTAATCGCCGATCTGCGTGAAAACTAATTTATTATTGAAACCGAAACGCTAAGCACGATGCTGTTGAAACATAAAGTTAAACACGGCCAGTAATAACTAAGATAAAACCTACCACTGTTCAATTCAGTTATAACAGCTTGCTTCAGACAATGATACCCTAATAATTTATATTGTGAAGCTTGGCCCGAAAGTTAAGGTGTTAAAGCTTGCAACTGAAGGCCCGTTTTTTTCATCTACGTGTATACTCTAAAATTATCCTTAAATTATTGTTAGAACAACTTTGGGTCCGCGATGTTATGAATTGAGTCTCCAGCAAATACGGATATAGCTGTCGGCTTCGAAAAACATCATCAAAATATTGCAGATGACTGGATGTCACTGACGCGCCTCTCGATCAGATATCTGAGCAAGCAATATAAATACTTCTCACTTAAGTTCCGGACGCACCTGCCGGCTGAATAAACTTAATTTAAAAAAAAGCAATTAATTTTAAAAGGTATTGAATAAGACAATTTTTGCAATGTTCAAACTCCCTGGGCACCTCGAAGTTTATAGCGATAAACTGGTTTTAATTTCACAAGCGTGGATGTTATTGTAGTGGTTGGTTAGTCGTTTCAATAGTTCAGTGTTGAACGCTTTGTAAACGGATTTTCCGACACAGTCTCCTTTTGACTTTGGACTAGAATATCTAAAAGAAAGAATCAATTTGATGCAAAGGCAAGAACGGCAATGAAAGGGTTTCATAAGTGGCCGCTCCCATACTGTTCCACAGTTCAATTTCCTATATCTCTCCCGAGAACCGCTTAAGTCTTGTTTGACTACAGTTGCGATCAATAATCGAGAGTTTCCAATTTCCCCCAATCGTTTTACCAGGAGAAAAACACCATGACAAAATCGAACACGAAAACTTACTTTTCTGCACCTGAGCGGAAATGTCAGTGATATTGATATTCAAAGCGTAAATCATATGACACTTTGAAAGTACATCAGGCTGGGATACCTGAGCTGACGGAATAAAACATACACATCACCTTCAGGCTAGTCTCTTAAAAAAATGAAATTCATGGTTACATTAGCAGAAAAGGTGATTTCCCGAAGTCACATATCATAACCATATTAATTTCAAGTAAACAGACGCGACAGTCAAAAACATTGTTTTAAAATTATTAATATGAGCGTCACTTACCCCTGGTCTGTTCTGCAAAACTCAGTGAAATAATGAATACGCCGCTCAAAGTTGAATAGCAAACAAAAGTAAAGCATTTAAATATTCTTTGTTTGCGTATACGTATTTCATTTTCATTCGCCTGTCTTATGGACTCTTCTGTTTTTTTAAAATGCAAGCAATTTATTTTTGGCGGGGTTTGAGAAGTCTTTGAATGGAACAAACTGTTAGTTGGTTTCAATTGCTATAGCTGTAACACATTATTATGCGATTATGTCAGTTGTTTAGAATGAAAAGAAAAACTGATTATAACAAAACAATAAGGTCTTATTGATTCAGTGAGAAGATCTTATTTGCATAAAATAATGATTTTACTATTTCCACTGCATAACAATGAGAAAAGTATTAAAATTGTATTGAAATTGCCTTCCTTCTTTTATGCAGTTTTAGTTTTTACAGGCACAACAGCGGTGTCTGGCAGATGACACTCTAAAAAGCGTCCAGAAATTCTACTGAGTACGTTGCTACCAGAAACCGTTTCCGGTAAAATATATTTTTTTTGTTGATTAAAATAAATTAAAGTGATCGCAAGTCCACTGATGTCCGGATATTACTTTGTCATGTTATGTTACACGCGCTCAAATTATGAATATTTAACATCAAGATAGTATTTATAATATAAATAAATGATATATCAAAAGAGATCATAAATTTAACTCTGCTGCCATCTTCTTGAGTCGCCCTGATACTAATAGGGGCCATTAAGTCTACAGTCGAAGCTCTCTTAGGCTTGGTTCAAATATAAGCGCCGTTCTTCGCGTGAGCCAAACCCAATTCAACCAATTAGGCTCACGTGAAGTACGGCTTCTGACCCAATGAAAACTCAGAAACAAACAGCAGTGACTTACACGTTTTTTGATTGACACTTGACGTTTCGTATCTAGACTGTTCACAGTCCTCTATTTTTCCGTGAGATCGTAGATGTCAATCGTTGAGTTCGCGGCTGCCATCTTGGTCTGTTGATGCGGGCGAAGCTGGGGAGAGTACAAAATGTCCTGATAATACAGCTGTTTCGACAAAGGTTGTCCCACAACAGCACAAAAGCGCACGCGACAAGGCCGATTGGTATTGTGGGTAGTAATAATTTGGCGCTACTTGGTTAAGGTTCACAGTGTTTAGCTAGAACGAAAAAGAAGGTATGAATACACGTGTTTGTCCTGTTTCTTTCTCTTACGCTGCAATACATTCAAATAATTAACTGTAAAACCATCGTTACCCATCATGAATAACTTTCGACATTGTGGCGTTCGCTTTTACGCTTTTGTGAGACAACCTTTGTCGAAACAAGATAATTAGGCTTTATCAACTGGGTTGGTAATGTGAATTGGCCACCGTAAAAAGATCCGGAAGCTGACGTTTCGAGCGTTAGCCCTTCGTCGGAGCGAATCGAGGAATTATGGGTTGTGTGTGGTTTGTATACAGAAAGGTGGAGCTACGCTATTGGTTGGTGCCTGGCAACGTGAATAAATTAGTTGAATGAAAAGCGTTCGTTGATATCGTGAAGATTAAGAGTGCCGATTTGAAAGATAAATTTTTGTTCTAGAGTTTTGCGGCTTTCTGTGCTTCCTTGATGTAGGGAGAAGCTGCAGATTGCCATATGTTACTTGGAATGATTTGGCAGATTAAACTGTCTAGCGACCGGTTTATTAGATGCGTTTTTGTCGTCTTTCTCTACGTCGCGAAGATGTTCTCGGAATCGGTCGCCTAGTCGTCTACCTGTTTCGCCGATATTTTTTGCAGAGTGCAAGTTATACAGTAGATGACATTGTCGACATTGGCTGAGGTACAGGTAAAATGATCAGTGATCTTAATAGATTGCTTGGGTCCCGACAATTTCTCAACGCAAATGAAAGGCCATGTTTTGCATCGTACGCGTGAGCATTTAAAAGTTCCGGGTTGTTCACTCGTTTGGAATGAACTTCTGAATATCTAAAGCTACCTATGTTTTTGTCGCGTTTGAATGAAATTAATGGCGGTTGCAAAAAGATTATACCAGTGTCGAGATCATTTTGAAGTAATTTAAAGTTTTTTTAGAATAACGGAGGCTGCCACGGAGGCTAGACGAGTAATAATGCATCTTTGGCCGAATTTTCGGCTGGCTAGCCTATATGCATGTTGATAGCCTGATATGACGCACACACTTCTTGTATAAACATTTTTAGCATCAAACATGTGGCTAGTGCTGCTTTTTGGCTAATTTTGCTGTTCAGAAAAAGGAAGAATTTCAATACGGTTTAGTTGAAAACGTGTAATAGTGTTGTATTTACAAAATTTTAAATCTCCGGCCGGAAGGCCAGGTCAGTTGTCATTGACTTTTGTATCATTTGGTGGCTCCTAAAGGAGCCGTTTGTTTTGGGGCGAAACCCACAAAGTGAGTTTACTTGCTGCTGGTGTACTTGGTCACAGCCTTGGTTCCTTCACTCATGGCGCGTTTGGCCAGTTCACCGGGCAGAAGCAGCCTGATGGCGGTCTGGATCTCGCGAGAGCTGATGGTTGATTTCTTATTGTAGTGGGCAAGGCGGGAAGCTTCGGTGGCGATGCGCTCGAAGATGTCGTTGACGAACGAGTTCATGATGCCCATGGCTTTGCTGGAGATACTAGTGTCAGGGTGAATTTCCCCTTCTCTTATTTTTTCCATCAGGCGCGGCCTTTGTCTCACCAGCTACTACGGAAGACAAGGGGGGCCATTGACCTGTTCTGTTTTTTCTTTTATACTTTTTGAATTTTGTTTTTCACTTTTTCGTTTTCTTTTTCTTTTATACTTTTTAAATTTTGTTTTCCACTTTTTCGTTTTTGTTTTTCTTTTATACTTTTTAAATTTTATTTTTTTTTACCTTGAAACCAGATGCTATACCTTCTCTATTCTTTACGGAAGCCCAGGAGGGCCATTGACCTGTTTTGTTTTGTTTTTTTTATATACTTTTGGAATTTTGTTTTTCACTTTTTCGTTATTTTTTTCGTTTTTGTTTTTCCTTTATACATTTTGAATGTTGTTTTTCACTTTTTCACTTTGCTTTTCTTTTATACTTTTTGAATTTGCTTCTTCATATTTAGTTTTGCTTTAATTTTTTAATTTTTATTTTATTGGTTTTAGATTTTGTTTTAAATTTTGCTGTAACTTTATCAAATGTGTTTTAAAGTTCTCCCTCGTTATTTCTAGTTTTTATTTTAGATTTTGATTTATAAATGAAGTTTGCAAAAACAAAATCAAAACCAAAAACGAAAACGAAAACAAAAA
>CM042757.1:4190168-4212668 GCA_022496165.2 Catalaphyllia jardinei
GCAAATACAAAATGAAGTTTGTGAATTAATACATTATACTGTTTATTCAAGGAACAAAGTAAAGTCTGGTTATCAACAACTAATATATCACCGTCACAGAAATTAAGATCCCAATGGAGAACCTACTGAGCCAAATCGCCAATAACTAACATAAAATACAAGAACCTAATTTACCACACTTAAAAATGTAGGCTCCCCATTAGGACACCATACATTATTCCTGACCTCTCATTCCTAACCAATCAAACACGAGAGCTGAAAACACACATCGAACAACTATCAAAGACACATGGCGCTCTTGAAGATGGATGATATGTTCAGCCCTCCTTAACTCCAGGTACAACATTCATTTATAATTCATAGGTTATAACTGCATTTAGGCCAATGAATTTGTCACTCTCAAATGTTAGGCTGTTTGAGTCCAATTGTTTTGCAGAATCCTACAAGACTTGATGCTCACTTGCACGCACCCAATAATAAACAATCATTAAAACCACGTTTTTATACTCCGAGTTCTCTTGAAAACTGAATTTCTTTAGTTCAACTTTTAAATGTATAAGATAAATATCCTGTCCCTTAAAAGTTTGCATTTCCCAAGCTATATGCGAATGGATTGTCTCAAATTGAGGATTGTACGGCCATATTCAAACTGGTTCTGTACACTTTCAGTAATACTGTCTAAAAGACGTATTTAAAGATCTTACGCCTCTGTATCAAGTCAAGGATCAAGTAAACCACTCCTGTCCTTGGTAACACTGCACTTGGTAGCACTGAAAAGACTTTTGAACATTGAACAACTGAAACAGTAAGAAAAAGGTTTGAAAGCCGTGATTACAAATTCCTCTTTTGTTGAAGCTTTTGAGAGTGAAATTTTAACCCATGTGTAGTGATGCCAACTCTCATTTCCTTTTATGACTCCTTAGGAAGACTTGAAAGTCACTTTCATCAGTGAGAAAAAACACTGTAGTTATGACTTTGATTCCCTTATAGTTTCTTAGTTTCACTAGTGGAAAGGACACTGCAAGAAGAGACAAATAGGTCAAAGAAGGTACGGTAATCCATGGCCAAATCTGAAGAAATTATGACCCACATGTCGTCTATATGCCTTTATGGGTGCTAACGGAGAAAAACATCTTGAGTACCTAGTTTTAATTTGTAGAAATGATGTTAATCTTTCCAGAATTAAATATTTCTTGCGCTATGTTGTGGTACCATAACATACCATAATGATGTTTCGCTTTTGGGGAGTTTCCTTGAGTCCTAAATTTGTACTGGCATCATTATTAACTACTACTTCCTCTAGCATACAGTGTTCAGTAAACATAAATCTATCCTCTCTCGCGCTTAAGAGTATAAACGTTGCTACCATTTCGAATTGTACTGACTTCAAATGGCCGCGGCGAAATGTATGATCGCTTCTCAGATACACCGATACGAATGTTTTTTTTATTTTGAGATTATTATTATTGCTGTATTTCTGACTAGTCCAGTGTTCCATGAACTCGTAGAGCATTTTAGCTACCTATTTCAAATCCCTACAAGTTTTGGAGTCGGGGAATTTAGTTTCTAAACGCGCAATTAATGCATTGTGAAGCACATACTACATCTTTACACAAAAAGATAAAATTAATAAAGAAAAAAGGTTTTACGTTTTTGCACACTGATATCGCTTATCGAATTTACAGAACGTCTTCTTCTGCACTGAAGAGCGAAGGTCGCTTCAAAAAGATCCTCGTAAAAAAAGCAACTTCTGTCCGAAAACTACTAATTTCTTTTCCCTCAAAGAAATACACAGACAGGAAAACATGTGCTAAAATTTTAGCAAAAAAGAGTCAGAGCGAAAATATCCTCGTTTCTGCAACATGGCGTCAATTTGCTCAAAATAGACCATAGAAGCTCTGATTTCAGCGATTCCAGGTACATCGTACAGATTATTAACAAAGATAAACAAAAGTAGTTCTCCGCTGGTTATTTGACTCGTTTGTGGAAAAATATCTGCAATTCCATTTAGAGTAAAACCACACAGGAGCATTACATTCGACGCATTTATAATGCGTACTCGAGTTGCGCAAAATGTTTAACACAGACCTAAAAGGTCTTCTTGGTGCAACAACATCCGGCGACAAATAGGAATTTTAAGTTTCAATTTACGTAAACTTAGTGCAAAGCATGCAAGATTTCGAGCAAAAATCACTGAACCCGACAGAGAAAGTCAAGTTTCAACTCATTGTAGCTACAGGCCTGTATCTTCTAACTACGTTGTTAATAAGTGTAGGGCAGCATCTTAAACCTGTAAAAATGACATCTTAACCCAGCTTTAGAAAACCCTAGGGACTGCACTTGGAAAGCTAAAAGATCTCGGAATATATACTGAGAACGAAACCACCTGGGGGACTTACTTTTACAAATGCAATAAATATTAACAAAGAAACACAAAAGTAGTTCTCCGCTGGTTATTTGACTCCCTTGTGGAAAAATATCTGCAATTCCATTTAGACTACAACCACACAAGAGCATTACATACGACGCATTTATAATGGTACTCGAGTTGCGCAAAATGTTCAGCACAGACCTAAAAGGTCTTCTTGGTGCAACAACATCCGGCGACAAATGGAAATTTCTAAGTTTCAATTTACATAAACTTAGTGCAAAGCATGCAAGATTTCGAGCAAAAATCATGAACTCGACACCCAAAGTCAAGTTTCAACTCATTGTAGCTACATGGCTGCATCTTGTAACTACGTCGTTAATAAGTGCAGAGCAGCATCTTAAACTTGCTTTAGAAAACCGTTGGGACTGCACCTTGAAAGCTAAGAGATCTCCGAATATTATAACAACGAACACCACTTTGGGGAATTAGTGTTTATTCTTACAAATGCATGCAGTAAAAAATTCAAAGAAACTATTGAATTGTGCGCGACTGAGACATCCCTCGCTCTTCTTCGAGCGCTAAATAACTCGTAAAGGCCCGTTTGCCAGGCGATTTTTGTAGCGGCAACTCGATGCAATTTTTGTCGCGCTAAAGTTGCAACTTCAAAATCGCACGTGTAAACCTGGTGCGATTTCCAGTGCGATTTGTCGCTGCGATATCGCAGGGGTTTCGAACGTGTTTTAATTAAACTTGTTGCAACTTGAGCGCGACAAAAATTGCATCGAGTTGCCGCGGCAAAAATCGCCTGTGTAAACGGGCCTTAAAATATCCAGTAGGTATTATTTCCATTAGACTTGTATTCATTGCAAGATGTTCTGCCAAATCTATCGTTTGTTTAGCAAACGAAAAATAACTTTGTGGGTACTAAGAGTATCAAAGTTGTCTTGATTTATAATATTTCGCTGACAAATTTTCTTAATATTGCTATCTTTGTAATTACCTGCAGAGTACTGCTCTAGGATAGTGTAGTGTGTACAGCTAGTTATTTCAGTCCTCTCTATTTTTTGGGGTCGATGAATACAATTTGTTAACGAGCAAAGGGTCCATAGCAGTAGCCATTGCTAGAGACATCGTTGAAGACTGAGATAAAAAGACTGAAGGAAACAAGGATGTTAAATTTTCGCCCTAATGTCGAATGGAATTTTATGAGCGTTTCTTCCTACACTTATTTATGCATTTGAGAGTCTGGTTGTTAAAATCACTTAAAACGCTTTCTCTATCATAATTTTCAAATGCACGGCATTCGTGGAAATCAGCTTTTGTCGCTGTAAGTTAATGTAATATTAGAATTAGAGTTTTAGGCGGTTTAGGATCTTACACATGTCATTTTACCTGATGTCTTTTTACCGTATACAAATAAATAATTATTAAAGATTAATGTGAGAATAACGAGGGGATCTGAACGCTTTAAATGGCTGCTCGAACATACTTGAACAAGAGAATATCTGCCGGTTAACATTGCCGGTAACACTAAGAGAGAAAATACTGATATTTCTAAAACATGGCCTCAGTTTGCAAATAATTGACCAAAGTAGGTCTGGTTTCGGCGATTCCAAGTTTATCGTACAGATTATTAGCAAAGAAAGACATCGTGATTTCTCTTCTGGTTATTTGACTCGTTTGTGGAAAAATGTCTTCAAGCCATTTAAAATACAACGTTGCAAGGACATTGCATACGACATGTTTACAAAAAATAATATCATAACACATAGTTGAGCAAAATGATCATCACTGACCTAAAAGGTCTCTTTGGTGCAATAACAACGACGATAAATTGTACTTTAGAAATTTCGAATTACGTAAATTACATTAAGTACGAAACACGCGCTCGAGAAAAATATCGATGTCCTCTACAGTTGGAAGGAAAGTTGAAACCATAACTTATCATAGCTGCATGCAGGACTGCATCTTATAACTGCCTCATTGGAACTGCAGGACTCTACCTTGAAACATGCCTCCAAATATATTAAATGGAGAGCTAAGTTTTATTGCTACAAGTGTAATAAGCTTTTGAAATAATTCCTTCAATTATTATTCACTTAGTTTGTGTAGCCGAGGGAGGTGTCCTCGAGTCTTAGATAAATCGTAATACCTCTAAAAGTCAGAATCATTTCTCTTACACCAGTAGTTCCAACATGCATATGTTTGTGAGCAGAAGTTAAATAATTTTGTAGCGATTGCGAGCATAAAACGTTTTGCACCTTCAACTGCATTCAGAAGAGTGTGGAGCTCTATAATATTTCCTTGATAAAATAAGCATGATCAATATTTGTTTTGTTATTGCTGCTCTAACCACCCTAGTTCTGGGTTGGGATGGTGCATTGTTTATAACTTATGTTTTCAGTCGTCTTGATTCTTCGATAAATTCATTTTCTTATCACGATGCGATGGCTGTATATCAATAGCTATTGCAAAGGACATTCTGAGTTCTCGCAGAAAAGAGCGACATTTTCACAGTAATTTCGCTCATGGAATTAACAGAACTTCCCTGCTTTTCGATGAAGAGATAAGAACGCTTCAAAAGAATGCTCGTAAGAAACTATGCAGTTTTCGTACAGAAATCTACCTCTTTACTTTCTTTCAAACAGCCGCTCGAACAAAGCAAACATCCGCTAAAAAAATGACGCGAAATCAGAAGGAGCGAAAATATTGTCATTTCTACAACATGGCGTCAGCGATTCTCAGACG
This sequence comes from Catalaphyllia jardinei, assembly GCA_022496165.2. Classification (NCBI taxonomy): domain Eukaryota; kingdom Metazoa; phylum Cnidaria; class Anthozoa; order Scleractinia; family Caryophylliidae; genus Catalaphyllia; species Catalaphyllia jardinei. Next base: position 4,195,288 of record CM042757.1, read on the forward strand.
GAAAGTACAGATTATTGGCAAGGGAAGACAAACGAGGCACTCCCGCTAGTTATTTGGCCCGTTTTTGTAGGAATATGTATGATCAATTTAAACTACAATCTTACAAAGACATCATGACGCATTTGCAATACATACTGCGGACTTCTCAGCACCAACTGAACTCAGTCGGCAAAACAATCATCACTTACCTGATAGGTTTTTTGGTGCAACATCACTAGGCGGCATATCCAAATTGACAAGTTTCCTTTAACATAATTCTAGCGCATAGTGTGTTTCCTAGTAAAAATTAATATGCCCTACAGCAAGAAGGAAAGTTAAACGCCTCATAATCATTGTACGACTACACCTTAAATTTTAGATGCGTCATCAAACCCTCACGACAGTACTTAAGAACATGTCTCCGAATCATAATATATACAGGCAATAAATACTGTCGTAATTCCGTAGTTTTTCAGCTTCTACAAATGTAGTAACCTTTTAAAATAAATATGCAAAGGTTTACTGTAAAATGGACGAACCTGAGACATTAATTACTTTTATATAATTCTTCGACTCCTGACTTGTTTTCTTAGTACTTATTACTATCTTTCTTACAAGCCCAGTACTCTACAGGGATAGTAAACTGAAACTAAGCGTAAATAGCTAATTCTTTAAGTCCTGTTAATTTTAATGAAGTCGGTAAATTCAATTTGTTAACCCTCAATGACTGCATATCAGTGGCCATTGCAAAGGGAATGCTGCGTCTTGGCAGAACAATATAAACTGACTGAAGGAAACAAGAGTGTTACACTCTCAAACTCATGTCGCGCATTGAATTTACAGAACTTCTTCTCAAGACTGCACTGAAGAGAGCCGTAGGACGGTTCGTAAGAAAACAGTTTCAGAAAACCAATCGAAAACGAAGTCATCCGCTAAAAGTTGTCACGAACACAGTCAGAAAGAAATATCTTGATGTCTTCAGTATGGCGTCGACCGCAGTAGGTTTAATCAGTTAGCGACTAGCAGTTCACTGTGCAGATTATTAGGGAAGAGAATTGATATGTAAAAAATGTCAGAGCGAAAAAAATCCTAATATCTACAACAAGGCGCCAGTTTGTAGGCATAGGCCATATTTTTTCTGATTTTAGCTGTTCTATGTTCACCATACAAATTATTGGCGAGGAAAGACAAAGATATTAAAGGTGGTACTCTGCTGTTATTTGATTCGCGTGTGGAAAATCATGTGCAAAAGTTAGAATTATCGAGATGCGTGAATTTCTGCATGAACTTGATCATTGGGTGAAGGTGGTTAGCTTTCAAGGATGGCTGGGTTTGTTTAGTCTTCACAAACTGTAGACCTAGTCATGAAATTTTCCAATTTACTTTTAGCCAAACCACCTTAGCCTTAAATTGTTCCAAACTCTTCTTGCTGTAATAAGCGTTGTATAAAAGATATCGCGGTGATGGTGTTTTGACCCAAAAGTGACCTCAGTATGATGCACTTCATTGAAGTCGATTAAGAGGTGGGTTTCATATGATACCAGCAGTTAATTTTGGCTTACCTTGTCTTCAAGTAGCTTTCCGCTAAAAAAGACAACAGATATTGGCCTCATAGCTTACACGATTCTCTGAAATCTGTTTTCTAAATGAGCGTACTTTAAACTGATTCAGAACAGTTCTTGCTCAGGTCGCATTTCCTCTTCAGTCGTGAACGCGAAATTCAAGTTTACATTCCCTATTCAAGTTAAACCGCTGTAAGCTTGTTGAAACTTAATATTTCGCAGTTCATACACAACATAGGGACGGCAAATAAAGGCAGACAAAATGACATGCCTAAAATAATTTTAATTCAGTTTTTACATTACTATAATTCCTATTTTCAATGAACTTTTCGACGCTTTAATACCATTTGTCGGGCGTGCGCTCGCCATAAAGCATTCATGTCATTTAGTTACGGAGAAGAACACGCAAAAGGCTCCTGGGGCATCATGCATTTTTAGAGTTCTTGACAAACTTCATCTCAATTGCTCTACTCTATTTGAAAGGGTAGACTTGCGGTAGTAAAGTCTCAGATATGAGACAGTCCCTCCGTTTACAGCGCCATCTTTTATGAGCGTGCGGAGTAAATGGACATTTGTAGCCAAGATCCATTTTCTAGCCAAAAGTGTTTTTTTTTTCTTATTCAGGGTTTGACTTTCTATTAACATCATCTGCTGCAAGTTTCTTTCGTTTTACACACCGTATAGCCACCATTTATGACCGAGACGTCTAAAATTGACCTGAATTCATTTTTTGAGTTTATACAGGGGCAATTTACGACAAAGGCTTTTTCAGGAAAAGATCAACTCCACAATGAAAGTATATCTTACAATGATCTTCAACGAAAAATAAGTACAAAATATGTTTACCACGATCACATATACGAACATGATTGGTCTGCAGTTATCATAGTTAATAGTGGCCCTTCATGAACAGCTGATGATTATTCAGTACAGTTCTGTTTTCATTTAAAATTGTTTCTTCTAGATCGCGGGTTTAAATACATTTTTTGTTAAACGTCAAAACCTCGATGTTGGATTTAGCTAAGAAGGCCGCATCGAAGGTTAATACAAGACTGAAGTCTCGTTCTCTGGGTTTCAGCGCCATGTAACCGATTTTGCTTTCAAGTAGATATGAAGAAACATATTAGACATCAGGTCTGCCAAGAGAGAAAATAACTTAAGATTTAAGCTTATCCTTTTAACCTTTTAACTGCATTCCCAATTGTCTTCAAAGTTTAATTTTGTATGTACAATGGCGATACCAGCAATTTGGATGAAAGGGGTTTTGGCACCTCATTCTGACAATGCTGTTGCTGGGTCAGTTAATTTGTTTTCCACATTCAGGCTGCAGGTTCACGCTGCAACACAAACTTGCTCTTTACTATGGCTTCACTGTACTCGGCTGGCTTCAGCATAGTAATTTTCAAACCACTTTCTTTTTTCAACAACTCGAAGATATTGTGAGCCTGATTAATTCCAAACTGAATACGTCTGTTTTTGTAAATCTTACAGCCATATTCACATGTACTGTAAATGGTGTTCAGGGCTCTATCACTAAACAAAACGAATTAACTGCAAACTTTTCTGCAAAAAAATATGTAATTTTGATGTTATTCCAAACAACAAAGGGTCGAGGAAGCGAGGTAAGCCCGCAAATGGTTGCATTTCAATGATACGTTTGTGTGTCTAAGTACAGTCGAGCAACGGCCACAAGTTGTCACAATACTGGCAAGTCTCCCAAGAAGCTTGAGCTGTCAAGCACTGATCGAAAATACAATAAAAGGTCCTTATTAACGATTGTGATAGTCAGCGACAGCATTTCGTACAGAAAATTAACAATGGTACGAAACGCAGACCGAAACTAAACAATCTTTATACGACTTAAAGTGCACTCCTGTTCAAGTCAAACTTGTGTCGCGAATTGCGCACAAAAACCTCGTTCGTCATTTAATGTAGTTGATATATCTTTAATTTAAAACTCCCAACACCTCTGAGCTTGGACAATCGAGCCGAAATATTGAACACAGTACACAAGTCATGTGTAATAACCGCTAGGATGTTTAAAATCTATACAAAACGACAGTTGGTTATTAATAGTTACAACATTTGCTTAACTTACAGTGGCACAATTTCCTACTAATCATTTCATTTCGTTTTAAATCGAATTATCAAATCCACAGATGTCAGTTACATACTACTTCTGTCAGTTAAAACTGTTATGGCTCGTACATACATACATCAAACACAAGAAGCGAAGCTAACCTTTTAAGCTGAACATAATCTCAATCCTGAAACAAAAAATATCAAATTAGACTGTATACAAGATTTTTCGGAAAGCCAGCAAGCAAAATTAATACAAATCGACAAATAACCCGACCGAAGTCATTGAGTTCAATGCGCTTGTACCGGATCTATCCTTAAACAAGATAATTTTACAAAATTAATCAATATGCTGTCTTATTCTCTAGACTTTGCCCAAGTTGGAAACTTCTTTTGGATGTTTTTCGTCCCAGAGCGTTTTTGCTTGAAAACGAAACTTTCTCAGTTGCTGGTTCAACCACCAAACCGGCAATAGTCCGTTGATCGTTGTTGAGAAAGTCGAGAAACTAACAATAATATTGACTGTTGACCAGTGATCTGTGGACACGGTCTAAAGCGTCTCTGATCGCCGACACTAGAAACTGTCGGAGAACGTGTTCTTTGCACTATCTCGTGTTTTGGCTAGATACCTTTCATATCCAAGCACGTGAAACTAATGCTTGCACGTGCACTGTTAAGGTCTTTACCCGTGGGTCTGGCTTGCAGTTTATTTCACATTACTTTTCCGCGCCGCGTTGCCAAGTTCGTTGGAAAGTTGGGTACTAGAATTTTGATTTCGAATAGTAAGAAGAAATTGAATTGGGAGTCAGTCTGGACGGGATGAAACCCACAATAAAATGAACAATTCAACAAAGTTGGAGTTTGATAGCAGAGATGTGTCTCCCATAAAGATTGAAGTTTATGGAAGAAAATAGTGACAAAGTTCCCAAAGTTTTTCCCAAAGTTATAGCCGTAAGAACAGAAAGAAAAAGTCTAAGCATAGCAGTCACTAAAAGGCCAAGAAAACAAGGCGGCGGGGGGAATATTTAAGTGATTCTAGCAATTCGAGTTCGGAAGAATATACACGGCACAGGCTACGTGACATTGAGGCGGTCCTTTCCCTTTAATATTTTGTATAGTTTTTCCGGTCAACCACAAGGATACCCTGATCCAATGCCTTTTTTTAAACCCTACAAACTCATCCGCAAGCGAGCGGAATTCATAAAGGATTTCAGTTGGCTACGAATTATGAATTAAAATCTGGCTGACGAGAAGCTATACAGCTGTAGGTTGTGTTCGCTGCAACAAAAACCTTCAGTATCTACGTTCTGATTGTTTCTTGAAACCGTAATATATAAAATTCGTTATCGAAGGGGGCGCTTTTTGCTGTTTCTGCAAATTCGAGAGTACGTGCCAAATTGGATCTCTGTCTTGGAGCCTCCCAAGTGAAAGATGAAAGATAAGAATCATGCAGTTTTTAATTGGCTCACTAAAAATAGGGTGATTTCAAAATACAGTTTTATTAAATTGCTTTTTCAAACATTCGAGTTGGTTCACGTAGACAACATTCATAATCTATTTTTTTTCTCCCCCGCAGTAATTCAGCCTTTGCAGTAAACGTTTTAGTTTTACTGGTATTGGCTGAATTAAATTTCGTTTCATTTTTCAGTCGCTTCTTCAAGTTTTACATGTGAGTTTCCGAACCCTGTAAACATGTGCATTCATTACTTTCAATTTCTAAGCTCAATCACGGAATTCATTTCTACAGTTTACCGCGGCTTAAAACACAGCTAGAGGCACTTGCACAAAATTATCTAATTATTTGTAATGTCCCCGTTATTTCTTGATAAATAAACGTGAAGTAGTTCTATAGGTAAAATTATCAAACACTTAATTTCCAAATAAGTGTATCTTTAATCACTATTCAGACAGTGGTGGTTTATTAGTCAATGTAGCCATGTCAAATGAAAAATGATGAAGCTGACATAAGCAACTACAGACCGATATCGCTTCTTAGTGCTCCTAGCGAGATTATGGAATCTTGTGTATCCGATACAATCGTCCGACATGTTTTCCAAAATAACCTGGTAACAGATAAACAGTGGGCCTACCGCAAGGGGCACTCTACTGAACTATTGCTGGTACATCTCTCGGAAACCTGGAGAACAGCAATCGACGCCAACAAAGTAGTTGCTGTGGCCTTTGTTGACTTTAAAAAGGCTTTTGATTGTGTATCTCATGCCATCCTACTGCATAAGTTGAACCTTCAATTTGGAGTTCAAGGCAGCCTACTATCATGGCTGACTGACTATCTAACTGATAGAACTCAATTTTCCGTAGTCAATGGTCACCACTCATCTGTGCTAAATGTTACCTGCGGGATTCCCCAAGGATCAGTACTGGGCCCCACGTTGTTCGCTTTGTACACTAATGACCTTCCAAGGGCTGTCACCTCCGGCTCTATTTTTATGTACGCGGACGACACCACTGTTTATTGTATTGGCGACAGTGTCGATAACACTGTCACTTCGTTAAATAGAGCCTTATCTGAACTGAACAGCTGGTGCCTAGAGAACTCACTAACCCCCCACCCAGCTAAGTGTGAAGCTATGCTTTTAATGAGAAAACCGCACATCGGGCCGCTAATTCCTGTGACAATTGGAGAGGCACGGGTCGAATGGGTAAAACACACTCGCCTTCTGGGCGTCACTATTGACGACAAGCTTTCCTGGATACACCATCTTACAGATTTGAAAAAAAACTTTGTTAATAAGCTGAATCTCTTGAAACGCAGTTCGTTTTTGAGCCGAAACGCCATATTGGACCTGTACTTTAAAATAATACTGCCATCTGTTTTATATGGGCAGGTCGTTTGGGGAGGCTGTAATGTTATCACTATTTCAATTTAGTTTCATATTGTAATTATTTCCACACGACCCCACAAGCTCTAAGCTTTAAACCTTATCGTGTTTAAATAAAGGATATGATGATGATGATGATGATGATGATATACGACTCATCTTGAAACGGCAGGTTAGCGGGTACTGAAGACAACCTGATTTTCGATTAACTGCACTTGTACTTCCGCAGCATACATACTTGACCTTTGATGTTTGCAAAACTCCGTGTACAGGACAACATAATCTGCTCTTGCTGTTCGTAACCTGTTCCCATTAACTCCTGGTTGAACGCTTCCTGTACGTACGAACCGATCCACAATATTTGAAACTGTCTTTCTAGGTAAATTTAACTGCATTTTTCTACGCTTACATGTATGTAATAGACCTCACACGACAATGCCTTCCCCTGTTAGGTAAAACGATTAGGTTTCATCTATTCGCAGGTAAATTGCACACGTTTACACAAAGACGCGAAGATATGAAGTTGCGAAGTTTAGTGCGGCCGAAGTCGAAGTTCGCACTTTGATTGTCTAATTTGCCACGTAATTGGCTACTTCGTAAGCTAGTACCCAACTTCTTAACGAACTTGGCAACGCGGCGTGGAAAAGTAATGTGAAATCATATGAAATCAACTGTAATTCCTAGACAGGGCCCTGCGAGCAAAGTTCTAGGCCTAAACTTTGAGTCAGGAAATTACCCAAGTTGGGATATCTGTCAAGTTACTGCACTATCCTGGAAGACAGTTACATTTAAATAAACGTCTTTGTGGATTTACTTTCTATGATGACGTATGATCTTTCGGTAACATGAAGATGTTGTGATGGACCAAAGCTCCGACAAACACACCACCAACACCAATGAGCTTTATATTTGCATAGCCATAAAAAAAAAAAGAGTTACAGCATTGCAAAAGCATTTTAAGAATAATAGACTTATTGAGCGTTATATTTCATCTGCATCAGCTTTATGCAAGTTTATAGGGAGTTTTAGCAATGAAGACGGCGACGGCGGGGACGACGCCTTGTGAAAAATGTATTTGTATTTTACCTTCGAATGTCGCAACTGTGTAAATCTGTTCAGTGGACCTATCGGTATAAAAACTTGCTCAGGCTAAACATGCACCGACAGCGTTCAGTTCCAAAAGAAGATACGAAAAATTAACCACTGCGGTTCTCGTTTTCTAAAATACGTTAAACTTGGTCATTTCACGTTGTTGTTTTGCAGAGGACGGCTAAGAAATGTACAAAGATTCAAAACGCACGTGCAAAACCATTGTTCTGCTCATTAAACCTTTTGTTTGGTGTCGCTCTCGTCGCCGTCGCCGTCCCGGTTTGCTAAAACTCCCTTATGTTTAGACAGGTGTTAAAACACGGTTCAACATGTTCAAAATATTGGCATATGCATGCAAAAATTATATTTTTGCTAAGTGGTTTAAAAGCATCATTTTATTTAGTTACCAATATGAGATTAATTCAGGCAACAGGAAACATCGAAACAGTTTTACTTCTTTTTAAAATAGGAAATCCACCGTCTGGAACTGAAGTCGGAGTGATACTTCAATGCGCTGAATATAGATAAAGATATTTCTTCTCGCCTGTGTGAAGTCTGGAGAATTTCAAAGGTGTATTTGCCCGTACGTGGGTGGCAGCGATGGCCTTTCTTTCACTTAAGTTGAGATCGACAGAAATTATTCGTTGACTCTACCCTGGTGAAAATGTTTGTGTCACAGGGCGTCACGCACCAAGAAAGACAAACCAAGTACTCCATTGGTTATACTGCAATAAGTGAAGGCTCGCAAGTTAGAAAACTCGGCTACTCCATTCCTTTCACTCAGGCTCGCCTTCAGTTTAATCACGCGACTGTCTTTGCAGATCATCTCGTTGCTCATAGAAAACCAAGGTGGTGGCGTTATAAGATGTGCTTATCCATGATTTCTCATGAAAAAAATAGTTTCTCCCCAAGTTAGAGACAGAACCTCTTTGGCTTTGAGTGTCCTTTCTAACTTATTTCGGACTCGAACTCTGATGACAGTGCAAACAAATACAAACACAAAATCATAAAAACCTTTGGCGACGCGCTGTTTTGCAGGGTCGCTGGTAAAAACTTTATTGTTTTAAGAAATATTACAAGTGTAGTCGATCTGAAATTAAATTGTAATTGAGGCCATATGTATGTGCCGAAAGAAAAGGCTCTGCTGGCAGGAAGTTCAAATGCCTTTCCTGGAAAACTTTTTGTTCCGTTGAAGTTAATGCTTAATTTATTTTACCGAAAGCTAAAATCTGTTCGGCCCTAGTTCAACTTCACGTACAGATCGCTATCTGACATTCGATCAAAATTAGTTTTCTATCGAGCTATTCGAACGCCACCAAAGTAGACCACACATTTGAAGTACGGGCGTGATCGCACTGCTCTAAGGTTATATTACTACTAGTTTATTAATACTAACTTCATTGTTACTCGGGTTTCCAGAAAGAACGAGTCTGCACCTAATGGGTCATCGTGCCAGGCGTTCCTAGCGGAAAGCGCGAAATCTAGAGATGATAATTGCAACCTGGCTGACTTAACAAGCAACTGTACGATGCCCCTAAGGTCAAAAGATTCTGAAGATTCAAGATTGAATCCGCAATATAGCCGTTAAACCCAAGGTAATCCCTCTAAAGTTATTTTTAGACATAGTACCTAGATCTTCCGCGCATTTTTCTCGCGCGACGCTTGTAACTAGCCGAGATGAAATGGCGGGAAGTTCAGTGAGAAGTCATGTCATATGTTTTAATTTTCAAAAGACATTTCATAGCAAAGGTGCACTATCGGCTGCTTTTTGTTCGACTGAGACTTCAGCTGTTTGGTTTGGCTGCTCATTAGACTTTTTTCTTTTCGTTTACCTTGTTTAAGGGGGTTTTAAAGAAAACTTCAACGGAAACGACAATGAGTGCATTTGCTGTGTAAGGGTGTGTTATAATCCTTTGTTCATTTCCTTGCCGTTCTTAGCAAAACCACAACCTGAAATAGCCTTAGTCTATATATTTGAGAGAACGTTAACTACGACGACTAATCTTCTCAATTTCTTTTTTTGACTCTGTCTTACACAGAGATATTTCTGATCATTAATTCTCGCAAGATTCCCAGGAGGGTTAAAGCCTATAAGGAGGACTTCTGAGGGATAAAATCTTTTCATCCACATCCCAATTTCTTAGCATCCTCAAACGGCCACTTCCCTCACCTACCTTGCAATACAATGGAGTTGATATACGCCCCCAGTTCCCTCTACACAAAGGTAACAGCGGGAAAGTTAACAATGAAAAGCTTAAAAGATTCTGTTGCCGTCCCTTAGTATGTCTTCCTTTTGTGTCTAGCTGACAAAAACATCAAAACAGGAAGGCCACATTATAGATGTCGCTTACTAGTAGTATCTTTCCCAATTATTTAACCTCAACAGTCCTTTGACCTACGGACTTCGCACTAAAAATGGTCTTTATATACAGATTTGTTTACCAATCGGGTAACAAGAAATTCAATCAGTTTTTACTTTTCTTTGGCGGAGGTTGAAGCAAAGCCTTCGAGAAGGTGATGTGGCCTTGAATTCCCCATTTAATGGGAGATATTCCAAGCCAGACTATCTGCTCACTAGGTCGTTTAAGAAAGTGACTTATTTTGTACGACTCTGGTGTGAAGAATACAGTGTCTTTACTGTGTGCTTTGTAGTTAAAGTAAATGACAAGTTTATCTGCGTTCATCTTTTGCTAAAAGAAGGTGGGATGTAGCCAGTGAGGGGGAATTCCAGTTAAGTTTTCACATTTTTAGGTACAAATTTCCAAACCACATTTTCTGCTCGCTAGGGTTACCATTATATATACAAATATTTCTACTAATCATGTAGTTGAGAAATTCAACCGGTTTTTACTTTTCTTTAGCGGAGGTTGAAGCGAAGCCTTCGAGCAGGTGATCTGGCTTTGAATTCCGCATTTAATGGGAGAAGTTCCAAGCCAGACTATCTGCTCGCTAGGTCGATGAAGAATACGACTAATTTTGTACGACCCTAGTGTGAGGAATACAGTGTCTTTGCTGTGTATGTTCTACTTAAGATAGATGAGACGTTTATCTGGATTCATCTTTTCTTAAAAGAAAGAGACTTGAAGCCAGTGAGAAGGACTTCTGGGAGATTTAGGCTCTTAGTTTCATAGTCCTCTGGTTGCGATAAATTTTTGTCGCCTTCTAATTTCTCAGCATTTTCAAAGGGCCACTTTCCTCGCCTACCTCTGAATGGAATACACACCCTTTTAATAAGTCGCGACGCCATTTTGAATATTAAATTTATGACGTCATTCGCGGAAATGGGCTGATTTCATTACGTTGGATCCATGTCTTCAGTTCTGGTGCACTTGGTATCTTGTGAAAAGTCACATTCCTCTTGCAGCTGTTGTCGAATAAATTCCCATACGAATTACACGAAGAACGGCGCAATTGCGACCATTTGAGCCTAATTAGTAAAAAGGTTGTCTTCTCAGTTTTATCTCGGGTAATATTTATAAGGTGGTAAGAAAGATACTGACTTTTTGTGGCTACTGCTATCGTGTGCGTAAGTAAGTAGAATAATAGAAAAGAAATCGATCCAGTGTTCGGAATGAATGAATCATAGAATACTAGAATTCATAAAGTAGGTGTTCTATAGCGGACTTGTTGGTATTACCTTACCAGCTGAAATAAATCCTGTCACTAGAGTCTCAAGGTATCCGAACTGTGCACCTTTTCAACAATTAATTACATTGAATGATACATATAAATATTCCTTCTATCCACGAACTATAAGAACCTGGAACAATTTACCTTTACCTACAATCCCAGATTCATTAGATAAATTTAAGGCTGTTGTTTTTAAAATGTAAGAGACTCAATGACTACGAGAACTGAAATTTTCTTTATTTATTTTACATTTATAAGGCGCTCTTATTTCTTAAGATATATATATTTCTTTTATATGTTAAATTGTTGTATATATACCAGTTTATTTATTCAATATTATTAACTAGCATTTATTTATTTATATTTTAGACAAACTCCTAGTATAGTTTTTTACTGCCTTAGGAGTATACCTATTAAAGATTAAAGATTAAAGATTTTGCTTGACTGGTAATCGGACATAGCAAAAATTAAATTTGAAATCGCTTGACATTTCTAAACAAAGATCTATAGTTTTTAGAAGGACTGGAGGAGTTTTTCCGCGGAAATTCTAGAATAACTTCAGACTGCCGGGTATGCGTGTATGTAGTGCATGTATTTTAAAAACACTTTCCAGCTGTGCCTAGGCTAGCAGAAATTGTCAGGATTGTGCAGAGTTCGTTTACTGGTCGTGGCGATCCAAGTGAATTGTGCAACCATATCTGCCGTGCTGCGATCTTGAACCCACTCGTGAAAACGACGAGTCAAATTACATTGCACATAATTTGCATAAACTTTCAAGTTGTGTTTTTTGAAAATAACTTCCTAGAATTTGGGACTCCTAACGCAGTTTGTGAAGAAATAATCAGGCTACATATTTTTATTGAATCAAGGCAGGAGTATTCTTAAAAAGGAGCTCATTTATAAACGAAGATGCGGCAGTCTATTTTGCAATTATTTTGGCTTCACTTGTCTAGTGCGTGTCATACAACATGATTTTCTTTAGAAGTCAGACGAAGTTTTTTTTTCAAAAGAATTGGCGATTGCTAAGCCTGCTAAGAAGATTTGAACTACTAGTGAAATAAATTTGGCAGTACTATCGTCAGTGCAGTATTTCCCGTTCAGAACTTGGCAAGAACATTGGTTCGTCAATAATACAATTACCCGCACAATTCCCGTTCAATTTTACTTCAAAATCACGGTGTTTTTTTTTTCTGCACCCTTTATCTAAAACCAACTAGATATTAAATTCAAACTACCGAGAGACTTATCTTACAAATTTGTAGATCGGCATATTTTGCGCGGTGCAAGAAACAACTCAAACAAGTCGGCATGTTTTTAATAAGCTAAGAGTGCAAAAACGTTTTCGTATTAGCTCGTTTTATAACCCCTTTTATTGCAATATGATTTATTTTACTGCAGTGATCTAAATAATACTAGCAGTATTAAATAAATACTACTAACTAGTAACTCTTCTTTAGACTATGACCAGCGATCAACGTAATGAAATCAGCGCAAGATGACAGGTTACTTTCCGCGAATGACGTCATAAATTTAATATTCAAAATGGCGCTGAGACTTATTAAAAGGGTGTATACGCCCTCAGTTTCCTCTACATAAAGATAACAATAAAAAAGTTAACAATGAAAAGCTTGAAAGATCCTGTTGCCGTCGTTTAGTATGTCGCCTCATTGTGCCTAGCGTACAAAAATATATCAAAACATGAAGGTTCCATTAAAGATGTCGCTTACTAGTAGTACCTTTCCTAATTATTTAACCTCAACAGGCCTTTGACCTACGGACTTCGCACTAAAAATGGTCTTTATATACAGATTGTTCTCCTAATTAAAATATATGTTCTCCTAATTAAAGTATAATTCAATCGGGTTTTATTTTTCTTTGGCGGAGATTGAAGCAAAGCCTTCGAGAAGGTGATCTGGTTTTGAATTCTCTATTTAATGGGAGAAGTTCCAAGCCAGACTATCTGCTCGCTAGGTCGTTTAAGAAAGTGACTTATTTTGTACGACTCTGGTGTGAAGAATGCAATGTTTTTGCTATGTACTTCCTATTTAAGGTAAGTGACAAGTTTCTGTGCATTCATCTTTTGTTAAAGGAAGTGGGTTGAAGCCTGTGAAGAGAAATTCTGGTTTGGTTTTTCACATTTTTAGCTAGAAATTCCAAACCTGATTCTCTGCCAATTAGGATTACCATTACATACAGATCTTTCTACTAATCATGTAGTTCAGAAATTGAACCGGTTTTTACTTCTATTTGGCGGAGATTAAAGCAAAGCCTTCGAGCAGGTGATCTGCCTTTGAATTCCCCGTTTAATGAAGAAGTTCCAAGCCAGACTATCTGCTCGGTAGGGCGATCAAGAAAGTGACCTATGTGGTTTGACCCTTGTGTGAAGAATACAGTGTCTTTGCTGTGTGCGTTCTAGTTAAGGTGAATGACAAGTTTATCTGCATTCTTGCTCGCTAGATCGATCAAGATTTTGACTCAATGGGAGGGTTGTTGATGTGTACTTTCTGGTTAAAGGCTGTGAGGAGAAATGTTGGCTAGGTTTTAACCTTTTAAGCGAGAAATTCCAAACCAGATTCTCTGCTCCCTAGGATTACCTAAAATGTCGTCGTTGCGATTGTGTTTTCTACATTTCGCTGTAAACGCATCATTGGTGGTAAATACAATCTGATTTAACTACATTAACCATGTATTGGAGGAAGGAGTGCTAAAACCTGCCGGCAGAGATTCTGGTTTGGATTTTCACGTTTTATGCGAGAAATTCCACACCATAGAGTCTGCTCAGCATGATCCTAACATTATATAACCCTTACACTGACATTATTTGACACACGTTGTCAACACACACACACACACACAAGCAATAGCAATTTAAACAATTTATTGAATTATTAATAATATACATGAAAAAATTACTCGACTCTGATTGGCTGAGAACAGTGCAGTTTTTTCTTAACAAAGTGCAGTTAAGAGGTAATTGAATGCAAAAAAAGGTAATAAAGCAAGCATTCTGATTGGTCAATGAACAAAGAAGTTCACAGATAGCCAATCAAATCTTTTCTTTTCAAATTAAGCGCGCGCCCTGGATGGCGCAATTATGGCGCAATTTTTTCCTAGTTGCGTGATAATTAAATCACCTGAGGTTAACCGCGCGCACAAAACTGAGAAGTTCAAAACATCCTTCACGCAAAATTTTCATGTTTATATTATTAATAAGTAATCATACGGTTTTTCTCGTTCAATTTGGAATTAATTTGCACTTGTGAGTTTTTCAAAAAGCGAAATTGCACTCGCCTAAGCGGCTCGTGCAATTTCAGCTTTTTGAAAAACTCACTTGTGCAAATTAATTTCAAATCGAACTCGAAACCGTATGATTACCTATACAAATAGAAGGCGAACGCCTTAACGATCCAGTTCATGACAAATAATAGCTTAGATTATATACTACTTATCAACCTCGTTCGTTCGGTCATACTCAAAAAAGTATCTGTATCCTAGTTTTTCTTCCAGTTCAGTATTGAAAATATAGTTGTCCTTTGCCCATGTTTTCTGTTGTCTTCGTCCACGCGCTCGTCTCTTTACTCGAAACTCACAAGAGCCTATAAGCCTAGAAAAATGTTCATAATGCCCGGTCAGAGCGCGCGTACTATTGTAGCCATATAATAAATTGCTAAGAAGAGAGATTAATTTTCATGAAAAAAAATTTATAGGAACATGATTTTTAAATTCAATAAGTTATCTTGCAGTAGCTATACTTTATTAACACTGTAGTGGTATACATAAGTAACAGTTCTATGACTAGGATGAGTAGTTTGTGTAATTTGTGGTGTAAGAGTAGTGTACGTACAAGTTCTGTAAGTCGGTTTATGTAGTCCTAGTAGTGTAACAAAGCAGCATTGTAAAACCCTAAAAAAAATTAGATATAAGCTGAAGCGTTCTTCGGCAATTCATTTGTCCTATTGAAATGGTTGTTGTTGAGAATGCAAAAGTCAGTTGAAAAGTTATATAGATAACACTAAGACAATCCTTTAAAAGAGAATGATAATTAAATTAGTGGTAGATTTGTTTGCCCATACCGTAGACGAGATTGTCCATTTTAAACTCATCCATACTGTTCCGTAGCGCGGTTTTCGTTTGTAAGCTCCTGTACTCAAGAAGACCTTTGATTATGACCATCTAGCAACCACGAAGACGATCTCGCAGGTTGTAAATCGTTATCACCCTCTTCATCGTTCGAAAATTCTCGCTGTTTATTCTCTATTAGTAAATTCTCAGCTCCAACTATTGCATTTCTAGCTTTTTGATTGGCTGAAAAACTCCGACTATGAGCCAATAGTCGGAGTTTTACGTCATATGGAAAATAGTGCGTCAAGTTTAAAATTTTTCGCTTTGTAAAATTGTGGAAATAAAAATCGGCGGCAAAACCCGGTTTGAAAATTTACTAAAACAATTATTCCTTTCGCCCTTGTTGGTTATGAAGTGATTATAACCAACTCACGCTACGTGCTCGTTGGTTATTTTATCAATTCATATCCAACGCGGTCTCGTGGAATAATTGTTATTTAGTTCTTCCCCTAAGTACTTCATGTATCCCTTCCAGATATTATAGTGCATCTAATATACTATAATAGGCATAAATATACTATGCTACGTTCTAAATACACTATGATAAGGGATACACCAAGTACTTACCGTTCTACCTTTGCAAAGATGTGTTTTGGTTCTAAGTACAGGATTTTGCCATCTAGAAGAAAACCATGAGTCACAACACCATCTTCATTTTCGATGTTGCGATAAGAAGAAAACCCTTTCCTCCGCTCCCTACAATATGTAGACCACCAGAACACAATAATTACCGACGAAGTCTTTGGGGAGTAAGAAATTGTCAATTTCTTAGTATATTCAAAGGGCCACTTGCCCCACATGCTCTGCAAGGGACATGACAAGTGTGTTAAGGCTTGACCTAGTTAATTAATATGCATATTTTTGTTTTAAGGGGATCGGTGTATCCAATCGTTATGAAACTTGGCAAGCAGTTTTATATCCGCATGCTTGCTCATTTGTCTGGCCTTTTAATCTAAAATTTTGGTCACGTGACTCTTTAACTTCTAAATCAATTCAAATCTTTAATCGTAAACGGGGTACTGAAAGACATCATTCGCAGTTGTTTTGTGGTCTTTGCTGTTTTACTTCTGTCGAGTGCTATTTCATGCCGCCTTTTAATCATGTCCACATGTTAACAGTAACGGTAAATACAGAGAAACAGGTCACGTGACATGCTAAATGTTTAAATATCTCTAAACGAAAATAACCTATACCACCCTTAAAGGCAGATTTTCAATTTAATAGTGATTCTAAACAAATTGAATCAAAAACATTTTAGAAATTCTTAGTGCAAACATGCCCAATTTCCGAAAACACGCACTGTGACGTCATTATTCAAGAAATGTCACGTGACACTAAAAACCACGGTCATGTTGTTAAACAAGTGAAATTCTATTTAATTCCCAATAAATCAGAGCAATAAGTCATTTTATTCTAAAAAAAAATAAACCAGATTGATTTCTTTGCGGGGGTCATCTGATTATAAAAAGCCAAGCCTTAGCACATCTGAGCTTCATATACGTCCCGAACTCCCTCTACACAAGTTAACAATGGAAAATTTAATAATGGAAAGTTTAACAGATTTCTGTTGCAGTCCTTTCAGAAGTCGTCCAGTTGTGTCCAGCCGACAAAGATAACATCTAAAAGCCACATTTTCGATATCGCTTTCCCAATATTTGAACCCCAATAATCCTTCGTCCTACGGACTTCGCACCATTAAGGGATGTCTTTTCCACTGACCTTTGATTATGATGACTGATGGGAGTTTAAGTGGAGTACATTTAGCTTAATATAAGCTAGTTGTGGACACTAAAAGAACATTGCAAATACAAAATATAAATTAAAATAGGAATACGAATACTTATCAGGTAATTAAAATATTTTACCAGTTTTACTTTACGTTGGCAAAAGTTGCAGCAAAGCCTCCGAGCAAGTGATTTGGCTTTGCATACCCCATTTAATAGGGGATATTCAAAGCCAGATCATCTGCTCGCTAGGCCGACAATCAATGTGACCATTTGACTTATGTAATACTACCGTGGTTTGTAGAATAGAGTGGCTTTTCTGTGTAATTTCTCCTACTACCCTAGTTTGTAGAATA
>CM042757.1:4217668-4220168 GCA_022496165.2 Catalaphyllia jardinei
GTTTTTCGAAATTTGCATCTTTGCTTAATCGTGATATTCTTGTGAAGGTGCCGATCTCACAAGCTGCTAACACCCAGGATACTTCTCATGCAATCAGCTTCTGCTTGCTCAATTCCAGATCAGTAAGGAATAAATCTAGCGTACTGAAAGACTTTGTTGTTGACAATGATATTGATCTTCTTGCCTTGTCGGAGACGGGGCTCAGACCGGGGGATTTTGATTGCGTCGAAATTGGTGATTTATGTCCCATTGGTTATGATTTTGTTCACATTCCACGAGAATCGAGAGGTGGTGGTGTCGGCTTGCTTTTCAAAGTAGGTTTGAATATTAAATGCAAAAATAGTGAGTGGAATACTTCCTTTCAGTCGTTTTAATTCTTGGATGCTCGTTTCAAGAGCTCAAAGATGATCAGAATAATAATTATTTACCGTCCACCGTCATCCGTACCTTTGTCAACATTCTATTATGAATTTTCTCTCTTGCTTGAGGAAATGGCCATTGCATCAGGCGAACTTTTAGTTGTCGGTGATTTTAATCTACATGTGGACTCTTCGCGCGATGTCAACGCAGTGCATTTTTGTGATTTAATAGCATCTTTCGATCTGAAACAATGGGTGACTTTGCCGACTCACACAAGTGGTCATACCTTGGATTTAATCATTACCAGAAATCAGTGTAATCTTATAGGAGATGTTATGGTTCATGACCCTTTGATTTCTGATCATTACGCTATTTTTGTGCAATTACTATTGCATAAACCACAATTTCCAAGAAAGACTATTCGCTACAGGAAGTTACATTCGATTGATTATGCTGATTTCAAAGACACTATCATGAATTCATCCTTGTTTGATGAATTACAGCTTGATTTGGATTCGCTACTTGATTTATATCATCGGGTCTTGAAGTCTACTCTTGATGTTTATGCCCCCGAGAGGACCCGTCAGGTAGTTCTTCGTCCTTGTGCGCCTTGAACATAAGGAGGAAGCTTGAACGTAAATGGCCACGTGCGAGATTGTGTGCAGATAGAGAACGGTATGTGTTGCAGAAAAGTGTTGTCAATGACATGATTGCCTCTGCGAAGCACACTTTTTATTCATCAGTGATCCAGGAAAATTCAGGGAACTCTAGACTTCTATTTAAGACAATAGAGAAGCTTCTGCACTCCAATCCGGTCCAGCGTTATCCATCTGAGCCTAATAACTGTTCTCTGTCCGAATCATTCATTGAATATTTTAGTGACAAAATTGTTAATATTCGCAAGGATCTTGACAAAGTTGATGGACCTCTGAATGACGGTCAAGTTACTTCATGCAATGCTGAGTCTGAAAGCTGTCCATCTAAACAGCTACTAAGTGAATTTAAACTGGTCAACGAGGAGGTCGTATCTGATTTTGTGAATCACCTGTGCTCAAAGTCCTGTATACTTGATCCAATTCCACCTTCAGTGTTCGAAAGGTGCCGTCAGCATCTGCTTCCAGTGATCACTCGTATAGTTAATTTGTCTCTTACAAGTGGCCGAATACGTGATAGATTCAAGGTTGCCATGTTGAAACCATTGTTAAAAAAGAGTGGAGCTGATCATGAACTATTTTCTAACTTTCGTCCTGTCTCGAATTTATATTTTTTGTCCAAAGTTACGGAGAAAGCATTCGCAGGACAATTAATGGACCATCTTAATGATAATGAGGGCTTATTAGAAGAATTTCAGTCGGCATATAAATCTCATCTCAGTACAGAGACTGCGCTTGTGAGAGTTCAGAATGATATTTTGAAGGCTATTGACAATAGCAGATCGGTTATTTTACTATTGCTGGATTTATCGGCTGCGTTTGATACTGTTGATCATTCGATTTTGTTATCAAGACTACAGAATCGTTTTGGTATTAGGAACTTTGCTCTTCAGAATTGGTTTCATTCGTACCTTCACTCACGCGAACAGTTTGTTTTTATTGATGGAATTGAATCGTCAAAGAAGCATTTATCCTACGGTGTACCTCAGGGTTCTGTGCTGGGACCCTTATTGTATTCTCTTTATACAAGTACACTGGGTGATATAGCCAGGAAGCATAGCATACCGTTTCATCTCTATGCAGATGACACACAGTTATACTTGTCGTTTACATCCAATTGTCCTAATGATTTATCCAGCACAAAGATGGCAGTAGAATTATGTGTTAAGGACATTGGTGACTGGATGCTGCGCAACAAACTTAAGTTAAATCAGGATAAGACTGAACTTTTGGTTATTAGTTCTAAATATCGTCCACGACCACCCCTCGACTATATAAGAGTTGGCGAAGAAGTAATCAAGTCTAGTAAACAGGCCAGGAACTTAGGAGTTGGATTCGATCAATGTTTAGATTTCAAAGAACATGTTAAAATAACCTGTAAGAGCGCATTTTTCCGCATTCACAGTATAGCTAAAATTAGGCGATACTTATCCCAGAGTACTACTGAGACTATTGTTCATGCTTACATAACATCGCGTTTGGACTAT
>CM042757.1:4234224-4252662 GCA_022496165.2 Catalaphyllia jardinei
AGACGACGGATGGCTGGCTTGGTGATGCCTTGGATGTTGTCACGAAGGATCTTTCGGTGACGCTTGGCGCCTCCTTTTCCTAGACCTTTGCCTCCTTTACCGCGACCAGACATGTTGTTTGGTAGCTTTTTATTGCTAAGATATGACTGATTTGGTGCCGTTTACGATTTTTATACCCTGAAAAATGACCTCTCAGAAAACAAAATACAAACAATGTTCTTATTGGCTGACTACATACAACAAAGCCAAGGGTCAGCTAAACTTTTGATTATCATAAAACAGCGGTATTGGCTTTCATTCACACTACACGTGCGAGCACGTTTTGTAAAGGGAAACAAGTGTTTTCCGTTGATAAAACCTAAATAAAGCTTAGTAAGAAAACAACTGTAGAACTTTCAATCTATGTAAATGATTTTCCTATAAATCTTCGCGAAGAAATTGTGAAAATAGCTGAACAAAGAGCTTGAATTTTTTTCGGATCGAAATGCAGTCACAGAACCGTGAAATTATTTTGTAAGTTCATGTGAGCCAATCAAATTGCATGGTTTCAAACCAATCAGCAACAAGCCCGCCATTTATAAATCCGTTTGTAACGTTATTTTGTTATTATCGGTGATATTTCTCGGAGGATATCGAACATGGCTCGTACAAAGCAAACTGCTCGTAAATCAACTGGTGGAAAAGCTCCACGAAAACAGCTCGCCACAAAGGCAGCTCGTAAGAGCGCTCCTGCCACCGGTGGAGTCAAGAAACCGCATCGTTACAGGCCTGGTACAGTCGCTCTTCGTGAGATCCGTCGTTACCAGAAATCCACCGAACTGCTGATCCGCAAGCTGCCCTTCCAGCGTCTTGTGCGAGAAATCGCTCAAGATTTCAAGACCGATCTGCGTTTCCAGAGCTCTGCTGTGATGGCTCTACAAGAAGCTAGCGAGGCTTACCTTGTTGGTCTGTTTGAAGACACCAACTTGTGCGCCATCCACGCCAAGCGTGTCACCATCATGCCCAAGGACATTCAGCTGGCCCGCCGAATCCGCGGAGAGCGAGCATAAACTGAACCGCTCAGTCCTTCACAAAACAAACGGCTCCTTTAGGAGCCACTACATGAGTAAAAGCAATGACCAACACGTACAAATGATAACGCTTTCATTTCAATGACTTTTGTCCTAGAAGATGAAACCAAATGTGAAATGTTTAGCCTCTTCTTTTTAATATTCCCTTATCCAACAAAATGGCTTGAGGGTTCCAGTCGCCAGTTTCTTTCTCCTGTATTTTATTCATTCATTCATTCATTCACATATATTATCAGTTCTTACAATCCATTGAGATGACTTGGGCAGCTTCAAACACCACGTGGGGTTTTCTATTAATTCGGCAGACAATTCCAATCAAAACTTAACACAGCTGTAATACTAAATACACCGAATGCATACAATCCCGAATCTTTTATTATAATAGTTTAAATTCATACTTAAGTTGAACATTTTGAAATTATAGTGTTACTACTTACTAATCTAATATCTGTGGTATTTTATGACCTAGTAGTTTGTCTCAAAATTCAGAGTCTAAAGTTATGACACACGCCTGTTATCACCTGACAATACTCTCTTTTTCTGATAATAAAAATTTAGTGTGTTTAAAATTTCACAATCACTCTGACTATTCTTTTCATAAAAAAACCAATTACCAGCATACCAAACTAACTACTAAAAAATATTTTGAGAGTCAAATCTAATTCACCATTTTACACATCCTGAGAGATTTCCAGTCATGGACCAACCTAACTCAGTCCTAACACCTGCAGAATATTTTACACTCAAACAAGCCAATTTTTTGTATGTTTTCTGCAGTTTATAAGAATGAAAATGCACCCACAATTTTCTTATTGCTTGAAGAAATTCTCAGCAAGATAATCTTTGACTTTGGGCCATATCACATTTGTTTCTGTCCCAGAAAATGACTTCAGTGTCCCCTGTTTCCTGTAAAATGAAATAAAATCCAGTGAGAAACGTTAACGAAAACACCACACAGTGAAAACTGAGTTCAAGTCCTCTGGCTGGGGACATTGTGTTGTGTTCTTGGGCAAGACACTTAACTCTTGCAGTGCCTCTCTCCACCCAGGTGTATAAATGGTTAGTGTAGAATTTAATGCTAGGGGTAACCTGCGATGGACTAGAGGGATAAAAATACTCCAAGTCACTTCATGCTACTGGTGACCAATGATAAGTGCCTGCTTGATGGGCCACTTGTCTTATATGATGTGTTTCTTATATCTGCAAAAGGTCTCTTGAAAACATCATACCTGCAGCCTTTTGGACATGTTGCAGACCTATTATTCTTGTTTTAAATTATCTTGCTATTACAGGCAGGGAAATACTGTAGAGGTATTCCAATCCGATCTAACTATTTCCCAGCAACATAGTCATGCAATATGTGCAGAGTCTATATATCATCATGTTGTTCCAGAAAATATATATCCAACCCTCTGTGGAGGGTTAAGTTTTGCTTTGTACTACTCCCCCCCCCACCCACCATTCCCACCCCTAACCTCGTCCAGTTTTTGTTCATGCCTTCCTTTGGTTATTGAAACCCTCATTCCTCATTGGAATTTCAAATAACCCTCCTTATAGTGAGCATGGATATTTTCTGGAGTCACACATAACATACACGAACTTTGTTGTAAATATTTTCACTTACGAATAAAAATCAATTAAAGGCTTTGTCATGTCTTCATATTGCTTTAATCTCTGTCGCACAGTCTCTGGCTGCATATGAGAAAAATTCAATATTATTGTTGAGTTGATATTGGAATTATACACCTGCATTATGATGCTGAAAAAGATCTTAGATTGAGAACTTAATTTATCAACAATCAAAACAACACCAGGTATGATCAACACAAAAAAATAACCCAGAGGCTTACTTCATTCAGGAATTTTTGAGGGCAGGGTTTTTTTGTAGTTTCCTTGGCAAAACCAATTTTCTTGCTTTTTGGGAAGAACAATTCAGAAACTCAAAATTTTTTTCTCAAAACTTTTCTTCTTAAATTTTTATCTTAGAAAGTCTTTTTCATGGCAAAGAACCACTTGAAAAAAAATTATGGCAGCCCAACATTTTTCAAAATTTTTATTCAACTATTGAGACCAAATGTAACCAACATCAGACCTTGTCATCATCTCGTTGAACAAGATCTTCTCCTGTGTCGTCATCTTTTCCCTGCCAACAAAAAAATTTAGTTAGTGTGTTTAATAGACAGTTATTGTGGGTCCTTAATTTTGCTCCAAAATGGAGAATGTACCACTAGTGCTACCAAATTGTAGCATTAAGAGAATGTCTACAGGAATCAGTTAAAACTTTGGCTGATTTCAGTACATTATAATATTGTCCACTTACTGATACTTTAGGTGGGTTGAAATCCAAGTTGTAAGTCTTGCCACTAGCTGGATGAATCCAGCGTTTCTACAAAACAACAACAAAAATAATCAGTTCAGAACATTCACTGTGTCTTGATTTGCTAGGGAAGTGGGGAGAGCCAAGGGACTAAACCTTAGTTCCTATCTGGGTTGGTCTTGTACCTGAATTACTGGTATTAACTGGTCACTAATTGCAGTGAATGATTATACTTTGATTACTTTGACAAATTGAATGATTACAAATTGAACTTACTGAAATTCTATCAATAATTGTCTCAAAAGGAACATCTAAGTTAATAACGACATCAAGCTGCTGGCGCTCCCCAAGTTTTTCAGCCTGTATTACAGTCCTAGGAAAACCTGCAAAAATTAACATCCACTGGTGTCAGTGATCAGTGATAAATGCATTGGCTTTCATTAGTAGTCACAACACCACTAGCATAATTTTGCATCAGCTAGATTTTTAAATTGATTTTTACCATCATTTTGTTAATGTTCACAGATTCATTTTACTTCACTTAATTGGTACAAAATATAAAAGAAAACATCAATTCAGAGGAAAAAAGTGGTTAAAATCCCAGCGTTATTCCAGAATTGATCAGCGCTTCATACCTTTGCAACTAGGCAACTGTTATCGTTTACAATTGGAAAACGACCGGAAAAGTTACAGACAAACGCCAAACAGAACACATTTCCCTTTTATTAAAACACATCTGGTAACAACTGATTATTGCAAGAGTTGGAAATAATATTTCTTTCGAACAGATAACAGGTCTGTTGCATTTCTTGCAGTCCTCTCGATATGCACTTTTTAAAAAAATTATTCTTGACTCTTCAAATTTATCCAGTCTGTTTTCCACTGTAAATCCTGTGCCAACAAATATGCAGCTGGCTGTAAAAATTCAACTCTCTCTCAGAAGAATACAGCTAAAAGACACGATCTGTTCGCTATATTTGATTTTGAACCAACTCCGCCCAGATCTCGGGAGTACCTTTGCAAAGATAGTGTAAACATGCGTACATGCACGTTCATATGTACCACTGCAACATATATACTTGCTCGCACCTCACATACCATCTAAAAGCCAGCTCCTTCCAGCTAATTCCTTCATTTTGTTCAATATAAGTTCTACCATGATTTCGTCAGGCACGAGACCTCCCTTTTCCACGATCGCCTTCGCCTTCAACCCAACATCTGTACCTTCTTTGATCTGTGACCGGAGAACATCCCCACTGGATAAGTGTGTTACCTTAAACGTGTTAACAATCCGTTCAGAAACAGTCCCTTTTCCCGATCCAGGTGGACCCATGATAAGAGCCCGTACTGGTTTTGACGACATGTTTGATAAATGAATCTGACGGATCTGCTCGATGGGGGATAGGACTACACGAATCAAACGAAGACGACGAATAGAATGCATCTTCCGATTATGGAAGGTAATTCTTATGGAGTGAGGAGGTCAGACTGGGAACTAAAAACATTACGCTGACAAGAAAACAGCTGGCTCGCATTTTTTGCACGTGGGTAATTTCAACATGGCGGACGCTGAGCGAAAGAAAAGGTACGAGTGATTATGCTGTTAAAATTTTGGATTTTGACCGTCGTTTCATATTTTTGACGATACCAATTGACCGAAAAATATCACTACATGAAACTTCTGTTGTTTGCTATTCTGATTTGCTCGAACATCTCCCATAATTCAAGACTTTTTCTGATGGTTTCATCCAGGATCTCTTTTGTGATGACAAAGTAGAAAGTGCATGTAAGCAACTCTAGACAACCCAGGAATCATTAACAGATAGGTCACACCGTATTTTTGACACTCGCATAACGGTTTATGAGATAAATAGTTGCTGTCCCTGTCCAGGTAACAGAGCTAAAAAACAAATGCCTTATGATATTTTCACTGAAAGGTCAGTTCTGGACCTCAAATATATAGTATGAACAAAATACTAATCAACTAGATATACCTATCGATAGAGTGCCAATGACCAAATAATTTGTGGTGTAATAAGGGGTTTATTAATACAGCATGGCGGATCTTTGGTTCTCTTCTGTTGCAAACATTACCGAGAGAAAATTATAACGCATTTTCCAGTAATGTTCGTCGCGCAATCCAGCATCGCTGCTCGGTCGAACTTTCAGTTCAATATGATGGGCAAAGTCAAAGTGAATGTGAACAGGTTAGTTTTGTTGATGAACACTCTCGTTTAATTCTGTGGCAAACAGGTCCGATTTGTGTTTTGAACACTGGATTTGACTCCATGATAAACACACTCGTTCAGTTCTGTTCGGTAACACTGCCGACTAAACCTTCAGTTCGATATCAGATATGCTGGATTTGACCACTGGATTTGCTCTGGTGGTTTCACTGGTGAACACAATCGTTCAAAAAAACGCTGCCCGATGGAACTTTCAATTCGATATAGGTAAACAGAGAAGGAATACACTGTTTCGATTCATGAAAATGTTATCTGACATGCTCTAACGTGACATGTTTATGATGTAACGTGACATGACGTATCCATGATTCATTGTAAGTTAGGTTGTCTCTCCTCGTGTGAGTAAGCCATGTTGCCTTGTGCAATAAAGTCTGTGAAGAACCTTGGCTCTTGTTGACCTATTACATGGTGTCAGAGGTCTTGTAACTCACAGCGCCGATCATCGCTCTTACCTGCTTCTCGTTGACCGACCTCATCACGCTCAGCTTCGTCGTATCGCTCAAAACATCGCGAACCAACCGACGTGGCTCGAGTGCTCTAGTAAACTATATTTATCTCTGGAGCTCTCACTCATCCTGATCTCGACTCTTGGACTCCTCGCAACATGGGCAAAGATCGACCTATTTTCAACGCCAGTTCAGCGGATCGCCGCGGTGCATTTAAGTTTTTCGTCGCTAACTTCAGGGACTTCTGTGTCATGGAAGATTACATCAATACCACCAAACCCCTCGACAGTGAGGACTATTGGATCTCGGCTAAACGCCCGAAAGCCATGGCCGCTCTTCGTCGTGCATTTCCCCAAGCAGAATGGGACGTGCTTACGACTACCATTGACTCGCAAATACCAGAAGAGGAAAAGCAAAACCCGGCCCAATGGGTCGCAAAGCTCTCCCAGCACTATCTTGGCGGCGAGCCGATAATCCAAAGTACACACAATTTTCTCCGTGTCCTGAAACAATCCCCAGGAATGTCTATCCAAGCGTGGCACACTCTCGTGCGTTTGGAATATCAGAAGTGCAATTTTCCTCCAGCAGCAGATGATCGATTACAAAGAGACATCTTTGTCATTGGATTAAACGATGCATTTCGACGATTCCGTAGTGATGTTATCTCCCATGAAGATTTAACCTCGCTCACGTTTGCCCAAGTCATCTCCAAAGCTCGTGATTTTGAGGCCAGCATTCAAATGGACTCAGCCATTACCCAGCAACATCTCGAGGAGGGAGCACATAAAGTAACACCCTCTGGGATCAAGCCAAAATTACCCCATCCACCCAGGCGCTCGACCGGCCCTCCCACCGAAGGTCCTTACTCTGCTTGCATCTGGTGTGGACGTGCAGCCCATTCTTCACGCCGACACTGCCCAGCATCCAATGACACCTGCCATGGTTGTGGTAAACACGGACACTGGCAAAAAGTTTGCAGAGCGTCCTCTGCAAATGTGGTATCTGATGTGGAACAGAATCTCACCAGTGAACCACAGTCCACTTACTTCGTCACACATGATGTGTATCAAGTTTCATCCTCACAAAAAGGTATCTTTGTTGACCTTGACCTCAGCCCGCCTGCTACCAAACCATCATCCCTCAAGCGACTCAGATTCCAGGTTGACTCAGGCTGCTCCTGTAACACATTACATGTTTCTGACTTGAACAATCTCTCACCAGTCCAGGTGATCCCGTCTCATGTTCGCCTTCTTGACTACTCAAAGGCAGTCATTCCAACCACAGGACAAGCCACTCTTCAGTGCACTCGCCGTGGAAAAGTGTATGACATTGTTGTACAAATCATCACTGCACAACGCTACTATCCTCCTCTTTTGGGCTTGGCTGACAGCACCCGAATGGGCATCATCAATTATGATGTGGACACCGCCAATCAGCTGGATGACAGTCAAGTAGCCGCACCTCCTATTGGTGAGTTATCATTGAAATACATCAAACAGGCCAACCCCGAATTGTTTGAGGGCTTAGGCAAACTGAATGAACCCTTTTCAATAACCCTCAATCCTGATGTGAAGCCCATCCAAGCACCTCCCCACCGCTACGCCACTCCCAAACTACCCATTATCAAGGAGGCATTGAGCAAGTTGATCCACACTGGTCAATTGGTTCGAGTAAACAAACCTACCCCATGGATATCTAACATGGTGGTGCGTGAGCGTCCAGCAACGGCCAACAAACCCGCCAAAGTTAGAATTTGCTTGGACCCCTCCCAAACAGTAAATAAAGCCATCATTCGACCGGTCTATCCCATACCTACTCTTGAGGAAAACATCCATCGCTTCCACCAAGCAAAGATCTTTTCTGTCTTTGACATCAAAGATGCATTTCAAAACATTGAACTCACACTTGAATCTTCTCTACTGACCACCATGCACACCCCGTGGGGCCGCTATCGCTGGACTCGACTCCCATTTGGTATTAGTTCAGCTCCTGAAGAATTTCAACGTCGCCTCCATGATGTCCTAAGTGGAATGGAAGGCGTTGTGAACATTGCTGATGATATCATTGTTGTTGGCCGAGGTGAATCTTTAGCAGATGCCACCAAAGATCATGACCGCACTGTCCTCAACTTGTTAGCTCGTCTCTCTGAGCATAACCTTAAGCTCAACCCAGACAAGATCCAGTTCAAAACATCTACAGCACCATTTATGGGCCATATACGCACTCCTGAGGGACTTAAACCCAGCACGGAGATAGTAACTGCTGTCCTAGAAATGCCTCAACCTCGAGATAAGTCTGCCACTCGCCGGTTCTTGGGAACCATCACTTATCTAGCCAAGTTCTGCCCAAATCTGAGCGAAGTTGTCCGCCCTCTCTGTGACCTCACTCACATCAAACAGGAATTTCTCTGGTCTGAGCAGCACACCAACGCCTTTGCAAAAGCCAAAGAACTAGTCTCCAAGACACCTTGTCTGCGCTACTTCGACATAAATTCCCCTGTGGTACTCCAAGTAGATGCCTCGGAATATGGCCTTGGTGCGGCACTGCTTCAACCAGTCACTGACCCTAATGGCTCGAGCAACATCCAATGGCAACCAGTCGCCTACAGCTCCAGCTCTCTCTCTCCAACTGAACAGCGATACGCTCAAATTGAAAAAGAAACCCTTGCCATCGTTCATGCCTTTCACAAATTTGGCAAGTCTGATATCACAGTTCACAGCGATCATCAACCCTTAGAAATAATCTTCAAGCGCCCTCTTGCCTCTGCTCCACGTCGTCTCCAAAGTATGATGCTCGCCCTTCAGCGATACAGCTTCAGTGTTGAATACCGAAAGGGCTCCACCCTTCACATCGCAGACACCCTCTCTCGAGCGCCTTTGCCCACCACATCTCACAAGCAAGTCCATGATGAGCTCGTCTACCGAGTGGAGTTTGAGTCCACCACACCTGACCTTTCTGGTTTCCAAGATGCTACCATGCGGGACATTAGAGCTGCAGCTTCCTCAGATCCTGAACAGATTGCTCTCCACTCCCTAGTTCTCACAGGTTGGCCTAATGACAAGTCAGCTGTTCCTGAGTTGGCACAACCATATTGGTCCATACGTCACGAACTCACTGTCCATGACGGCCTACTATTCAAGCAGGACCGAGTCATCATCCCATCCTCACTTCGAGAAAGCCTCTTGCGCAAACTCCATGCCGCCCACCGGGGCTCTGAGTTCACCCTCCGCCATGCCCGTAATTGTGTGTTCTGGCCTGGCCTTAACCACCAAATAACAGACATGTGCCAATCCTGTACGACTTGTGCTCAACATGCACGTCAACACCCTCGGGAGCCACTTCAGCCATACCCAATACCCACTTTACCATGGCAACTTGTCTCTCAAGACCTATTCGAGCTCAAGGGTGTTGCTTATTTGATCACAGTTGATCATTACAGTGACTTCTACGAAATTGATCGACTCCCCACCATTCAGTCACCAGCTGTCATCCAGGCCACCAAGCAGCATTTTGGTCGACACGGCATTCCACACACGCTCATAACAGACAATGGCGCTCAATTCACCTCTGATCTATTTAAGACATTTGCTAAGAATTACCAATTCAACCACATCACATCTTCTCCATACTGGTCTCAGTCTAACGGTCGAGCAGAGGCTGCTGTTAAATCAGCCAAGCACATCCTACTCACCGCTGATGATGTAGATCTAGCCCTCTTGTCTGTACGTAACACTGCACCGGTTGGACACACCTTCTCTCCAGCCCAACGTTTGTTTGGTCGCGCACTCCGCAGTGACCTCCCTCAGACCGCAACATCGCTGGCACCCTTTACGCCCCCCCCCCCCCTGCGACACAGTGGTAACAGACCACATTCAGCGTAAATTGAAACAAAAGCGGGCATATGACAAACATGCAAGTGTACCCCTTCCGGATCTTCCTCCAGGCAGTTGTGTATGCAAAGCCACCACCTACCTCATCAAGCAAAGCCTGGATCCAAGGCAAAGTGATTGGCTCTGCTGGTCCTCGGTCATACCTTATCGACACTGGTGTTAGTCAAATCCGACGAAACCGCATCCAAGTCCAGTCCGCTCCTCTTCAGCGTACACACAACCCCCCATCTCATAACTGGACTGCGCCACCCCTTCCTGACAAACTAACACCAAACTCCCTAACAGCCATGCCACCGCCATCCCAGGGTTCACAAGGGACTTCAGCTAGTTTGCCACTTACTCCATCAGCGATACCGGTGACAAATCTGACTCCAGCAAGTGCCCTCTCCCCTCCACCACCGGTTCCTACAGCTACCACAGCATCACCTACAGCCAATGAAAGTCACTCAACAGTGTCTCTTCCAACATCCAGCCCTGTCGCCACACCACCCACAGTATCACAGTCACCCTCGGTCACCTCATTGCCCAGTTTGCCTAAACCTCAAACTGTAACTCGTAGTGGCCAAATTGTTCGTCGACCTGCCAGATATTCAGACTGAGTCCTTGATATTACATTCACTTCAAATTGTTTTCTCACCATAGGTGCTGAGTATCCATTGCTGTAAACAAGCACAGTCCATGTGGACTTTCAACAGTAGTGACAATGCTCACATATGGAACTATTGACACTATCGGTTCATGTTTCTTTCTCCAATCTTCTTGGAGTAACTTTATAACGCATACTTAGTTAGATGATTTTGTAAGAAGAGAGCGTCTTATCCGACATGCTCTAACGTGACATGTTTATGATGTAACGTGACATGACGTACCCATGATTCATTGTAAGTTAGGTTGTCTCTCCTCGTGTGAGTAAGCCATGTTGCCTTGTGCAATAAAGTCTGTGAAGAACCTTGGCTCTTGTTGACCTATTACAAAAACGCTCGTTCAATTCTGTGGTGAACACGCTGGTTCGGTTTCGTGTCGATTTTGTGTCTTGGATTTGCTCTTGTCTAACAGTTTTCCCCGATTGAACTTTCAGTTTTGATAAAGTTAGAGAGGAAACACGCTAGTTCGATATGTTTTGAGATTATGAAATTGTTCACAGTTGGATGAACACAACAGCAAAGGAAACAATCACTTTCCACGAGACAAGTCTAGATGTAACGCGCCTCCTGATTGGCTAAAAACTACAATGGCTTGAATAGTTTCGTCCTTGCAATTGGCTTAAAACTAAGCCATTGTTACACCTTACACTTACACTTTCCAAGGCCGATCGAGAATTTTTTTGCATAAGCCATTCTTCGCGTGGCACTGTTCTCTGCTGCCTCGCCAGCCGAGTGTCTTCGCTTGGCTGGCTCGTTGGCAACTATGAGAACAAAAGGAAACATGACAATGTTAAATATTGCAAAGAAAGTTTTAGAGTAACATGATAAAATTAATGGTTAAGTGTAGGTTTTCCCATTGAATATGGATGGCTTCTTTTATCTTAAGCTGGAGGGTGGTGGAAGTGTGATCTAGGACACTCCAAGACTGTTGCCAAACAAATATTTCAAGGTGCCCACAAGGACAAAAGCCGAGAAGTTAGGAGCCCAACAGGTAATGTTTTGGGAGCTGCTGCAAAAAGTTAGGTGCCCAAAGCATTTTCTTGGGTGCCCCAGGTTGCTGGGCTCCTGTTAGGCAGCAGCCTTGCACTATAAGAAGCCTGTATGACATAACAGAGAAAGCCTTGTAAGTCTGGGAGATTTTTAAGTCTGCATATGCTTCTTGTTTATAAAATCTATTTATTTTTTAGCGGGTCAAAGAGTTTCAAGAAGAAATTCAAAGGGAAGGGTGATGATATCAAGCTGAGGGTTAAACCTAAAAAGTTTTCCAAAGATGTTAGAGGAGATAATTCACCGGGACAAAAAAGGAAAGCTCATGATGTAGATGATCATGGAAAGAAAAAATTCAAAGCAAGGAACTGGAAAGATGAACAAGGAAGACAAGATGGGAGAAAAGGACACTCAAAACAGGAAAAAGAAAACAGGAAAAGTAACAAAGACTTTTCTAAAAATGACAAGGACTCACAACATAGAATTAAGCATGGACAATTTAACAATAGCAAACGAAAACTAGGAGAAGGCAGTGGATCTAAAGACTTGGTTAAAAAGAGGAAAAATTCTGGCCCAGGAGAACAGAATAAAGGTAAAAATCAATTTTAAGTATGAAGACAAAACTTAATTATAGGTAAATATTATTGATTTGTATTATTTGACTAAAATCTTTGTTGCAACTTATCTGTGAGAATGTTTACTACATACTGGAAATATTCTCATTAAATGAATTTATCATTAAGTAATCATTATTAAAGAATATGAAGGTCTGATTACCGGTGTATAACTACCTGTTGTATACATGTAGTTCTAGAAAATAGCCATCTCAGGGATTCCATTGTGGAGGGGAAACTCAACAGCCAAAGTTTTAAATGGAGAATATGAAGTTAATCTGGGATTTCCAAAGGGATGAGAGGGTTTAAATCAAACATCACTCAATGGTGGGCAATCAAAGCAATCCTTAATTTTGATGACTGTTTTGGACCTGTGATGGTAATAGTGTTGTGGAGGCATTACATTGTTTGCATTGCTTGGTCTGAACAACAACAATAACCTTTATTTACCCTTGGCAATGTTTATGGCACAAAGGCTAGCAGTTTCAAGCAAACAACTGAAGCAAATAATTCAAACTGAACATAACATAATAATAGGCACAACAGAAGATCTGAGAAGCACATGTCCTGTCTGACCCTGTATGTACTCAGCTTGGTTCTTATTTTCGCATTTAGATTCTGATGACAGGCCCAACATCTGGCAAATGAAGAAAAAGGAAAGAAAAGACTTTCGTCGAAAACAAGATGAAAACTATGACTTGGTGCACAATCTCAAACAGCACTATGAGACTATTAGAAGGTCTGTCAACGTGGGCATTTGACTGTTCAAGGTTGTAGGAGATTTATCAGATTTTAGTTGAAGATACAATGTACTGTAGTCTGCATCAGCCAAGTGGCCCAACTGGCTGGAGCTTGTTTGAGTTTCTGTAGCATGTATCAACTAGGAGTTTGGAATGCTAGTCCATTGCAGGGTTGCCCCCAGTGCAAGGCTGTGCTCTAGGGAAATTATCAGGGTGCCAAGGTGTGCTCTAGGAAAATTATCAGGGCCCCAAGGTGTGCTCTAGGAAAATTATCAGGGTGCCAAGGTGTGCTCTAGGAAAATTATCAGGGTGCCAAGGTGTGCTCTAGAAAAATTAACAGGGCACCCTTCGGGTGCCTAACCATGACAAATAGGTCGCCTAGCCTTCTAGGTTGGTCACCCGAATTGATTAATTAATCAATTAATAATTACTCAATTATTAATTTATTAATATTCCATTTCATGGTTATACTTTTTACAGTTCCAGGGAATCCGCATGCCAAACAGTTTCTCTCGTTCAATATTCACTTCACCTGGCACGGGCGGCAAAGCGAGTTGCTAAATTTAGCAGTCACACAGCCTATTTTAGCGAACTTGTGAGATCATGAAATCCTGTTATAAATTAACCACATACGTGTTACATGTAAAACCGCTTCGAAATTCCTTTCAAGACCACTGAAATAGGTTTTGAAAAAAAAGGGTTTTATTTTAAACATTCGTTTTCGCCAAATTTTCGAGCAGGTCAGCAAATTTGATGCTGATAAACATCTTGCATGCCACAGATGAAGGTAATTAAATAAACAAAAATTTGCATAAAGGACATTTTCGTTTTATTATTCACACACTCCACTGTTGAAACTGTTGAAACACAAAAATGAAACATAGGCATAAACTACTTCAAAAAAAAAATCATGTGGAACAATATTGCATAACTGATAACACAGATGCGACAACTTTGAGCGTGAACAATCCTTGTTGTTGTCCTGCCGAATATTTTTTAGTTCTGTAAATATCATCAAATTAGCAAGTAAAATTATAAAATGTTAGTTACAATCAGTTCCTCGCTTTATCGCATTGTTCAATGGACAAGAAAGATAGGCCATGTAATATATATTAAAAAACTGGAAGAAAAACCACCGAAGCAAAACAAGACCCATGACCTAACTTAATATTTAACCTAAATGTACATCTAGGCTATCGCGTCGTTCAATGGACAAGAAAGATGAGCCATGTACCAGTTATATATATTAAAAAAACGGATGAGAAATCACCGAAGAGAAACAAGACCATGACCTAACTTTTAAATATTAAAAATTTAACCTAAATGTACGTTTAGGCTATTGAATTTGCACTGCGCTTAACCTGCGAGGTTAGGGCTAATTATAACAGGAGCACGGGAGCACGAGGTAGTTTCTTTTTGTTTCGTTTTGTTCCGTTTCAATACATTCGCTGGTGTCGTTTCAGGTTTTTACACAAGCTGAAATCTAGGCGCCCGGAAGGGCAACCGCTTTTCTTTTTCAGTCGCTCGAGACCAAATGTTAGTCGCCTGAGACGACCGGGCACTGTTAGAGCACAGCCTTGCAGTGGTAAATTGACTGGTACCCATTTATACACTTAAGTAAGTGGAGAGTGGGACTTTGAAAGTTAGTGCCTTACCCAATATCACAATGCAATGACCCTGGCCATAGGTTTGATTACCCACTGCTGTTTGAAAAAGGATCTCGCACTCCTCCTCAAACTCATGCCTGGACAAGAGGACCACTCATGCATCCATTTGTCCCTTCTCGGTGAGGAACATGAACCGGACTCAAGAAAGAGGTGGGAATAGAGCCTACCCTTGCCAGGGCTTACATTTCCCAACCTGCTTG
The DNA here is from genome assembly GCA_022496165.2 of Catalaphyllia jardinei. Classification (NCBI taxonomy): domain Eukaryota; kingdom Metazoa; phylum Cnidaria; class Anthozoa; order Scleractinia; family Caryophylliidae; genus Catalaphyllia; species Catalaphyllia jardinei. The sequence goes on from CM042757.1 coordinate 4,249,046, forward strand.
ATCCAGAGTCAAACATGCTTAAAAGTATGTCACTGTGCATTCTACAATTAATGGCATTAATGATATTAATTTAAGAGTTCAACAATTACATTGTAATGTCTGTTCATTGTGTTTGTAAAAAGTTAAGATAAACTTGATTCACCATTAATTTTGTTTGATTTGTTTTGCAGGAAAAAATGTTCCAAAGCTGAGAAATCAGCATTGGTAGAAAAGATTTTAAATTTAATTGCTGGTCACTCACATGAAGTAAGTATTCTTAAACCAATTAAAACCAAAACATTTGAATCATCTTAGGTCCATCTTGATTTTTATTAATTATTAATTATTAATAATAATTTATCTTAAAATTGATGAAATCAATCCTAATTATTACACCATTTCCATAATTTTTAGGTTATTTTTAAACATGACACAGGACGTGTGATTCAAGCTTGTGTTAAATTCGGCACTGTAGAGCAAAGACAGAAGTTGTTTGAACAGTTTAAAGGTAAATTCAGCTGTCATGAGTCAGATAGATTTATTTGAGTAATGCTACTAAGCTGTCAAACATCCCAATTTTGTGTCCAAAAAGTGTCTGCTTACGAGAGGTTAAAAATATTAGGTGCTTGTATGAGGCTGGGATTGTGGTCACTGTAAGTGCAAACTTACGTGTATGATTGGTGTCTGGTTACAAGTATGGGAAGTCTCCATTACTGGTCAGGAGGGTTGACTCCCAGAGGGGGGTGGGGGTACTTCCTATAATGGCCTATATGGGAAGGCTCTGCCCGAAAGGGGTACCTTTTTCAGGCTGTAGGTATATAAAAGGGTGAGGATTACACAAGTTGAGGTATATAAAAGGGTAGGAAAATCGGCCATTTAGGCATTTAAAAGGGCCTTTAATTAAAATATTTTGAATAGCCATGCTTATGGCATTTCTTCTGGTAATGCTTGATATCCTCCCGTAATATTGTTCATTAACTTCATTACAAGGGCTTAGAAAAGGGGTGCAGTGATAGTAGGTATGTGAAAGGGGTACCTTTTCTCAATAAAAGGTATATAAACAGGGTACCCTTTCTGCTTAAATGGTATATGAAAGGGTAACAGGGTTGGACCTCAGGGCGGAGCCCCATATTAAACTTCTATTAAGTTGAGAAAAGGCAGAGAAATCAACAATGTTATCAAAAATATTATAGCTAAGGATTGTTTTGTGTTGGCCCCTGTATATCATTGGTAGATATGAGTTTTTCAATAGTCGATGGCTCTCTTTGACTAGTTTACTCAATCTGATTAATTGCAGGATTAACCGGTTTGTTATTGTCTGAATTTCAGATGATTTTGGAGAGCTGATCAAGTCAAAATATTCCAAGTTCTTTGTGAAAAAGTTATTAATTTATGGGTAGGTAGTAAAGTTTGTTCTTTGAAGTGGTAGGTAGTCTGCAGTCTAAACAGACCTCAGGGATGTCGGAACAGCAACAAGGTTATTTGTTCCACAAGAACGTAGTAATTCCACACAAAACTTCACAACAAGCACACGCTAGGCTTGTCAGTTAAACTTTGACCTTTGTCACTCTCGTATAAACACCGCCTCTGCCAAATATCCACATAACCTCTCTGTTACACTTTAACAAACATGACCTCTGTCGACACTTTACATGCAACCTTCGTCACACTTCAGTGAACACTATGTGCGTAAACACTACTGACTCACAAGATAATTCTCTCTAACCACTCCTGCGAAAAAAAAAACACCTTAGAGCTAACCGATTCGCTTAATATATACTTTACAGTATAAGGTTCTAGCACTTTCCAGCTCTACTAAATAAAGTATCATTACAATATAAAACTATTTACAGCAACAAACGCAAACAGCTAATAAAAAAGAATTGCTGAATCATGGTGATGGGATACTAATTAAATATGCAAGAAGATTCAAGATGAAATTAGCATATTCACGAATCTTCCAAGTCACGCAATAATTCTTCGTAACATACACTTACCAAGGGACTTGTTTAAAATAAACATTTTAATAAAGTATTACAGGAAAATGAAACAGTGCCAATCAATTAATAAAATGTAATACATATAATTAAAAATGTAATGAAAATTCACCTTGTCATACAGAACAAAGAAGCAGCGTGATGTCATTATCAAGTGCTTTTATGGACAAGTACGCAAACTCATCAGGCACAAGGTTAGGAAGTGAAAAACATTATAATTATCAGTGATAAATATATATGGGTTGTTGACCTTGAGCTTTAGGTTAAGATTATCAGATATTGGATAACTAATTAAAAGTTCTTTTATTGCATGTTTATGGACTGAGTCGAGGCCTATAAACTCACAAAAATGAACAAGTTAGATCAATATCCAGCAATCGTGACTGAACAAGCTAAACAGGCTTGGTCGATTTTTCTTGTGGGACACGGTGGAAAGTACTTTCCTTATTGGTACTGATTTTCGTGGACACTTACTTTCGCGAAAAAAAGGTCAGCATATTTTGTGGGTCTTTATTTTTGCGATTTAGGTACAAAATTATTTTCTTGGGGAATTAATTTTCGCAAAAATGAAAACAAACACATTTTATTTTGAGAATTTTATTATTATTTTACACTTCTCATTGCTGAAAATCATCAACTGATAACAACACCGCATGCTTATGCTTAACGTTCTTTGCAATATTGTGTAATACATATGCTAACTCTACAGTTGGTTACTTGCCCAGGGCACGACAAAAGTACTGTCCAATAGCCGGGGCTAGTGGAATGACTTGTTGGGCTAGCGTTTTCTTATCATAGCTTGCCCAACGGGCAAGCATCGTTCCTCTTTCCTAGTAATAAAATGAAATTTTATACCAAAAAGTGTGCAGCAGAAAGCTGCTCAGACCTTAGGGCTAGTAATCTTAGGTAACAGCTTGCCCGAAGGGCAACCTCATCTTCGCATTTTTGTCTCACCCTGTTGCCCAAAGAAACTTCCAGAGCAATGGGGGGTTGTTTGTGCTAAAGTTATCGACATGAACCACAGATCTCCCCTTGTGACAATGAGGATTGGAAATTCTTGTACAAGTTACAGTGGAGATGGATCTTACTGAAAGGAACAAGGCAATACTTGAAAAGTATAAAAAAAATGATTACTCGTTGGCTCTTAGTGAGAGCTACATCCAGTTTTATATCCTCGTTTAGTCAAGTCAGCCATTATTATTAACTCACCAAATTCTTTTCTTAATTTTCAGGAGGCATCATCCATTCTTGAGACTGTGTACAGTGATTATGCAAATTCTGCACAAAAGGCTTTTCTCATCCAGGAGTTTTATGGAGCTGATTTTGCTTTCTTTAAGGTAATAAAAATTATTGATAGTATTGTGCTTCTGTAACCTTTAGTTATAAAATACGATGTCATGTTAGTAATAACATAATAAGTTGCAAACAATGTTTTATTTTATGCTTGGAATAGATTAAATAAATTTAATTGTTATGGGGCAAATCTTATCATGCTTAAAAGGAGAATTATTCAGATTCATTGATTTCCGGAGAGGTATGATAAGCCTGGTCTGGTGGATTGTGGTGTTGGTTAGATTATTACATCCATCACTTGTGGGACAAAAAGTAACATGATTGTTTGGACTTTGTAAAGGTCAGACC
>CM042757.1:4262662-4276897 GCA_022496165.2 Catalaphyllia jardinei
TGAAGATACTTGTGATGACATTGATAGAGACATATGTGGTGACATCGATGGAGACACTTGTAATGACATCGATGATGACATATGTGATGACATCGATGAAGATACTTGTGATGACATTGATAGAGACATATGTGGTGACATCGATGGAGACACTTGTGATGACATCGATGATGACATATGTGATGACATCGATGATGACATATGTGATGACATCGATAGAGACATATGTGGTGACATCGATGAAGACACTTGTGATGACATCGATGATGACATCTGTGATGACATCGATGGGGATACTTGTGATGACATCGATGGGGATACTTGTGATGACATTGATGGAGACATTTGTGGTGACATTGATGAAGACACTTGCAATGACAATGATGGAGACATTTGTGGTGTCATGGTCTCTATAACTGACACGGTCGGTGACAGTGACGGTGTCATGGAATCAGATGCGAATGTTGTCATCAAATTTGACATAGATGTCATCATCGAAGCTGAGAAATAAAAAGATATTATTTTACACCAGAACACCCAAAGGTTAAAGGAACCAATCTTCTAATTTATAACTTCCGGTTTTGGTCAACCTTTTTACAACAATATTCGTTTAGCATGTAGAAGCCGTCTGTAGGCTACGTTTCCTTGAGGTATAAATTGCATGTTTCTCATATTAGAACTATCAGATGCTTGGTATTGAACTCTGATATAGCGAAATGTCTTTAACTTATAATATAAGCACTTGGCTTTTCGATCTGTACTGTTTAGCCTTTTTTCTGCAGAGCATATCATCTGTTCGAGCAATTAGTCGATACGATGACGAGACGATGTTCAAAACTGTGCCAAACCATCGACCAGAAAGACGTTGGATTGTTATCAGTCGTCAGGCAAAAGAGAGCTCTGTGCACGCATTGCGATCCTATAAAGCTAGCCGACAATAGTATCTACCATTGTTTCATCCTCAATACTCGTTATGTCCGCGAGATAATGCACGCGACCAAACTCAAGCAACTTTAGCCAATTGCCATGAATGATCATGTACAAGTCTTAATTTTTGACCGGTCTGGAACGAATGTGCACATGGCCATTCTTGTGGGAACGGTGGTTCGCTAGATACGCGGAAAAGTGGATAATTTTCCTTAGATCGTAATTTCGTGGTTGGTGCAAAAGGAAGGTACCTTTGAAAATGTCAAAGGAATGAAAAAGCGAGGCCAACTAATGATTGCATATTTGCTCAAGTTAAGCATCGTGTTATAAATGGCACTTGAAGCTGTCATCTTTGAAGAGCCGACCTGTATATATACAGTCTGATAAACAAGCCAGTCACGATATCACACGACAAATAATGCGGAAAAATTTTGAAACGTTCTATAAACTGAAAGATGTTTCAGCCTAAAACAAAAGGTATTGTTCTTGTCTTAACAATGCCGGGCATTGTCATTGTGAGGAACAGTCTTTGAGGAAGTAGAAAGCAATATATCTATACAAAAAAAATTGAGGTATTTAGCATTTCTGAGGGTATTCATAGATGCCATGCTTAAAATTTTACTGGTGATATTGATATTTTTTTGTTGTTGCGGTCTGCACGAAAGCCCCAAATAACTGGTTCGTCGGCTTATAAGAGTAAATTGAATTCTTTATTGAACTAATTTTGTTTTAGAGTCTACAAGTGGCTTCGAAACTGACTTTGTTTTCTTCATTTGATGATGTTTTTCCGTTAGATTTATGTCGCAATTAGATGCGATATTTCTACACGGGGTCTGCAATATTGTAGTGCTGTAAATTAACGATTCAAAAAGCGGAAAATGCTTCGTTTTCCGTTTTGAAGGTTTTTAGCATCCAGTATGGTGTATACATCTTACATGGATTTTAAACAAAATGAAAAGTCCGAAACAAGCTCGTTAGCAAGCATTTCACTCCAAGTTCTTCACTGAAGTAATCTGTCTACCAGTCTGTATTGGTTTTCACAACTAACCAGCAGTCTGCATGCAAGAATCAAAAGCGACATTGAAATTTCCTCACTTACTACTGCAACCAACTCTATCAGTTTAGTAAGGCAGATTTTCGGAGTTTAGAGTTATTCAACACGCCCTTTCAGTGAATGAGCCGTCTCTGATTTATAAAAAAACCTAGTTGCTTTGCTCGTATGTGTGAATGGGTGTGTTAGGTGGAGAGATGTTTAAAGATTGACTCGATTCAAGTGTTTGTCAGTATATTACGGCAACTATCAAATCTAAAACACTTCAACTCTCTGCTATCATGATTTCTGGTTATTTTTCTTCGTCGTCGTTTCTTTCTTTTGCGTAAACTGACTCAACTGCGAGAGCGAAATTGTCCCGACTTTGCCAGTAATTATGTTGCTTTAAAGCAGACAGCTGAGATGTAATTGCAGGTAACACGCCTAAACATTCAGTTTATAATCCGCTGATTTGTTTCCATTCGATTCTAGCTTAAGATTGTGAGGGATTAACGATTCTAGCTTAAGACTGTGAGGGATTAAGTTTCCATAAGTTAATCTTCGCCTGATCTTAAACTTTGAGACCAGTTGTCGAACACGATTCGTCAAGTTCACTTCAGTATGTTTCTCCGCGTTAAACAAATCGAACCACCCAACGTTTTAATTGTTTTTTGTAGTGCTTTTGGAATACCTAGCCATAAAAAAACCCCAGATAATTCACTTACTAGACTGACTTAGGGCGCCTCCAACCAGGAAAACAATGAGAAATAACGCCGGCATTCTCCTCGTGTTTCCAGACATGTTGCTTCTGTACTCTAAACGTTAAAAGCGCTGTTTGATATCAACTACAAGGAATTATCTTGACTAGATATTACGCGTGACGCCGCTAAATGTGGCGCGCGCCAATATAACTTCCCTTAAATACAAGATAACCTTGGTGACGATATGGATTGCGTTTAACTGGATGCGGGAGGTAGAGGCAAAAGAAAAAGAATTTTCATTAAGATTCTTAAATAGAAATATGAGAGCAATGACGTTGGAGAAAGACATTTGTTTAAGAGTTCTGTTTAAGCAGTGTGCCTGATCAAAAGTGTTTGGCTAAAACAGACGATTTGAATTCAGTCTTTCTAAAACCCTCGGACATGCAACTTTATACCTCATGTAAATGTACACTTTGATATTATAGTTTTTTGGTTAGTAGCTGATTTGTTCAAAGTGGCAACTGTTTTTGTTGGCTCTTACTCAATATAACGTTGTAAGTCTTGAGTGTTGGCATCTTTTTTCTGGTTGTAACATCAGTGGATAGTTAGAGACAAGTACTGAGGACAAAGAAGATATTAAACTAGCGGATATTGTATTGATGTACCGCAAAGTTCTCATTACTAACCTTAAAAGAAATGTATAAGAATCAGTAAGGAGAATTATACACTGATCAGTTAGTTCCATTTGAACAATTCTCTTTGTGTTCGTTATAAAGGAAACCCTCAAGCATGCAAATGATTCACGTAAAATTATTTCATCAAAATTAGCGTTTTTGTCTCGTGCCTCCACTTTAAGACTGGCCCCTGCTTAGCTGAGTTATTTTGGTATACAAAAAACGTTTGAGAAAGGTTTGAAAGGTTCTGTCTTAACTAATTCATACTCAGAAAGACACTGACTTTGATCCGGTTAATGAAGAACAGCACGCGCGTCCGTTTGACGCAAATGGACTGTGTAAAATTCCGTTATGAAAACTGCAGCATCACGCTCCAGGATCTCGCATCACGCTCCATTTGTGAGTGGACAACATTTTTTCAGTGAAGTTTACAATCATAAGCAAAGTGACGTCATGTCGATTAGTCATCCTTTGGACTTGTACGACTACCCAAGTTAAAAACAGAAAACTTCAAATTTCAGCTTGCAACAAGTCGGAACATTCTGCCCATTAGGTGTCATTTGAATACAATGGTCACACTTGAGGTTTCCCTGCAGATTCACTGAAATAATAAGCACTGTCGAAGTCAATAAGCTAGGCCACTGGCTATCGATTGTGGAATTGCGAGCATTTAATGATCGGTAAATGAGTTGGCGGCATAGTTGGGGTCTAATTGAGGCACCGGCGAAGCCATATAAACGCCATTAAATTGAGTGTTCAAGTAAATGTTTTTTTCTACTTGAAAATTCAAACTAGTTCGCTTGAAACTTTGAACTTCTTTATTGTTAAGCGGCTGTTTTTCTGCTCTGGACATTTAACAGGACATAATCAATCTCCCACGCGCAGAAATGGAAGAGGTATCTATAGTCAGATATCAGTACTAGTGACATTGCTCCGCGACCAACGGGAAAAAAAAGCACGTAAATTTGCAGATGTGTTGGTTGGTTTCCATTGGTTCAAAAATACACTGGTTGAATGTGCTTGGTCAGTGTATCCTTCTTTGATAGTTATTGTAATTATTTCAAAAGTGAGTTGGAATTCCGATCCGTTAACTAAAACACTTTCAACAGGATGCTTTGAACCCAACTAGACGCTCTCTATATAGATTCTTGGGCAGTGTTTCCGCACAAACTCGACAGGCTTCTCCGTATCACGTATAGAGATCGTTTTCATTCACGTGACCAGCCACCATGCAAATTAATTGAAACAAAAGGAAGTGTTTACAGAAGAGAGGATTGGTTTGGTACAACAAACCTGACCGCCGTTTCACTGTTTTTGAAACACCAATATGGCTGCCGTGACGTCATGAGAAAACTCTCTTTAGGACCCTTAAAAGGAGTTAGTGGACGAGGTCTGGGGCTAGTTCTTTCGAAAGGTCTCGGAGGAAGTCTGGGAGAAAGTTACGTTGAATGGGTTTTTACCAAGTTTGTTCCAGGCTCCTCTGGGTCATTCAGAACCAAACAGAAAGGAAATAACATAACATGCATATTATCCATGTTGCATTGCCAGCGACATGACACGAAGAAAGTGAGTCTAACGATCTAAATTACTACCAAGTAAAATAGTGTGTCTTAGAGGCATCATTGTCAAGCTGCATTCTCAGTTTCACTAAACTTTAATTTCTTTTAAGCTTCACCAAGAAATCGTGATAAAATTACAACACTTTAGTCCTAATTCCAATTTCTAACGAATTTATAAAATAATTTAGACCTAAATGATTGCCACAGAATAATGAATGTGTTATACAAAACGTTATCTGAGAAAACTACATCAAACACGGCCAAATACCGGCCCATTACTCCTGGGATCATGAATAAAAGTGACTGCTTCAAACAGAGTGGTTTTCGTAGACCTTGAAGAAAGCATGCATGAAAACGAAAAAAAAAACAAGACAACATGAGTGGTTCAACGGACAAAGAAGAACTCTCACATTTTAGCGACAAACTATCAGTACTACGGATAAAGCTTGTTAGCTCATGTCAAATTATTGGCGGATAGACCTAAACGCGACTACTCAGGAAAACAGTTTTCAGGTCATAAGAGAGCTCTTTGTCTAATATAACTTTTTTGCTATCGCAGACTACGAGTAGTCCCTCTTCGATTAGCCCGTCGCGTGTGACGCGAAAGAGAACCGCGCGAGAAAAAATGGGGGCTCAAAATCTCTTCTCGACCCCCAGATTTCACGCAGCCATTTTTTTCCTCAAGTTCTATTTACGGTCTCACTCGACGCACTAAGCGATAGAGGGACTACTAGTTTTCCATTGCTATTGTATTCATTACTGACAGTAAACCGGCGTAGTAAAGTTTGAGGACCAGTTTCTCTCGAACACAGCTTGTAACTGCGCGCGCACCGTGTCACCAGTTTCTGTTTCATTGATGACGTAAGCAATACCACCAGTGTACAAGAAGTAATCTGCTGACCAGTTAGAGGTGCCAACGTAAGCTACGCTCTCGGTTACCATAAACTTGTTGTGATTGACCCGAGTGTAGCTGATTTCCTTCGTGTATGGAGGCACAGTGTATAATCTCTGAAAAGAGGATAGTAAAGAAAGTGGTTATGCAAACTACCAGTCAAGTAGTCCCACTGAAGCTAAACCCCGAGGGGGGGTACTTTAGGAATTTCTGGGTAGGGATGTGCCACTGCGACCCTGGTTTCCTTAGTCTAGATAAAATCGTCAACCAACTGGTAAGTTTCGTGAAAAATGATACCCTATTCTAGACCCAAACGCTCTGATTTATATATATACCCTATGCTAGAGTAAACTGCTTGAAAACCATACCCTTCACAGCGGCACATACCTATATAGCCCATATATGGCAGTACCCCCCCCACCCTCCCAGGAGCTAAATATAGTCCTGCTCTAGTTGATCAGATCAGAAAGTGACCTGACTGAGGGGGGGAGGGGAAGGACCCCCATTCTAAAAGAACAGAGTTACTTGTTGGACATTTTGACAAGAACCCCAAAGAAATACCAAGATCTTGTTTTCTGGGTTTGGCTTTCACCCCTAAGAGATAGCAATTTCAAGACAACACATCATCTATAGAAGGAAAAGAAAACAAACGGCGGTTACAAACATTATCCATAGACAAGGCATGGTCTAATAAAAGTTTCCCATATTACTTGACGTTTCGTATGCTACAACATACATCTTCAGAAGTGAACGGTTATAACTGTTACATACATTTAAAAATACAAAAATAAAGAGGGGAACTGGTGACAACAGAAAAAAACAATGACAAAATTGATACTACCGATAGTTGATACAACCGGTAGAAATTTTAAATAAAAAAATAGCTTCTCGCTACCAACATTTTCATTAAGCGAGGGTTTCAACTCACTGATCAAAAGAGTTTCTTTAATTTTACACTGTAAGTCGGACTTTCCAGTAGTCTCCTCAGTATCGATCAGTAAACACATACAACTACAATCTTGCCTCTTTTCTTGTCCACGTCCTTAAACCGATCTCCACGAACCAATTCACAATCAAGGACTCCTTCACTTTTGTGGACTGGGTGAAGGCTCATCAGTACAATAATGAAATAATATGTTCTTTTGACGTTTGTTCCTTATTCACGAATGTTCCACTCGACGGGACTATTGAAATAAGTCTTTAATACTCTCTGCTGAAGAGAAATGGGTTGCTAATGTTGATTCTCGTTCCTCCATCTGGTTTAGATATGTGGATGACACTTTTGCATCGTTCGACAATGTAGCCTCCGCTACTAGGTTTCTGCAGTACCTCAACACCAGACATCCAAATATCAACTTCGCAATTGAATTTGAAGAAAACCACGAGATCCCATTTTTAGATGTCCGCATCAAGCGCAACTACAACAGTACACCACAAAACAACTTTCACTGGCCTCTACACCAAGTGGGACTCTTTCACTCCCAGAAAGTATAAAATCAACCTAATCCGCACCCTAACGTATCGCTGTTCACGCATTTGCTCGAATTCCTCCTGATTAATGTTGGCACTTTTTGATTTAAAGAAAACTCTCCTTCAGAATGGGGAGAGAGGCTTCGTTATAACATTAATCATGTTTTAAACAGACAAAAAAAAAACCAAGTCTGCTGAACCTATCGCCACTGTTCCAAAGAAAGATATATTCCTTGTCTTGCGTTTTTTAGGTTGCCAAAGTGAAGTTCTTGTGCGACGTGTTAAATCTTGTGTTAGTAAATTTTATGGTTTTGTCAATCTTAGTGTTATTTTTTGATAATACCTGCAGGGTTAAGTCCTTCTTTCCATACTATGACCGTTTTAGCCGCTCTCAAAGATCGAAAGTAGTGTATAAGGCTAGTTGTTGGGACTGCGATTCTTTCTCCGTCGGTAAAACTAAACGACGATTACACGATAGGAAGATTGAACATTTTAACGCTTTCACACAAGATTGTCACGCTTCCGCTTTGGCATGTAATCTCTCGGTGGGGGGGGGGGGGACTTAACAAAGGTTAATACGGGGAGGCTCCGCCCCGAGGTCCAACCCCTTACCCTTTTATATACCATTTTGGCAGAAAAGGTACCCCTTTTATATACCTTTTATTGAAAAAAGCTAGCCCTTTCAGTTACCTACTTTAGGAAGTCTTGTTCTCATTTTCATGTAGTGCTTAATAAATATACTGACAAAGCCATACGTGGCGTCTACTGGAAATATTATAATTAAAGGCCCTTGTAGATACCTAAATGACCGATTTCCCTACCCTTTTATATACCTCATCTTGTGAAATCCCTACCCTTTTATATACCTGAAGCGTGAAAAAGGTACCCCTTTCGGGCGGAGCCTCCCTGTATAGGCCATTATAGGGAGTACCTCCCCCCCCCCGGGTGTAATCTCTACCGGCCACAACATCAAATGGGACCATTTTGAAATCCTCGCTACTGGAAAGTCCGACTTTGTGTAAAATTAAAGAAATTCTTTTCATCGGTGAGTTGAAATCCTCACTTGATGAAAATGTTGGTAGCGAGAAGCTATTTTCTATTTCTATCAATTTTATCAATTTTGTCATTGGTATTTTTAAATGTATGTAACAGTTATAACTGTTCACTTCTGAAGATGTATGTTGTAGCATACGAAACGTCAAGTAATACAGAAAATTTTTATTAGACCATGCGTTGTCTATGGACAATGTTTGTAACCACCGTTTGTCTTCTTTCCCTTCTAAAGTTGAAATGGCCGAAGAACAAGAATATTTGTGATGTTACACATTGTCTAAGTACTGTCAGATTACTTTCAGTTCAATACTCAAAAAGGCGTTGAAAAGGTTGAGGCTGAACACCTTAAGAGGTACCAGAACTGAGAATTGTAACCCCTAAAAGATACCACCAACACCCCATCCTTTTTTATGTGACGGGGGTGGCCCACACTGGGGCCACCTGCAGCATTTACAAGGCTCATTAATAAAATTGACCACATGAAACAATAGGTAAAGAACACAGGAATACTCCCTAGCCCTAAAAACTAAAAAAGTGTAAACAAGAACCAGAAAATAGAGGTTTTAAAGAGGTGTACTGAGACTAAGATCAACAGCTGACTAGCCTGAGTCAGAGAGCAAGTTTTACCCCAAAAATTTACTGCATCTGTAGTTTTTAATGGAGATGTTTCAACTCAGAGGCTTCTTTTAATTAGTGAAAACAAGTTGAAGACAACTTCTGCCGAGTGCATTACTAAAAATTGAGAACTGGAAACTCTTGAACAGTCTTAAGAAATTCTACTTGCAACGCTTTTGTAAAGAATTATCTCAATGAGTCTATCAGATAAGAGGAGAAGGAGGACATCCACTTATAGGCATCTATTTGAGAAAGAGTGCTCACTCAGGGGGTGTCTTGCTAGAAGGTACTGACGGTGAATGTTGAACTGTTGTTAACATAAGGGAGTACATACCACTTCAACTGAAGCAAAATTAGCTCTGTTCAGTGCAGCAAGAGATCGAAGGTAGAACTTCATATCAAAACGTGTGTGATTCCACAAACTGGCCAGCAATCGCACATGCACTTTACGATCAAATGCTGCTTTTCTCAAAGCATCATCTATAACTGGCCAGTACCTGAAAGACAAGTGTGGTAATGGCATTTCTGATTTTAATAAATTACACAGTCTTGCATACCTGCCAACTCTCCCAAATCTCTTGGTCTCTCGGTTAGAGCACAAAATCTCACAAGAAATACCTACCATGGCTTTTTTCAAATTTCTTTCATTAAATTCATTATTTTTGAGATTTCAAAAAGGAAAAAAAAAACAAGTGGCAGCAATTGGCCAAGTGGTGTAGGGTGCTGAATCTGAAGTCTGGAGGTCCATGCATATTGTTCAATCTTCCATCTTAGTTCTACCACTATCTGGATTTGTTCTAGACTGCTCCTAGACCTCTATTTTCTCTTATTTTTATTCAATAGTTGAACATGTGGATAGAATCACGAGAAAACTGGAGGCTAGCACAAAATGGAAGACTTGACTGGGTAGGGGGTGGGGACCAAGTAAAATAGACATCTTTGGAAAAAAGAGACTTCCCCATTTCTCCAGAAACGGAAAATTCCTATTGGTTGAAAGGTGACAAAAGTGTCATATCCTTGATGACGGCTGATTGTGATTGCATCCAGGTGCATTTTGCGGCTTGCAGCAGTTGTCATCACTGACATGTGTCTTGATTCGTATTGGAAAATAGAATCCTGTTACGAGAAATTTCATATCTCTTCGCTGTTCTTCTTCGTTGATTGAAAGATGTTGTTGCAATTTTGCTGAGTAGCTTTGAGGAAAGTCTGATAATCAACTCCACACAATGGCAAAAGAAATACAAATGTCTGAATGTTGAAACAAAGAGCTTAGGATACCTTCCACTGTTTTGTCCAAAAAGGAACACATGCTTCTGCTGATTGGACAAGCGAAATACAAGCTTGCTTTCGCAACACAGTTGAGGATTTTTTTAATTCAAAATTCCAACACATGTTCTAGAATGAAGATTCTCTGCTAAACAATCATATCATGATCATTGAAGTTGACGATTGCTACACTTTTTTCTCCAAAGATGTCTACAGCCTCTCTATTTTTCTCACTTGCTTTGCTTGCAAACTCCACCCCCACCCCCACGTGCTTTGCACCCACTATGCTTGCTTTTTTTTCCTTTGCATAAATAGAAAGGTTGTGAACAGTCTAGATTTGTTCTTGATAGACCATGTTGTGTAAATAGCCAACTGGTCAGCCTCCCACCAGTTAGGTTCTTAATAGCTAATATTCTTTTTGCAATAGTTGTTTATTAATTACTTACAGTGTCCCAAATTAGCATAGCAGTGCTAACTACATTTCACACTTTAATAAACTTACACATTATTGCACTTATATATCACATTATAATACTAGATGTAGCTCTCGCTAAGTGCCAACGAGCTACCATTCAAAACAAATACTCATTGAGACTGGCTTAAAAATACACAGCCATTAAATGTCTTAAATCCTGATGTAAATATTGTAAATATTGCTTTGACAAAGCTGGCTCACTGGCCAATGTCGAGTTTACTCTCGTGCGGTGTGGGTCACTGGCCGATAGTTTCTTACAGTTGTCGTTTGTTTTAGTTTTACTTTGATTGAATTCAGTTTAATTTGGCATGCGGGGTGGCCGAGTACTCTTTTGGCTCGCTGTGGCCGATTGTCCCAGGCTTGCATTGCTAGCTCGATAAATATACCACTGACAATGGCACTTAACTAAAGTACACTCACTTAGAATTGGAAATAAAAACAAATAAAACTTACAAAAGCAGGTGAAAATTAGGGTATCACGAAAACCTCAGGCCCCTTGAATTTTGTTTAAAAAAAAGATTTACATTGTGAACTCATTTTCCTGCTCGTGCCTGTCTCGATTACTTTTTATCACGTTTTGTTTTATGGTCACGCAATGTTTATAGGCAACAGCCAGAAAGAAGCGAGTTATTTATCGCTGTCCGGTTTCTCGCTAGCAAGGTTTAAAATAGCAGCCGATATTTTGATGGCATTTGCTGGTGAATTTTTGACCGAAGAAATAGAAGACACAGTCGCCATAATGTTGTTCAGATTTAAGTCAGTTTTGTATCCACCAGACGTGAAAGCGATAAACCGCAGAAGATAAATATCTCGATCCTTTCTGGCTGTTGTCTATGAACATTGTGTTACCATAAAACATTCTCGATTCAGTGATAAGATTGAGACAAGTTTAAACCTCTTTTTCTTTTTTTTATTTTCAGGGTTCTGAGTTTTCGGGATCTGCGTTTGGGTGTCATGAAAACTCAGACCCCGGGAAACAAATAAAGAAAAAAGATTTCAACTCATCTCAATCTTGTCACCTAAAATGTTTTATGGTCACGCAATGTTCATAGGTGGCAACAGCCAGAAAGGATCGAGATATTTATCTTTTTCGGTGTATCTCTGTCGTGTCCCATGGATATGACAACTGACTTCAATTTGTACAACGTTATAGTGACTCTGTCTTTAATTGATATTTCTTCGGTATAAAAAATTTGCTGGCAAATGTTGTCAAACTTGATCTCAACTGCCACAGCTCAATGCCCAGGGCTCAATGATGGCTTGACGATCAGAGCTATGTGGCCTTAACGTTACAATCTGTGCGTGCTACCACGGTCCGTTGCAAGACAATTGACCTCTTTTCTACTACGTCATTGGAATCTCAGGAATCCTACCTTACAACAGGAATGTTACCTTACAAACATTTCTCTCAATCACTCGAGATTTTTACCGCCCAGACAGTACTTTCGCACGGTTCTATAATGCTGCCGCCTCGCCAGCCTCGTGTCTTCACTCCGCTGGCTTGTTGGCAATAAACTCATACTAAACTAAAAATAATTCTTCGTTTTATTTTTTGAAATTTTTGACCTCCTTGATCTAAATAAATATTTACGTATATTCATTTACAAAATTTGCACCTTGCTAGTTCTAAGTGTTTTTTACAGTCCTGATGCTGCTCTGTTTACTTACGTTCTTTGCTGTGTGTAGAGGGTTGTTGGAAAGTAATCCATGACAGAAACATAAACAAACTTTGTTGCACTGTTGATGACTCGCAAGATGGCTGCTAGATCATCTTCACGTCCAGGAGGGGACAACTTTGGTGGAGAAGATGTCAAATAAATTAAAGCTGAGTTGGATCCATTGATTTTGATCTGTGCAGGAGAATCTATAAAAGAAAAAAAACATTGAATCATTGTTTGACAAAAACTGAACAGTAAAGAGCCTTCAGTTACCTTCTTAGCCTTAGGCTAAAGCACCTCCACTGCAAACACTGCCCCCCCCCCCCCCTCCTCCCACCTCATCTGCCTTGTACAGCAGGCACTTCTGTGACCAGATTAGTATCTCCAGCCATCTCTGGGCATGTCCAGCCCTGACCTAATTTTCATAAGGTTCTCAGTGGTCCTCATTGCCAGTGATGGGCAAACATCACCTCTGAAAGCCTGCATGACTGACATTTCTTCTTGGCCAATGGCAAATATGTACCAATAAAGCCACAAAGCGGCAATAAAGACTATCAGGACTTCGCTTCACATTTTGATATTGCCTAAGGAGAATGGCCAAGTACAGACTTCCAAGTGCTTTATTGAATATCCTTTTGTGATGTACAGATTGAACCTCATTTATTGCTTGTGCTGTTGCCATGACAACTGCTAATGATGTCCAAAGGACATCATTCCCATGACAAGAACACTTTGTCAGAATCAGTATACAGCTGATCTACCTAATGAAACCAAGATTTGGTGCTGATAATATTGCTAGCACAGCATAAAATTGGTATTTGGCATTATCTGTGGCATTGGCGACTTCCAAGCAGACATTGTAAACATTGCAAAGAAGTTTGTTTGTACAGAGGCATAGAGTAAAAGGCATTTTGGAAAATAGAAATTAGTACAGCTTAGCCTAGCGATGAGCCTCCCGTGTTTCAACAAGACTGTCACTAAGGGCGGTAACCCGTAAAAAATGGTTATGGCTGAGTATGCTTCATGATATTCCCTTGATGCTATGGCTCGATTTCTGCCATTCTCTTGGTTCCTGAAACAGCGGCTGGTAATCGAGTCTACGGCCCAGTTGAATTTGTCTGTTGTTCTTAGAATTCACAAACAAAGTAACAAGTTTGTTATGGTTGTGGAGAAGGAAGCTATAGGTGACTCAAAACTTAATGAGAGCCTGTTCAAAATGCTCCAGTACCTCTGATTGGTGCTAGCTAACCTGCATTGATTCTTGTTTTGTACTTATCAGGCCAGGGATGTGGGATATGAGAGTCTGGCTTTGCTAAATACCAGTAAACCTCAAATATCTTGCTCATGTCGTTTGCTAAACAACTGCAGTTGTAGGACATGAAGCCAAGCTCTTGCACCTAAAGTTGAAAGAGTGAATAACAGAATGGTCAGCAATAGGCATTGGGGGAGGGGGGGACAGAGAGGGGATACTTATTGATAGTGAGGTGAGAGAGAATTTTGGGATAGGAAAGTGAGCAATATGGTACATTAGGGTCAATGAAATTTCTTCAGGATCATTGAGTTATATTTTTTAGATGAGTTATCTTATGAAAAGTAAAGAGGAATCTTTGCTGATGTCCAGGGAAGACTCTCATATGAAAAGATGGGGATACCCATTGGAAAATTAAATAAAATCCCTAAAGAAAACCAATCAAAATCTGGACTTGGTTGAGCATTTAACCCTAGAAGAAACCACTTAACCAGCCATTGTTCAGGAAGACCCAAAGAAATTGAGACTAAAATAGGAAATAAGAGCATTTATTATATGTATCATTATTTCTTAGTACCATAAATGCTTGAATTAGCGCCCAGCTTCAATTAAGCGCCCCACTTCGAATTAGCTTCCCTCCTATGGCTCAAAATTTGTAAATAGCGG
>CM042757.1:4281201-4306201 GCA_022496165.2 Catalaphyllia jardinei
ACAACTGTAAAATGGCTTATTGTAGAAATTTTCCTCTCTTTTGCCGCTATGGTGATTGCACAGGTCCAGGAAATTTCTATATTCACCTCAAAAAAAATTATTGCAAAATGTTCCAGCAGGGAGGGACTATCAAAAACTGATATTCAAGGATAACGTCCAAATGGAGGAGGGTCAGAGGTCAGAGCAAAAAAATCCTCCATGCCGATGCGAAGCGGGAAGTTGAAGGTTGTGTCATATGGATGTCTTCTGGACAACACATTGCCCCATACACCCTCTTTCAGTGTTACATGCATAGGCAACATCTTTCAACATGCTATGTAAACGTTAACTGTGAAACTGGCAATTTTTCCAGTTATTAGCAGAACAACTGACAAATTAATGAAAATAACTGACCTCAAATGAATGAAGAAGACTGAGGACTTTACATGTTTCCCAATTTGCAGGATAATTCAAACGATTTTATTGTCATTGATCGGCTCTCAATAGTACCCTCTGGTAGAATCAGGGTGCTACCACTTGAAGTACATGGTTGAAACATGTAAACATTCATAACAGTTGATTAATCTCTTACAGAATGACCTCTTGATGATCCTAACCTTATTTTGAAGTCATATAAATCCATACCCTGGTCCCAGAGGTTTTTCTTGACTTTTCACCACATGCATGAGTGAGCTGTGAGAGAGCTGGGAAGCGGTGAACATGAGACGTGAGACGCAGCTCTCTCTTGCGGTGAAAAATCAAGAAAAACCTCTGGGACCAGGGTAATAAATCCATCTTTCATGACTAAAAGTAGAGTTCAACTGTAAAGATGTCAGCAGTGCTTGCACTTTTGACATTCAGTTAAAAGTTTTTTGGACCAATGTGAATCAGATGATGGAGAATTTTTTATTTTTTAAATTTTATAACTTGTTCAATATGTAGCATTTGAACAAGCTTGTGCAGCTCTTTGATGTAACATGTCTAAAATAATAAAGTATTTTAGAAAACAATCCTAAGAAAGCATGCACGCTGATTGGTTAAAAATCGTGTTTGTATAACTCGATGGAGACACGGTACTAGCATGCGCTGTTGACGTAGTGATGGCTCGAGTGAAGAGAATTTACATTTTTATAATCACAGTTAACAAGTTGTTTTCCTTTTTCTCATCGTAATGTTTTCTGAAAGAAATAGGAAACGTGTACTCTGTGTTTCTATCAAGTTATACAAACACTCATGAAAGTTTGGGAGAACTAGAAAAAAGCTGCGGAAACACTCGCCTGCGGCTCGTGTTCCCAGAGCATTTCTCGTTCTCCCAAACTTCCACTCGTGTTTGTATAACTCGATAGAAACATGGTACATGTTTTCTATTTCTTAAGTACTGTACTGTACATGGCTCGAAATTAAGGCTCGCAAACTCGCAAAATGCGAGTCTTTTTGATAATCTGCGAGTGAGAAAAATATCCACCAACAAACGTTTGTGAGTTAGAATCATCCATGTCTCCCAAATATTTGGAAATAATTTGCTAGTGGTCTCACCAGTTTGCTAGTGGAAAACGTCTTACTAGCCAAACTTTGCAACTGGAATGAAAAGTTAACTTCAAGCCTTGCTGTACTGTACTGACAGTACTGTACTTTATTATATGGAGCTCGACTTCCTGCTGTATCCCGCAAGATATGCCTATATCCCACATGTCCCTAATAAATGCTTTATTGACCAAGCTTGTTCAGTCAAGATGACTGGATATTGGCCTTGTTGTTTTTGCGAGTTTATGGACCTCGACTTTGTCTCGATCCATAAACACGCCAACTTGGCCAATATCCAGCCATCTTGACCTCCCACTTGGTCAATAACCCATACGTACTGTACTGTATTGTATTGCCAGGTTACATAGTTGAGAGATGGCATGTCAAAAGATGTTGTCTATGCATGGTAACATTGAAAGCAGGTGTAAAGTCTTAGAGACTATATATAAGTTCAGTCACTGTGGTAATAATTATACACACTTAATTCGTTGAATTTTACAATTTATTCTCAGATGGGGACACAGTGGATACAGAGAATTATATCCTGAGGAGTTTGAGAACAAAACTAGCCAAGAGAAAATTCAGAAATCAAAGAAAGGAAAAACAAAAAAAGAAAAACGGTATGGTGGTGACAGAATTTTGTTCAAATAATCCTTTGCTTAGCCTCCTTTACAGACATTTGCAAAGTGTTGCACTACATGTATGCTGTTCATCTTTCTACAAGATATCAATTTTCTACATGTCAATTTGTGGTGGTTACAGATATTGTGATTGTTTGCTGGCCTAACTCAGTGACTTTCCTTGATTCTTTGATTGTTTGTTTTCTTCATTCCTTCATTCTTTATGGAGGGCGTTGTCAAGTGGTTTAGGGTATGGATCCTCCAATTCTAGGTAGTCCTGAGTTCAACTCCTCAACCGTATGTTGTGTAAATAGCCAACTAACCATCAGCCTCTAACCACTTGGGGTTCTTAATAGTTTATGTTTTTAAATTATTAACAGTGTCCTTAATTAGCACAACAATGCTAAATAGCGACTGATTCATTCATTCACTGATCAATTCAGTGCAGGGAAAATGGGCGAGTGACAAAAGGTTTGGGTGGGTGAGGTCTAGTCCTTGACTCTAAGGGCCTGTTTGCAAGAAGGCAGGGTTACCCCAGGAAGTGGGTTAACCCTAGCTGGACGGCAAAAGATAGCCCGGATTTACAAGCAAAATTTCAGAGTATAACCCTACCTGCCGGTAACACTCAGAGGGTCTGGAAACAATTAGAAATTTAACCCGGGTAGGCAGGTTAACCCTTCCTTGAGTGTTTACAAGCGAAAAAGTTAACCCGCCTGTCTGGGTGATCCTAGCATGCAGATAGGGTGACCCCCCTACCCCGGCAACCCTAGCTGCCTTGTAAACACGACGAAGGAAAAAAGAGGAAACGTGTGTGTGCTCGGGTAACCCTCAGGCCCTAAACCAAGCACTGAACATTGCTCTAACTTTAATGTCATCAAAAGAAAATTGCATGTAATTCTAACGGGAAAAAACTTGTCTTTATTATAGAACTGATTCAAAGAGTAGAAAAAGCAGGAAAAGAGAGAGGGTAAAAAACGCCAGTGAATCCGACTCACAGAGATCCAGTGAAGAAAGTGAAGACACTTATGAATATAGAAGAAAGCGAAAAAGAATTAACAGAAGCAGCAGCAATGAACGAAGTGTAACGGATACACGACAAAAAGGTCGTAAAACGAAGGGGAAATCCATCGCGAAAGAAGAAAATTCAGAGAAAAGGACAAATAAAGACAGAAGAAAACAGCATAGCTCAACAGAACGCAGTGAAAGGACAAAAACGCGTAGGGAAAAGAAGAGTGGAGAGAAACGGTACCCGAGAAATAGCGATGAAGGTGACAGTGAAGACTCACAAAGACAGGAAGCATCTGAAAGGAAGAAAAAGAAAAAGAAACGAAAATAGAAAGAAACTAGAGAAGCCCGAGAATACTTTGAGTGGGTTGAGATAAAAACGTTGAATAAAATTCTGTACAATGTTTTCTCTCAACGAATGAAATTAAACGAAGTTAATACATTTTTTTTTTCAAAAAAGTGAACTTTTAAAAAGATGCAGTGTCTTTCGTTTCACACTAGAGTAAGTTAGTTTTGTTCTTGAAAACTTCATTTTTAAAAGGATTCTAAAGAACGGGGAAGCTACAGGCTTCGTAAAGAAGATTTTAGACAAAACTTCAACCAACATTTGCGCTTTGTAATCAGCTTCAATCCTGGATTTTCTTAACCTTCCTTTCTCCTTTTGAGTAAAGCAACGCAACTAAGCCGTTATTTGAAGGTTTACTAAATCGATACTTAAGTTTGAAAAAAGATCTTATTTTGAATGTTACAAAATACTTAACTCGTTATCCTGTCTTGTGAGAATGTAGAAACTCTGCTATGATCATGATGTGTAGTTTTTTTTTCTGTTCTGGGGGCAAGTTCGTGGCAGCAGTCGTATAATGCACACGCTAGACATTTTGTTCGGTCTAGATGCTGGAATTTTAAGTAATGTTTAAAAAACGAGCAGGAGCGTTTTATCGGGTTTAAAACCACGAGGCGCAACAAGTGCTGCGAGTTTTTTGAACGACTTCAAAAACATCGTTTATTTTTGGTGTGAAGTGACCACACTTAGTTCGGTCAATATTTTTACGTTTGGACTTCATGCTTGGTTAATAATAACCATATCGTTTCCTCGCAAAGTTTTCAAGACACGGCCAAGAAATGTTTGAGATTCAACTCCCTTTAACGCCATTCGCCACGGATGAAGATTCAAAATAGTTCTATGAATCCGTGTGCACGTGTTTTCTCAGTTTGAGCCACATGAGAAGTGTGTTTTTGTATGCAAAATTATAAGTCCGTTTACTTCCGTTCCGACTGTATAGATGTTTACTCGGTGTACGGGTTCCGTGTTTCGTTTCAGTGGGTTTAACTAAACCCAGTATCAAAAGTATCATACGTGTTCCCACCCGCTTCCTTTAAGTTTCAGACTCGCATTTTAACTCAATTTAAAAGGATTCGGAAACCACCCACTTCTAGTTGCTTAAGCAGTTTTTTTTGAAAAAACGTGTTTGTAATTTTAAACGAAGCGACCCGCGATGTATGTCTGCAGGCCGTTAAAATTTCAAAAGACTGAGCGTCTCAAATGTATTTTAATCATTATGCTCTGTGGATCCGTGAATAATACTTGAAAGGTCACGCCACAGGAAGAAAATATGTAAAGATATGCATATATGCGCTGTAATAAAATTAATATGCGATTTCTTCGGTGTCCCAATGGGAGGGAAACTGAATCGTGCGTCAACTCTTACTGGGAAAATTGGAACTACCAAGTTAAAAATAGAGCATGTACCATAATTGGCTCAGTTTTGTCGATAACAATATAACCTATATTGAAAAATGGGAAGACAGAACAGAAAACAGAACATTGAAAAGTGAATATATAAGAAATAAATAGGCGTTGCAAAAGAAAATAACGTTGAACTGAAAGTAGAAAACACGCCGAATGAAACAGGTCAGAGCACTGAGTTTTGGGGTAAAAAGTTAACATACATATATCAATGGTCAAAAAAATTGTAAAGAAAAAACATTTGACCCGGAAAAACACAGGAAGAATGCTCCCGTTAAGACCTTGAACTATGGTTGAGACCGTGCAATGAGCTTACCTCTCGTAATTTTCGGACCAAGAAGTTGTTAATATATCACTCCTGATGAGATTTACTTTACTAAAACAAATCGAGTGTTATTACGAAGGCAAAAATGCGGTTTGAAATTCTTTTGGGTCCGTTCCACATACAAGTCTTCTTTAGAACAAAAAGTTTCAAAATCTCCACCTACATTCCCCTTAGTTTAGTTTCGCTACGTTTCATTTCTTTTCAGGTTACTTCTTTTCATTTCGTTTCGTAAATAAAGCAGAAAAACTTCAAGTTTGGGAGTAATACGTGTTGCAAGCTTCCTTTAAGTTTTCGACTCATGCCACAGACGATGACAACGTCAATTAACGTGAAGGAAACCAACGTGTGCTGAAGCCTTTAAGACTTACAATTGTTTGTTAACTGCTATGAACAACAAAATCGTCTATATTGACTCGCATTAAATTTTAGATAACATTCCAAAGAACTCAATTTTAGTAGACGAGACTTTTTTCTGTTACACTTAATGAAAAACTGAATATTCTATAAATACGTTCTGAATGAAATGCTGAAAGAAGCTTAACTGCGGAAGATACATTGTGTGCTGGTATTACATGCATTTCACGTACAAATGAGTTCGAATTAACTTCCTTATTTGATTTTACGTAAATACATTATTTATTACACTGCATTATTTATACCTTGAAACAATTAAAAAATTGTGGCTCTTCTCAGTAATTGCCTGGTAAAAAATTCGAATGCAAAATTCTTAGGAAAATGGAGGTTTATTACTGCTCAATTGGTATTTTTAGAAAACTATTTAGAGCTTACAGTAGTCAGTCACTCCTTGGTTACTGAAAAGGGTTGGAGAATATTTTTGACAATCCTATTTTAGCCCATGCTGTAAGTATTTTTGGAGTTCAATATTTGCCCATCAGTTTTTCTTCCGTTTTCTCCTGTGGCTATCCGTTAAACTTCATGTTCTTTTTCGGGGCCCTGTGTTGTGTTATCCGTAGCAAGGGAGGAAGATTATAAGCGGCTTTCAATAAGTTTTATCAGTCACCTGGAATAGGCATAACAATTTGAGGAAGTTCCTAAAAACCGTCACAAAACTTAATTTTACTTCCCAGAACGTTAGGGCGGTTGAATTGAAATGTTCTTTCTGTTCAACAGGTGCAGATTAAAGACAGCTATGACATTTGAGATAATTTTTTTCATTTTCTATTCATGGCCATTTTCCCCTTGAAACTGTTAGTTTTCCGATCCAAGCA
Source organism: Catalaphyllia jardinei (assembly GCA_022496165.2). NCBI lineage: Eukaryota > Metazoa > Cnidaria > Anthozoa > Scleractinia > Caryophylliidae > Catalaphyllia > Catalaphyllia jardinei. The sequence goes on from CM042757.1 coordinate 4,287,631, forward strand.
TATTTTTCCTCAAAGTCTAAAAAATCGATTTGTTCAAGCCAGAATGGGCTTGCCCCTAAAATATTTATCATATTGTTTACTTCAACCGCTCTTTGACGCAAGTTGTTTTTCCGGTCCTCATGCAAATTTTCCGCTTTTCCGTCTTCAGCGAAAGCGTTCTTTCTAGGAAGGGGTAAGGCGATGGCTTTGTTTGCCACTAGCGGGAAACAAATATGTTATTTTCCGCTAAAGTTAGAGTGATTTTATATTAATAGATTGCTTTAAACTTTCTCCAAATGAAACTCAATACGTCTTAGCTGCTTGCTATCTTCAAATATCGGCGATTGTTACTAGGCGATATCTACCCACCCCTGGTAAGTAACCATTTTGATGTATCCGGGTTGTCAATCACGTGACAATCTAATATAAAACTCGCCAGTCAGCAAAATGAATAGTGTTTCACGCGGTCTTTCCAGCGAAGAGGTTGTGTTTGCTTCTACTAGTTATTGCAGGAGGTTTTGGAGGATTTTATCACTTATTTAGACTACCCGGGGACAAGAATGACACAAGAAACCACTGACAACGAAACAGACGAATGTTGTGAAGAGAAAATGAAGTAAGTTCTTCTGAAATCTTGTTTAATAGTCGCTCGGGTGACGTAGTTCCCACTGGAAGCCGGCGACATTTTCCCGGGAATTCTGATCTTCACTGAAACTATAACCTGCTCGATTTCTGCCCACAAGATAAGTTCTGCCAGCAAAGATTTGCTAAGGCAACTTAACGTTTGTCGAAATTCGGCCGGAAAATGAGTTGTATTCGCAAGTTTGGAAAGAATTGTCAAATACGTATTGAGCTTTGCGTGTATGTTCAATTCGGTAACTCGTGACAGGCACACACCTCTCGGGGAATCTCGTGCAGCAGTTGTACGCGTACAAAGTCGGACGATTCCGTGAAAAAGGGCTGTCCCAGGCGTTTCTACTTTGTCAGTTATCTCTTAATATTTCCAAATGTGATTTATGTCCTGCTTCTTGTAGAATATTATGTTCTATTTAAATGCGCGCTTGCAAGTTGGTCTCCGATAACAATTTCGAACGCAACTCTGACGTTTCATTTTGTTCAATCGTAAATTCTGGTAAGATTAACTGTAGTTAGAGTTTGGAAACAACAATTTTCGAGTGGATTAGGCTAATGTCATTGAAATTGTATATTTTTATTTTGTTGAAAACCAAAACCGAAGTAATTCTGCAAACTGCAACGCACTGTAATATGACGTGTATCGTTAATTAAGTGATCTTCGCTTTACTTCACTTACGACCGATGTCACGAGATAGTTTTAGAATCGTTAAAAAATTATCATGTAATTTTTTGGCTTTAAACTTGTGTATTTTCATTTTTTAGTTAAAAATCTACTGAACTGTTTATTTGCAGAAAAGTTGAACGGTGTATTTCCTTGTTTTGCTCACGTTCAGTCGTATGTTTGAAGCGCGTGATGCGAATTAATTATTGATTACTTGATTTGCTGACTAAACTTTGCCCATGGTTTCATCAGGTTCAATGAATTATAAATTTATGACTGTGTTTTTATTATTTGTAGTGATATGGTGCATAGACACAAAGTACGTAGGGCATTACAAGAAGTCTTACATCAATCTCAAGTTAATGGCCATTTGGTGTGTGGTGTACATGATGCTGCCAATGAACTTGCAGTGTAAGCATCTCATTTTATTATCTTTGTCCAATATGTTTCCCTTTTTTTCCCATTTACTTTGTTTAATGTGTCTTCGGGTCAAAGCCTAGACAAGCCTTTTAATATCATGGGTGAGAAATCACTTCTTAATTTTGGCACAAAATTTTAGCATTAATTTATAATTTCACATGTGCCAGAAATTACAAAATTGCCATGGCAATGTTTGGCCCAAAAGTTCTAAGCACAACAAACAAGTAAGAACCCCACAGTTGTCACCAATATTATTTTTATTAAAAGTAATCAAATGGTACTATCATGAAATTAAAAAAAGATTTCACTTGCATTTTATCATAAATTCCTTTAATTTCCAGAGCCTTACCGATAATGATTAGAATTTTGACAAAACGTGTGTGAAGTTAATTCCTAATTTCGCTTGTCACCATTTGATTATCCATACAGATTGTAGATGGGATGAAATAACTAGATGCATGTTTTGTAGCCAGGAACCAGTTTCTAATGCAGTTCTTTTCACTTCTCTTAGGGACTTGGATACTATAGGACTTTGTCTGTTAGTACAGAATCCCAGTGCAGATCCTGGCATTCAGGTTCACTGCCGGCTGATTGAGGCATATTGCTGGGAATGCGCTATTCCCGTTATTAAGGTTAGTATCACTACAAGCAGTATTTGCATGATTAATCTAATAAAAATATTTATTTATTATTATTATTGGAAAGCTTTATTATCCAAGAAATTTAAATAACGGCTTCTCTCTTTTTCCAGGTGAACAGCAGCCGTAAGCTGTGCGAGATGACAAAACATTACAGGGTGTTAAGGGAGCCACTGCATTGTGTTCTTGTCAAGGTAGTTAATGTTCACCGTAATATAATTATTGTCATTATCTCCAAGAAAATGTTATGAAAAGCAAAACCTTGGATGAGGTATAGCTATTAATAGCATTGCATTTTTATTCTTTTGTAGAACTTGCCAACTGAGGTAGAATCTGTTTCCACTGTACTGCAGTTTGCACGACATTCACCAGCGCCATTGCTCAAGATCACATAAAGCTGACAGAAGAAGTTTGTAGTCACTGTGGAAAAAAGGACTGGCAAGATACAGATCTGCAACTATTTGTTGAGAAGTAGGAGTTGGTTGCACTAGCTATTCAAGCAGTTGAACCTCTCAAGATAGACTTAACAAATGCAGTGTTACATAGCTAAAAAAACAAAAGACATCACAGCATCATAGTTATGTTAAAACCTAAGAATAATAAGGGCACTTTTGCCGAGTGGAAAAAAATAATTAGGTAAAGTTCTCAGAGTGCCCCAAAAAATCAAAAGATAAATAACCCTATATGGGCTTATTTAATGCTCTGAAAGAAAAATGGTAAAAGGTGGTTTGAAAGATTGCCAAGCCAGAATGGTCAACAAAAAAGGCTCGTTTATTGAGTAGACTATAGTTCTTGTCATATGACATCTGTTTTGTAGAGAGTGGAGAAAAATGTTTATTTCCATTCAGATAGACATATTTATGTAGCTTTGTTTATATAGAGTTTTTTATATTGCATCCTCCAATGAGGACTGTTCCGTTATAAAATTATTATTGTTGCTTGTGAATATGCAATGATTTTACTGTTACGTTTTGAAACTTGATAAGGAAGCAAAGAATTGACACCAGCCACATACTTCAAATCATTAACTGCACTTCAATGTTTATTTATACCTCAGATTGAAATGTAATTGAAAATTTAAAAGAAAATAATTTTATTACCAAAAAAATAATTTTAACTACCCTTGGATTGGTTAGTTTTATTAGTAAGGCATTGTGACTTGCACATATAAGCTTTGATACACATTTTAGGAAGAACTATTTCAGTATGCCAGGGATGCATGTGAATTAAGACTGCTGGGCAGTTAGTCTTCCAACGGTACCACTTCAAGGGGTGGACACAGTAGGTGTTGTACCACTTTAGAGTTACCTTGGTATTTATATTTCACTTTCTGGAGGTGGTCAAAGTTCATTCAACAACATTAACAAATTTACAAAAACCTAAAGCTCCAATCATGTATTTTTATTTTCCACATATTTTATGAAATGCTGCGCACACTCGTGTGTGTGGCATACTAAAATCAGAAGCTGTTATTTTGTAGCTTAAGGTTTAAGTAAATACCAACAATTTCATTCATTTAGTTGAAAAATTTTAATAACCATGTACTAATAAATTACAAAATTGTAACAAAACTGTAAAAAAAAGTAATTATAAGGATAGTTATATTTACTGAAATCTCAGAGTCATTAAACATCATAATTTTCTCACTGGTTTGTTTTCTTTTATTCCTAGTTAGTTGTGTTTTATCTACAAACATTACCTAAGGCAAACTTCATACTGAAAGTGGATTCAGCATGAGCATGTGATATGTTCCTACTATGCCTTAGTCAGAGTGCCTTTTAGTAACTAGTGGTGAAAATTAATGTGTTTGGTAGTTATGGTTGCTTTTTGGCAACCATTTTAGTGCCGCAAGTACACCTGTTGCCTGGCATTGCCACAGTCACTTGTCCCAGTTCTCTTACTGAGAGCTAGTTACCAGATCCAGAACATAGGGATCATTCCAAATTATAGCTGAACAGACTTGGCATACATGAATCATTCTACTTGGCTTGAGTCAGCTCTTTCTTTCCACTCTCTGAAACCTCCCTGTAAATAAAAAATGAAAATATGACAATGTTTTGCTCTTTCCTGGGGCGGATCCAGGATTTGAGGAATGGGGGTTTGGATAAACGCCCCGTGAAGGCGGTAGCCCCTAGGGGGGGTGTCCGGGGGCATGCTCTCCCGGAAAATTGTTTATTTTAGGGCCTCTGAAATGTGATTTCCAGCGTTTTCAGGGGCAATTTGAAGTGGTTTAATTGCTCTAAAGTCACCTCCATTTTATCTATTATTTTTAAAAGATATATTTATTAGCTGAGTGGGTTCAAGTTTTTTTAACCATGCGTTTGTTAAACGTTTTTGCGTTCAGTTTAGGGGGTTCGACTGAACCACCCAATCCACCCCAGACTTCCCAAGTTAGACCTCCAATGTGCATTGCTTTGGGAATCATCTTTCTGTGTACCTTTAAGTTGTTTATACTAGTAATAATCAAAGATTATGAGAGTGTGTTCGACGCCCTATGAACTTTTATACAGATACCTTAAATGATTTCCCTAGCTGACTTTCAACCTCTAAAAACCAACCTTTTTCTATCGACAACTGGGGTTTTACAGAAACTAAGATATTTCAGTGACAAAGTCCATGCCATTCTGATTGAAGAGGTCCCGGTACAAACTATGTTGCGTGACTGCGCCAGTTTCTGTAGACTCTTAAGTTAAATAGGACTAAAATATTTACATAAGCCTTCAGATTTCGCATTAACTTGTAATGTTTAAGTGCAAAAGCTAATTTGTAAAAGTATATCTTTTACAAACATTATTCTAAGCAGGAAGCTCAAAAGTCAACTGGTAAATTCTCCCTACAGTATTGATACACTATTTTACAGTGTGTTGATTGTGAATGGGAGATTTGATCATATTTTTCCAAAACAAAAGGTTTAACTCTGGAAAGATTGATGAATTCTGAACAATTTTTGTCCATTTTTGGGTTTCTGTAGTTAACATTTCTATATATCAGTTGATACAACATCAAATACCAAACATCCTCTACTGAAAAAGAAAATTTTTTTAGTAATTTTTTATATGTTGTGAACCCATCAACAGAGGATCATTATAAAATGATCTAGGATTTACTCATTTTTTGCTTATACAATTGGTGATTGTATCAGATCATTTTCTCTTGATAGTTCATATTCAATCAATCACCATTGATCAGTCCTTTATTATCAGTAAGTCTTACATGATACAGTGCCACATCAGGACATCCACATAGATAAGCTGTGAGCACTAAAGTGCATGATGACATTCCTCCATTACACATGCCGATTACTGGTTTACTAAGATCAATTCCAGCATCAAAATAAACTGTTGGGACAATAAAAAGAATGAAAAAGTTACTGAAACTGATACTTTACAGTAATCTACTTTTAATAACATTATAGTGAATCACAATTATATAATTTAGTTTTCAAACTCCAAGGGAAAATTTGTTTAATAAATAAGATACCGGTAGTTAAAAAAAGCAAAGCCCTGTGTATAAATTTACGGTATTGTACTGTGTTTGACTGAAGGTAGCTAAATTACTTTAATTTGGTTCAAGTTATTGGCAGGTTTGAAAAATCCAGGGGACAAAGATCAGGATTTCAGTGTTTGGCGGAAACTTGTTATTCTATTCCAGCAATGGTAAAGGTAAAGTCTGCATACGAGCCAATTATGACCCACCAGGGCGGAGCTTATCCCAGTTTCTGTAGCATGTAGTGACTAGGAGCATTTCTACTCCCCCCTGGGTGGGATGTTAGTCCATCGGAGGTACCCATTTATATACCTGGGAGGAGAGAGGCACTGTGAGAGTAAAGTGTCTTGCCCAAGAACACAACACAATGTCCCCAGTCAGGGCTTGAACACGGACCACTCGCTCCACTAATCGAGCGCACTAATCATGAGGCCACCGCGCCTCCCATCTAGCCGGCAATAGGCCGTGGTAACAGGGTGGTTGAAGGGGTTCTTTATATACAAAAATGACTGATTGAGCCATCCCAGGAGAAAATTACGGGCAACAGCCAAATTGTTGGAGAAAAACTTAACCTAACAAATTGCGGGGAAGTGGCTTGCAATGGACTAGCATCCCGTCCAGGTGGAGTAAAACTGCTCCTAGCCACTCCATGCTACAGGAACCAGGATAAGCTACAGCAGCTATTAGCCAGTCATGGCTCCAAAGTTTCAGTTTGTTTTTTCTCATTTTCTACCTTTCTTAAGCTCATCGACAGTCTTTAGAGTCCTGGTGTCTGGATTAAACAAGCTTGGAAAATGAATGTTTACTGCACCTGGGTAGTGACCAGTCTTTGGATCTGAGAAAACAAATTTTGGTTAAATTATATCTTCAGAAACTTCAGAAATTAATTCTGATACTCTATCACCAAGTGGAAAGTTTGTATAATTTTTCCATAGTACCATCTGGTGAATGGTTAAAAGCAGCAGGAGGACGGCTGTCACAAACTTGTGCTTTACGTGATGTAAGGTTCTCTTGCATATCGTCAAACTTTCTGATCCATTTTGGGTTGATTTTTGCTATAAAATCTCCTTCCTGTAATGAAAAAACAAATTAATGTACCACAATGAATGCAGCAATTGAGTAGGTCTTTTGGTCCCATCTTGCCAGTCCCAAGTCCAGATTAAGGAAAAGCACAAATAAGACAGGCTATCCCATCCTGTTAAACACAGTGCTACAACAGAACCCAATGCAGAAAGTATGACAGAAATTACTAATTAAAATAAATGTCATCAGATAACAGAAAAAACATTTGCAGCACAATCAAATTCTGACTGCAGCACATACCCGTTTTTTGACCATCATATTGGTTGTTTCATAGCCATTAGCAATCCACCTTTCCAGTCCTCCATCCAACACTGAAACATTTTCATGACCAAACAGCTGTGAAAATGAGAACAATTAGAACAAAGCAGGGCAGATTCAAGGAACGTCAAGAACATTTTCATGGCCAAACAGCTGTGAAAATGAGAACAATTAGAACAAAGCAGGGCAGATTCAAGGAAAGTGAAGACTTAACAGGCAGATTAAAATTGGAGTATGGTATATAGTGACATTCAAACCAGGAATAAGCCAGACTAGAGAAACCACCCTTTATGCAGCTTTGTATTGCAAAAGGGAACTTTAGACAACTATAAAAGTGATGATATTGTAGCCTGCTGATATTGATCCTATGTACAAGTTAATGTACAGACCTTGAACATCCACCAAGCTCTTGCACCCATGAAGTATCCAAACCTTCCTGTGTTTTCATAAACGACAACATGGTCACTGTTATTCACTGCACTGCCTCTGGCATTGATTTGAAATGTTGACACATCTGGAATATTCCTGGGATATAAAGGAGTTTTTTCCACTCCGAAGAACATGTCCATATATGAAGCATGGATGATATGTTTCCTGAAAGAAATAAAGCCTATGCAATATCAGTAATTATTTCAATTCCATATGGTAAAAAATTGACCTTGCTCCCAATGTGTGGCTTCATAGCTCAGTTGGTAGAGCATTGCACCAGTATCGCGTAGGTCATGGGTTCGAACCTCATTGAAGCCCTGATTTTTTTCAGGCTTCTTCTTTCCAGTTGCCTAAATTAGAAAATTTACTGCAATGATCATTCTTCACTCGTGTAAATGTTTTTATAGCCTCCCTACACAGATAGTTCACACTTTTGATGCAAATGAACATGAAGCATGGATACAAGGCCGTTTTTGCTTATTATCATTTCTTGCCCTGATCTTACTTCAAATGGATTTAACCTCTCCACTTAATAGTGTTAGATCCCTGCAGGAATTTTGTTGGTGAAGCATGTGGGGAATGTTGTTGATTGTTTGATATTTTTTGATTTCTTGTTTTGTTTTAATTGTTTTTTTTTTTCATCAAACCTTATTAATAGTGCAATATGATTGATGTAAGCTAAGCTTACATTATCAGATTTTTCATGAATATCTTGAAAATTATTTACTCCATAATGGACAAAAGGGGTTCCTCGCTTCTCTGGAGGTCCAGTTTGTAGGGCAGCAGCAGCTTATCTAGGATCTGATTTATCTGATGACCTGACTGATTTAAGCATATAAAGATCTTAACCTTCATTCGCGCTGTCAAACCGAAATCGCTGGAAATCGAAAGATTTCCAAACATTTCATCAAACAAAGATATAAACTTAATATGATGCCTTACTTTGAGAAACCACTGCAAGCATCCTTGTCGCTGAACCATGTCGTGTCTAAGACTGCCAAGCCACCCTTGCTGTTTTTGAGTTCTTTGTTTAGCCAGTCCGTAGACACAACAGGTCGGTCAAGTTGTGAAGAAGACATCGTGATGAAATCACGAATAATGGACGAGATCAGAGGCTCTCTCATTATCCATGTTGAAATTAAGAAGGCGCCCCACTGCAAACCTAACCGGTCGGGTGGGTGGCGGTGTGGGTATGAGGTCGAAGGAAAGATAAAAGCAGGAGCTAAGAGTATATTGTTGTGTTTTTTCATAAGATAAGTTTATTAAACACTCTATTTTGTTGGTGCATATTACATGTTGGGTTTTTTAGGGGTTTCACATACACAGCTCGCGTCCTTTTAATAGTAATCCTTTCCCCCCCTCCCCATTAGGGAGCATCAAAACAAGTCCCATAATTCCTAGTGATCGCTCGGTTTCACTTACTTCGACCTTTTGTGTATTTTCTGGGCAAAGCTAGGGTCAGTGCGTGTTCCTACATTTAGTGTAGCGATCTTTTGCTAGTTATGAGGCTAGTTTTTGTCCCCCTGTCTTGGAAGTTAAAACAAGTGCAACTGCAAATATAAGATGCAGTTCCGGTTGTTCTGCAAATTAGGTGAGTGTCGGAGGAGTGTGATTTGCCATTTTTAAGGTGGCTGAAGGTGGCTTCTCCAAATTGTTTTTTTGTCTAATACCATTCTAGGTGAACTTGAACAAACGTCAGTAAATTAAATAGCGATACTCACTGTTTACAAACAAGTCTTTTGATATTTAAATTTTCGCTATAGGGTTTACCTCGGTGTAAAAACCTTGTTTTGTAGCTATTGTTGGGTTAGGGTCTATTATGTTGACTTCTTTATATTCTTTGTTTTATGATACTAGTGAGTGTTACAGGTTCTTACACCAAGGATGAGCCAATAAATATGGGTTTTCGACTAAGCGTGAGGTCAAAATGGCTGAATACTGGCTAAGTTCAAAGAATGAAGCCAATATCCAGCTATCTTGACTGAAAAAGCTTGGTCAATAAAATATTTATTACATGGCTTTGGAGGAAATTTTTCTTGCGGGCCACAGCAGATAGTCCTGAGCAGGCAAGATAGCTCCATCTTGCCCGCTCAGGTAGTCAATTACAGTGTGCTATTTGGTTCATCTTGCCTGCTCACGGAGCTAGCCATATAATGAATGACCAAATTGAATGACCGAGAACCTAAGGAGAGACTGGGCACTAGTAGGTTAAATGAAGTTTTTTCTCAAATCCACCTGTTTGAGCTGATCTCAAAATTCAGCAATAAGAAATTGGCTCTGGTTTATCATTCATGCAAAGTAAAATAAAAATCTGTAAGACACATTTTTTCAAAAACTAAGAAAATGTGAAATCAAAAATAGTTCAAAATCTGTCGTACAGATTTTTTTAAAATTGTGGCTTTAAGTGATTCACCCCTAAAAATCAAAGGTAAAATTTTCGTCATGGGTTGTACAGTAGGCCTTTGAGCAATCCTAGATGAAAGACTTGCTTTTACCACCTTGGATGAGAAATTGAACTGCCCATGCCCTTTATTTATGGGCACACTCATGTGATGCCATGTATTGTGCGCGAGAAAGCTGGTTGTTTATGTAGGTTCTCTCATATTTTATTGGCCATAGGCTTGAACACATGTCCAAAACTAGTTCGAAACTATCACCACATATACCAAAGTGATTTAACGCCTCAAGTCCTGAAGTTGTTTTCATTTTTTCTTAGGGTTACTTGCGTCAGTTCTGCACACACGATTACTACTGATGTCTTGCAGGCAATCATAGTAATCAAGCTTTATTAATATCAAAGCCTCATTTGTGTCAACACCTTTAACAAACGTTATGCACAATTTATTGACCAAATGTATGGCCAAGGTCTTATGCAACTCAATTTGGCTACTACTGTCCTAATGTTTTGTTAGTTCATGTAATTTAATCATTATAATGTTGCTACTGTTTGATCTCAGTTAATTTTTCATTTCAACCACACATGGTCTGTTTTCTTTGAGTTTGTTACTTTTAAAAACATATCCCCAGTGACTAGGGATAACTTGAAAAAACAATCCAAATATAGTTGAAATCAATAATTAACTGGGATTAAAGAAATTAACAACAACATACATATATTCTTGACAGTGGAAAAAATTGTATAGTAATTTATCACTAACAAATATTTGTGTAGTTAAGGTTCATGGTAGGTGGATTTTTTTGAAAAATGCAAAAAATATTTTTTTCGCTGTTCAAATTGAGAAGACTGAGAAAAATAATTTGCAAAAAGAATGGAGAAAAAAGTTTTTACTTTTTACCATAAGAGAAAAACTATTTTTGAATCTCATTAAACCTCTTACAGCACTTGACACCTAATTAAAATTTACCGCCAGTTGTTACGTGCAATGCGAATTACGGTGTGATTTTTTATTTGCGCACGCGAACAGTTCTCGATCTGGTTGTTTCATTGCAAGTTAGCTTTCCTTCTTGTCAAATTTTCTTTATGTCAGGTCGAAAACCTGCAAGAAAAACTTGCCCATTTTCATCTCCGAGGAAGCCGAAGAGGCAAAAATCTGGTGGAACCAGCGAGTTCAGCGTCCAACAAGATCTTTGGCTCCTGATTTGAGCAACCGTGGGTCGCATTGTTTTAAACTAAGAAGAATGGTTGAAGGACTCAAGGACACTAGTCCTGCCAATGACACTGAAGGTCAAAATACAACAAGTGCTAGTTGCACAAAATTGCTGGAGAATAGACGTAATTCCGAAACTTCCACAGCGAGAGAGTCAAGAACAGATGTAGATGTAGACCTCAAGATTTCCTCTTTGTGGCTTCACGAGGCATGGTTTCAAAAAATGTCTGGAGAATGAAGAAGGCTAAACTCGAACAACATAGCACCAATGCCACCAACGAAATCTTATTAGTAAAAGAAATAATCAGGGGAGTTTAAATACAAACTTGTTTAAAAAGCTCTTAGTAGTTTTTTGCTTCTCGGACGATTATGTCTGTTTATTTCAATTTGTCAAGACTCAGTGGTGAACTGACCCATGCCGACATCTGTCAGTGCGCAGGGGATTTTCACACCTAATCATACCAGTCTCTTTTTCTCGATATAATAAAACTGCATGTAAGGGTGAACATTTTCGGTTCATTTACACGCGGCTTCCTACAGAATTGGCTGAAAATCGGCAGGTATGTTCTAGGTTACATCCTTTGAAAAAGGGTGCCACGCTTTGTTTAATTTCGCTTTTGTTTCAGAGTTATGGCCTCTTTAGTGGAAGGAAACACATACATTCAGAATATCAAACTTTACGAGAGTGTAGAAAAAAACCCAAAACACATCTGGAAAATTGCCGACACCCTTTTTGAGGGTGATGCATGAGAAAACATTTCCAATGTTAATCGCACCGCTCAGATAATTCACGCGCGGAAGCAAACCAGTTTAAGCGAAGCAGTGTTTCTGGGTATTTCTTTTCATATCACTGCGTCAGTAACTTTTTAGAAAATTTCAAAAATATGATTGTATACTATTAAGCTTTCAGAAAATGTATAGGTTGATGGCATTTAGTTTCTTCAAAGCGCCAGCATAAGAGTGCGATTTCCAAACACTCTCAATCCACCTACCATGATACCTTAAATAGACAGATCTATAAAAGAAAGCCAACACCATTTTTTTCTTGCTGTCAGTCAGTGTTTTATTCAGCAAAGCAAACAGTTCATGCTTCTTGTACTGATTTGTAACCCACTTTTTTTATAAATCTGAACAACTAAAGTATATGTGGAGTAAATTATGTGCTAGGGTCAATCATTATCAAGTATCATTCAATTTGACTTGGGTCAGCTCTTCCTTTCCACTCAGTGAATCCACCCTGTGAATATGGAAAGATACCAAACAAAGTGAAACCCCAATCAAAGATTGCTGCAGCCATACATCCCTGTGTATTAGTTACTCGGTCCTAATAATCCCATCTGAAGATAGTTCAATTCATGAGAAGTTTTCCAAAGTGCTTGCTTTACGTGTAAGAGGATTCAGATCCTGGAAGTGTAAGTCAGTATCAGTTGACCTGACAATCTCCAAAGATTTCTAATATAATGCAGTTTGTTTTGTTTAGTTCAATTTTGTCTGTGAGGCCCACTAAAAAGAAATAGCTTTTCTGTGGCAATGAATCTTTTTATCTTTGGCATTTGTTTTCCCATCACAGACCATGTGATATTTTCTAGATAAGTGTTCTTTTACTGAATGTAAAAATTATTCATTCATACACAGGTAACTATATGAACATTTGACAGCAAGAATTCTCGAGAATATCACATGGTTTGAAATGGGGCAACGAACTGCCCAAGCTAAAAATATATTTTTAATTTGGATTGCACGCACATCTTACAGGAGGATGGGTTTACCATCCTACAAATATTTGCCACTTCTTAAAGGCAAAGATTGTACTTCACCCTGGCATGTAGCCTAATTGTGTTAACAAGTACCATATATATACTGATATTTAATTTGTTCATCTTACATAATAGAGAGCCACATCAGGACAGCCACAGATATGAGCTGTGAGCACCAGAGTGCAAGATGATAATCCACCAATACACATGCCAATCACTGGTTTCGTGAGATCAATCCCAGCATCAGCATAAACTGTGAGACATAGCAAAAGAAATAAAATTAAAACTTTAATAATAGAATTGAAATTACTCTTACTGTAAAACCAATACCTTTTTGACACTCAAGTGAAAACTATTCTATCTACTATAGTACAATAAGTCGTAACCTCCCAATTCCTTTTTGTGACACAAGATGCATTTACCATTATTATGTAACATTTAAGAAAAGGTGTCTGAAAAATCTGAACTTGGGATGATTTTTGATCTGAAGATCTAGAAGACTGAAAATACCCAACCTTTCTTGAGTTCATCAACAGTCTTTAGAGTCCTGGTGTCTGGATTGAACAAGCTTGGGTATGGAATGTTCACTGCTCCTGGGTAGTGACCAGTCTTTGGATCTGAAAGACAATTGAAAACAAATTAAGCTTTTTAGCATACAACAGTTATTGTTAAGTATTAAGCTATGACTTGAACAATCTTTTCAAATTAGCTCTGACATGACTTCAAAGTAGTCATGAAGAAGTAATCCATACCATATGGATCCTTTTATTAATACTAATTGCCCTAGGTATAGTTATAAATATATGGCTCAAACATTCATTTACTACTTAATAACCTGTAGATTTAAAGGCAATATATAAATGCTGTCAAAAATAGTGACTAAAAACCCTGGCTAAAGATACGGCATTTGAATAATCCAACAGCTTGACAGGTCAGGTGATAAGAATAGAATTCCTAATAATTAGGAATTCTATTCTTATTATAAATTAATGTACAGATCAGAGTGCAAAGAAAACCAGTTTAATTTCTGTCTTGTCTTGTCCTTTGGACAAGTGATGCACTAGCTTAAAAATCATTCTCACAAACCCCAAGAAATTTTTTATCTTTCCAATAATGCTGTAATCTAAAGGTCCTTAAAAATGTTTCCCAAATACTAATCACTTTAATTTGTAGGGCAGGTAAATGATAGAAACCAGCAGCCATGTCCTTGAGCTATGGCGACACATGTCAACTTTCTTTACATGCTACAGAGTAATTTATGGCACAATTTCATTGATATATCTGGAGTGAATACCTGTATTTCTTGCTCTTCCTTGCACTAGCTCATCTCATAACGTGCCGTTTTCCATCACAGCTCCACCACAATTTACAAGAACTACAGAAAATATTTATCTATTTTTATCACCTACATCGGTTGTACAAACATGACACAGACACCAATGTTTCTTTATGACACAAAATCTAATGGACAGTATGATACAAAATTCTACCATTAGGTGAGTGATTGAACAGGTCAGGACCACGACTGTCACAAACTTGTGCTTTATGTGACTTGAGGTTTTCTTGCATGTCCTCAAACTTCTTTATCCATTTTGGTGTGTACTTTGCTGTAAAATCACCTTCCTGAAATTTAAAAATGTTTTACAATTAGAGTTAGTTAAATCACCTACACAGGCTAAGAAATAGAGTATTCGCAGCCTTCTATTTTCCCGTAATTTTATTTGATGGTGGAAGGTGTGGACAGAATCGCAAGAGAACTGGACACCAGCCCAAAATGAAAGACTAATAGGCTGTGAACAGTCTAACTAAGAAAGGAAAACCTCCTGGTATTATAAAAAGTACTGCATGAAAATTAGGCATTGCTAAGAGTAAGTGTTATTTAAATGGTCACTAGGTGTTTCATAAACTATAACTAAGACGTAAAAGTACTGTAGCTATCATTTAAGGTGGCCAGACACAGTTTTCACTTGTGCTCTTGCTAACGCAATTCAGTGTGCGCACAAGTATTGCATAAAAATAAGCATGGCATCATTAGAGCGATCATTTTATTTGCTCAGTGTCCACACTATCTGTACTATTCTTCTTCACAAATGAACACAATGTATTGATGGTTTTACTCTTTAATTGCATGTTAGAAAAGGTAACAATGCAAAGAACTCAGCTCAGCTTTTTCTTTATTGCTAAAAGAACCCAAAGAACCCATACTTAAATGCAGCGCATGCGTAGTATGTCGAAAAAATTGCGATTGAGTGAAAAATTGACTTCTCGGAGAACCACTCATTAGAATTTTATGAAAACTGAACTTTAACAAAGGAAATACAAGATATTCCAGTGAACCTTCAACAAGGGATAATTAAAGATCTGTTTGTTAAATTATTATTTAAATAGCGCTGACTTGTGAGTATGGTTACAAGCTTGTTGCATGCAAATTATAAAGAAAATCTTATGACTAGATTTTCTGCAAATAAACAAAACCGATTTTAAAGTGCCCCTGTGATAAAAAAAATCACTTCCTTTTTTTTTTTGAGACTCTGAAAGTGTGCCTGCTTAACACTTGACTGGCAAACTTCTGACCTTTCATTTTTTATCCAAAGGCCATTTACTTTGAGTGTAAGTTTTGGATTTCACGATCGGCCATCACTCACGTTCAAACCTGACCGATTTGACCTCAGAGGGTTGGATCCGGGAAAAGTGATGTCAAAGACTCACCAGCTTAAAATTTCAGCGTGTGAACGCAGCTTATTATATACGCAAAGTGCGAGTTTAAAAGTGTGAAGGCCCAAAACTCCTGGGCTGCATATTAATTCTGCAGCGTACACACGCATCGCATTCTTAAACTAGTGAGCCTTTGACGTCATTTTCTCCTCGATCCAGCTCTCTCAAGAACTTAAATTTAGTAATGGCAGATCATTAAATAGGAAAGTTCCAGTTAAAATAAACAGGTGGCTTTTTTAAATCAAGGATTAAAACTTGGGTCAGTTAGTGTTTAGTAACATAGTTTTGAAATCCAAAGGAAAAAAATATATTTTTTGTCACAGGGGCACTTTAAACACCTGTTTATGTTTGATCATGTTGCCATGGCAATGGCAAATATGTCAGCTTAATTATCAAAAAGTTGAAGTTTGTGTTGTTAACTTGCTTGCTGACATTTTTGAGAAAAAGCTAAATGAAAGAGAGGTATCAAAAACTGTGTTCAGCCACCTTAAAATCTCACACACCAGGGTTTCATCTGCAGACTTAAAAGTTAGAACCACCTTGTACAGCATAATAAACAGTGACCACATGAATGTACTGCTCATTATCTTTCACTTGAATGGTTGGGCACAAAGGTTTAGCGACAGGAGTTAGAGTTTTAGGCTGATATCATCTCCTTGCAAGGTTAAAACATTCGAAAAAAAGATAATGCATAATTAATTATTAATTAATTCTTCAATAATTGTTCCAAGACATTAAAAAGAACAATTTCACATAAGGCTGTAGACTGATAGCCGAAAGCTTATGATTGTTTTTAGCCTTTTTTAACCAGAGAACGTTTTTACAATTTAAATTTCATATAATTACCGGTTTCTTGACCATCATATCTGTTGTTTCATAGCCATCGGCAATCCACCTCTCTAGTCCTCCATCCACTATGGAAACATTTTCATGACCAAACAGCTACAAAATTAATTTAAAATAAATGTCAAGAAATCACAGCCTCTTTACTCCACAAGTCAAGTGGAAGCATTCTCTGTAGTCAGTTAGCTATCAAAAAATCCCAACTGAGTTAGCCGGCGGGTAGGTTAGTTCTTCATATGGGCTATATATGATGTGCGGCTCCAAAGGATCTGTTTCAGACCTGCCTTATAGTAAGTTCTCTAGTTCAGGCCGACGTTAAAATCTTTGTGAAGAGCTTTTGTTGATTGTCTTATCTATAATGATGAAAAAGTAGCTTCTTCTAAAAAACATACCCAATCCAAGGCTAAAACCAAACCCTTTTTTAGGCCAAAATGGCCAAAGTCGATCCCCTTTTTCTGGAAAAATGGCTAAAAACCCATGCATGGTATTGACTGATTTAGGGTTAGGACTTACATAGCGTATGGAATGTTTGGTCGGGTCATAAATGGGAGTTTTGGTTTTAAACAGGGTAAGGGTTTTGGGCAGCGGAATGCACCGTGACCCACACCAAATGTTTCACTGGGAATACCCCTGCGTATGTTAGTGCGCATTTCGCTTATTCGTGCCGACCTTGAACATCCACCAAGCTCTTCCTCCCATGAAATATCCAAACATTCCTGTGTTTTCATACACGACAACATGGTCACTGTTGTTCACTGCGCTGCCCTTGGCATTGGCTTCAAAAGTTGGAACATCTGGGATGTTACGAGGATACAAGGGAGTGAACTGTACTCCTTTGAACACGTCCATGTACGTGGCATCTCTGATGTGCTGCCTGCAGGTAATAAATAATAATTCAAGCCCTAAACTCTACTCAGAAGTAAAAGAAAAATATATCGATAGTTTCTAAAATACTAAGTGTGAAGAACACGAACTAGAGATCTAAATTTGGGAGACTTTTTCAAAACTACCTTATCTAGGATGTCAATGTTCTGTTAATAAAGCAAATCAATCAAATGCCTTACCTCATCGACCTACACATAATTTTCAAACTTTTCACAATTACAGTTTGTCCAAAAAAATCTAACTAGTGTGGTCGAAGGGCGTCGCCATTGTGCTCCGGTGGCGAATGCCAAGACTCTACAGTCTTGCTCCCTGGAGTTGTCCTTGATTTTTCTCTTTTCTTGATTTTTCTCCACATGATTAAGTTGAGAGAGCCGCGAAGCGGATCTTCCCGACTCGTATTTGCCGCTTCGCGAAAAGACGAAAAATTAAGAAAATCACGCAAAAACGTACCGTTCGAGACAAGTCGATCTGGAAGGGTGACCGGGCGCGCTCCAGAAAAAAACCTTAGAATAGATAATTTTGACTGGCTTGATGATTTTAGCCAACGCATGAAAGCATTTGACTAATGACAAAGGATCTGTGGCGGTAGAGACATCATAAATTTTTCGCGTGACTACCCAGAGACTTGCTCTCGCGATACTTCAGACAATAGTAGTGTACAATAGGGACATGACTCTCCCCGGAAACCGCGCAAGAAAAACCTCTGGAACCCAGGGTATACACATATATCACGCCTACATTTATTGAAATCTTCTTCACAGAAAGTCAGACAAGTCGAAAACTTGAGAATTTTGTAACAACCGTACTATTCACTATCTGCATGTAGCGGAATAGATAGCGAATGGCGTAGCCAATCAGAGAACGACTTTCGTGATAGCTGAACTTGAATATTTATACTAAGTTGTAATTGTTCGGGCTGGTTTAACGAGTAGGTGAATTTTGAACGTTGCTAATTTATCGTTTTAATTGTTGAGAGCTGGTTATGCACGCAAGAAATTAGTTTGTGTATTGAATATATCAATCCACCATTTTGTTATTTCAATATTTTGCGTTGTTTATTATTCACCATCTTTTCGCCAACTGCACCCCTGTTCGCGGATACATTTCCTTCTAAGAAAACCGGTTACTCAGGTTATTGTGGCCACCCTGTTGGAACGGCCAACGGCCATATTC
>CM042757.1:4326637-4361183 GCA_022496165.2 Catalaphyllia jardinei
AGTCATGAATTCGAGAATTCGTACTCCTTTTACATATTCTTTTAATGTTAAATCCTGATTATGTTGCTGCTCGCTCGCTACGCTCACTCCGCAACAATTAACTTGACTTATGTAAAATTTCCCTTTCCTTTATTTCAGGGTCAATTTCTGCTTGCAAAACGTGTATTAAGTTCAAATTCTTGTGAAGAAAAGGGCACTTGCACGCAATATCTATTCACTCCCACAAAGCACCCAACCCAATAACAATTTCAATTGATTTCCCTAGCATAACGATTCAAATATGTTGTGCAAATGAATTCTTCACAGTTCAGTTCATAGGGTAACTGTTAGCATACTTAAAGTCGTTCTCCCCTTCGGCAGCATTATTACCATTTAGGTATACTAGTTTGACCCATTGACTCATATAATGAATTTGTCACTAAGCTCTGGTATAGTCCCTTAACAAATGAAAGTTGCTCGTGTTATCCCTTTATTTAAATCAGGAATTCTTACCCTTTTTATAAATTACAGGCCTGTTTCGATCTTACCAGCTTTTTCTAAGTTTCTAGAAAGAATCGTATATAAGCGTTTGGATAGTTTTTTGAATAAATATAAGATTCTTTCTTTTAATCAGTACGGCTTTTCCCAGGTTCTATTAAATTTGTCCATAGTTTTTACAATGTTCTTTCTCTTAAACATACAAAGACACTTGGGAGAAATTAAACCAAATAAAAACCGCTTCTAAAAAATTGACAGTGAGTGTTTTGATTTAAGTGATTGTGTCCTAGCTTTTGCACTGTTTATTCGGGAAAAAAAACTTGATTTGCTCTCGGCTATCGCCTCAAGCAACTCTTACGCTTCTTTATTAGTGCTCTTCAAACTACTTCCCGCGTGCATCTAAAAGTCGATATACGCACGCTAAGCATGAACCAATTCTTTAGTAAACAGGCGCTAACCACGTTTATCAGTTAGAGCAGCTGCTCATCCATTCATCGGCGTGCATCACTTCAAATCCAAGGATTGTCATCTGTTAAGTAACAGTGGATTACGTGTTAGTCAAAGGCAACCAACGAGATCGATAACGAATAAAATGGCCAAACAGAGTCGCAAGTAGACGCAAGTTGAGAACTTGGGTGCGACTCCGTTTGGCCAGACCTTGCGTGCACTTGCGTTGACTTGCGCTCAGTTTTTTCATCCAATCAGAAGTCAAGCCAAAACCAATCATTATTGTGACTCGCTCGCACACGTTTTCCCGCGCTTTGCGTCAGCCACATATAATTATTTCAAGCCAGATTGGTTCATCGTATTGCCTCTGTCCTTTGTGATTGGCTGAATTGATTACTTTGGTTCTTTTTGGTTTTACAACACTTCATTGAAAACCGCTAAAATAGACGACAATGGGATCCAAAATCCAACCCCACGTCCTCGTCGTGGATCCCGGGCAACGTTCAGGGCGGCTAACGGGGCTCTGGGCCGGGTTGTTCGAAAGCCGGTTAACGTTAACCCAGGGTTAAACGTTAACTGAAGCAATACGTTTTCTAATTTAAAAGCGTTTTTCACCTCTAATGTTTGGTGTAGTTTGATATTACTACAGCTCAAAACTGGAGGGCAAACAATATAAACATTACCAAAGCAAAAAGTTACAAAACTGAAATAAAAATTCTCGCTAACCCTGGGTTAGCTTAATCGTGCTTTGAACAACCCGGCCCTATGGTGAAAGGCACGAAAGCGAACCACCGCAAGCCTTGTTAAACAGCTATGGAAAATGAAGCCCTATAAAATTCACTTGATACCCCACTTCGGAAAGCTGAAGGACAAGAAAACATCCCCATTAATCATGAAAAGCGGAGAACGAGGACATTGAGGACGAACTTGCCAGACTGAGAAGAACATAGCTCTCATTCAACCTCTCACTTGTTGCAAAAATCGGTTTATTTATGATTCTTTAAGTTCAATGAGGGCGCCATTATTTACCTGCTTTGATGTAATGAAGAACTCTTCTACTGCCTTCACTTTGTGTTCTCCTCGACCACGCCTCACGTACCGACAGTGAACAGGGCACGTGTTAAGAACATACGCAGCCATGGCAACCAGGCTCGGGTTTAGCCAACAGTTACATTCAATTGCTTTTTCATTCTCTATCACGTAATTTTGATTGCTTGTTACGTCACCGTTCACATTCTGTCCCAAGCCCAGCAGGCTTTGTACAGACAAATTTCCTACAAAATAGAAGAAAAAATGTTGTAGTTA
Organism: Catalaphyllia jardinei; assembly: GCA_022496165.2. Taxonomy (NCBI): domain Eukaryota; kingdom Metazoa; phylum Cnidaria; class Anthozoa; order Scleractinia; family Caryophylliidae; genus Catalaphyllia; species Catalaphyllia jardinei. The sequence continues at coordinate 4,328,867 of CM042757.1, forward strand.
TTACAGGGTCTGCATGAGGGTGTTGGAATGTCAGTTATCAGGCAAATTTGCAGGCATTTTCTGAGCTTTCAGTTAACATTTATGACAGCGTTTTTAGTATGGCCCACTATGGGAGCTTACGTAAGATTAAAGAATCATTTATAGTTCGACCTCTTCTCTTCATGAGAAAATTGAAGACAAAAATACCCTAAAAAAGCATGAAGAGGTTATCGGTGCAAATTGGTGGCGATTAGGATTCTAAACGTTTTATCTTGCTCGCACAAGTAAGCGAAATCAAGACAATGATGATAGACATGAAGAATATTGTAACAAGTGACTATAGATGATCTAAACTCTCACCTTGTTCGTTCACTAAAACCACAGAATTGAGGCTGGTGGAGTGGAAACTAGGTCCCAGATCGTTCAATACCTCACACAAGGTCAAATGGACGTCACGTAACCAATGAGTAGGCGTCATGGTAACTGAAATAACTGGTATGGATTTAAGAATAATTTGTTCAGCTTCACACTTGGCTAGTAGCTTTTGCCACTCTGCAGCATTGCTTTCTGTTGTAAGAACTGTTACTTCTTTCTCTTGGGCAACAAGTACTTTTGCAATGCGGGCAACGGCAGCCAACTGCCTGTCGGAAACCTTTCGTGACCATGTTACTATAGCAACAGATGACGCATGGGATAGCATCATGGCAGACTTCAGAAGGTAGTCACCAGGTTCTTTGCATTCATTAGCAGATTCAGCGGATTTGGGCGAAATAAATTCCTTTTCTTTCTTTACGACTCCATTGATGGCTTCATGAGACACTAAAGACGCGAAGTGAGGAGACTCGGAGAGAAATATCACTTTAGGAGAGAGATGAGCGTATTGCGGCGGATGATCTCTGTAAAAGTCTGTCACTTTATAGTCTGTGATGAACAGAGAGCCAACACATTCTGGTGACAGACTGACTGCGATGTGAGGTTCTACAAAGGTAGTAAAAAAGGCTTAGTTCACATTTGATCCTGAAGAAAAAAGGAAAGATCAGTCCCTTAAACGTTGTTCTTCTCCAACTTGGCAGACGCTGTTGACAGTGATTCCCTGTGCGTTGGTATCACTCTTTTCTGATTGGCCGAAAGCGTACAGTGAATTTTCGAAATCAGCGCCCGTGTCATAACTGCAATATCATGTTAAGGGCACTGAAGGTCACGGGTTATCATGCCATGTATGACCGCAGTGCATGATTTCTAATGGTAATCATGTCAAGTTCGCGCGTTTTGTGTTGCTTGCCGTCAGTAACTGTCGTGACCATTTTTTTTTTCGTCCAATGTATAATAAAACAATTATAAGATTCGGTTTTTGTGATACCCAGAATAATCAAGGTCTCGGAAAGGATTATCCGCCTCAGCCTTCGGTTTCGGCTAATAACGCTTACCTCGACCTTGATTATTCTGGATATCACAAAACTCTCATCCAATAACTGTTTAATGTCTAGGCGCTTAACTTTACGCACATTGAATTACGCGACAGCACAGTCGAAACACACCCTTATTAAATTAAAATAAATCCTCGTTATACTAAAATAAATCCTGTATACGTACTGCCTGACGCAATAGCGTCGGTCGCAGATATTCCACAGCCCCAGAAAACAGGGACATCATTTTCAGCAACAACAGGCGCATCACCGTATGCAGGGTGTTGAAAGTCCTCTATTCCGATGATTGTGGGAGCCCCTATGTGAATGGGAGCTCCGTGAGCAAACTCCAGCGGTGTGCAGACCTCTACCACTTTTTGAACAAACTCCCATGGGATCTGTCTCATAGATACCGTCATGTTCCCAGAAAAAGACCCCTGGGGTTGTAGGGTTATCTTAGTGATGTATACCGGGGGATCGCGATTCTCGATCATGTGACGAATGGGAACTCGTGCGGCGACAAGAAAATGATCAAATGAAAAACTACAACCAAAATAGAACGTGACCATGTCTTCCCAGGGGATTTCCAACAAATCGTGAACGTGTCTGGATACGATGCCATTATCAATGACTGCGTAAAGAGGAAGGTCTGTCCTGGAGAAAAGAGATTAAAACATGATCGTCAGCTGAAAAAAAAAAACACTAAATCGCCCTCCTAGGTGGCGGAGTCCCCGCTACTCCTTGTCCCCGCATCTTCCCAAGCTCGCCCATGCTTCCAGTCTTCCTCAACCTATGAAAGGAATTTTTTTCGTTCCCTTTTGGTTAATGTTGAGCATTGTGGCTCATGAAAACGTGGACTTTTTCTATGGAATTACAAAACAAAGAGCTCAAAGCTTGCGGATGAAAACGCGAAATGTTGAGTTGTATTTGAAAGGAACTACAGTTTGAAAGGAGCTACAATTAAACTGAGTTGGGAAGACTAGACTGCTCTCACTAGCTCTACTCCTAGTACAGGAGAGAATATCAGACCAAGCCGTATTCAAATGATCACCCGTCGGGTGAGCGATGATACAAAATTGTCGAGGTTCACTTCACTGAGATGACCGGAGATCGCTAGCAAGCAAACGAGCGTTGCTACACGTCATGTAAGTTAAGTGTATTTAGAGGAATATTTTAACAAATAAAGAAGCATAAGCCGTGTATTACACTGTGATAAAACACGACGATCATTCGAGAACACGAGGAAAATGTAGAAAACACGAGCCGCAGGAGTGTTTTATCACAGTGTAATACATCGCTTAAGCTTCCTCATTTGCTTTATGATATAGATTTCACGCGCGAAAAACAATAAAAAACGCTTTTTTATGTTAAATCATAAAAATTACAATTTCCTCGATTGTGATTGGTTTAAAAAACTTCTATTTTTCCACTAATTCACTTGCCAAGTTGTTATCGGACAGTTTGTTATTGGACACTTTGTTATCGGACAGTTCAATAGGCCAATCACATTCGAAGTTGTAGTTTAAATCAACCAATCACATTCAAAGTTGTAATGACGTGCGTGCGCGCGCTTCCTTTTGTGTTTTTGGCGCCTAATAACCTGTAGGAGGTTTTTCATCTCCTTTGTAGGTATTTTAATGCGAATTTTCCCCTTCTTTCATAACTTGGCTATTCTTTTCTCGAAAATTGCAATTTTTATGATTAATTGGTAATAAGACTTCGTGTCGTCCAATTCGGTCTGTAATCATACTCGTGATGAACAAATCAGACTCCCGCTTCGCGGTCGTCCGATTTTGTTATCACTCGTATGATTACAGACCGAATTGGACTCCACTCAGTCCTATTACCATTACTTATACTCTGATAAAACATAGGTTTTTGACCAATCAGAGCGCGCACAGGGTCCTGTATATTATAAAAACAAAAAATCCAGATTAAGCATAAAAAACTTTTAAAAGAGCCTTAACTGGTAGAAGACAAAAGCTAGCTGGCTATTTACTGACGTAGCAAGAGTTGAACTAGGATCTGCCGTGAAACAACTCCAGCTAGTGATCAGAACGGTACTTAAACCACCGACTTTCAGCTGGAGTTTCTGGTTCCACGTCATTATAAGTCGACCGCACTTCTGTTTTTCTTGGCCTTGTCGCAACGATCAACTTCAACTAACCTCACATCTGATTCTGAAGCAAACGGCGGAACCGAAACTTCCCCTGGCCGACTGCGGAAGAGCAAAGGAAAGGGGGAACTATTGCTAATACACAGCCTTTCAAAGTCATCTGCCATGTTGGATGGGACGCAAGCGATGTTGGATTGAAGAAAACCAGCGCAAAACTGGCTACACGTGATGTGTGTCAACTTGTTCTGTCGAAACTGTTCACGTGCTTCTCGTGGATGGAATTTGCCGGGGTCACGTGATGGTGACACAGACGCCATTTCCGTCAGCTCATTTCTGAAGTCAAAATAAAGATCACTTCTTTAAAGACAAAGCTCTGGTTTACACACTTGACTGCCCACATGCGCGAGTGCTTTGTTTCGAAAACCCGACAGCTTCGCATAGAAGGTTTGTTTTTCAACCGAAATATCGGGCAAATATATTGCACTTGTTTTAATTTTATTGCTGTTGTTTTATTTCTTTTCCTCTCTTCGCCGTGGGGATCTGTCTACCGTTTTTTGCAAATATTCGGCTCACTGGGTCAATTAAAGTATCCAGAGGTAACAGAGGGTAAACTATGCAAATGAAAGTGATTTTCACAGTCACGCCGGCTCTATAACCGCCACCTGTTTTTTTTCTCCCAGCGGACTGTCCATACATTCACTCTTATTTCAACCTCTCGACTACGACAACGCCCCAACTCCCAAAATAACCTCTCCGAATAGAAAACCCCAACTTGATCCGTACCACACACCCTTATGTTCGTTTTGTTTGAATAGGTTTCTGACTTTGATTATGTTATGTATCAATACGCTTCAATAAGCATTTCTTTAAAATGTTGCACTCCCTGATGAAAAAGGTGTCATATTACACTTCGTCATCACGGACACCTAAACAAGTTATACAACGGCCACTTTTCCCCCGCTGTCCCAAGGTAGCTCCTCGACCCATGTTCAGTGGACATCTCTATAAGAGAACGCATTACTGAAGTTCAGATTGTAATATGCTTATTTCTATTATAATAAATATCGCCCGTTTAGGTATTGGAATTTATCTTTGAAAGTGTATAGATTGTGGTTAATCCTGCAGTGTAGTAGTTCCATTAATGGGGCCTGTCATGCAACGAAAACTACTTCGAATATTTCCAAAGGTCAGATGATGGGAATATTTACGATCGCTCTTAGGGAGTAAAAATACAATAAAGTTCTTAATAAAAGTACTTCACCTTACCTCCACAGTGTATTGTTTGATGTCTGACCGCTAACTTTGTTGAAACAATGCCTTTTAGTGAGTTATCGCTTCCTAGCTTTCGATAGGAAGCGGTAACTCGCTATAAAATCGCTTCATATCAGCAGAGAAAGCGAACAAAAAGAACAAGTAATGCATTACGGAATAAAGAAGGCGTTACTATGAAGAGCTATTTTTATCTTCAAAAACTATTCGTAAATATTCCCATACAAAGTCTTCTTCTTCGCCATGATCGCTTTCTACTCGAGATGATCATCGCTTACAGTTTTGAGCTTGCGCTGCCTGCGCCTCAGGTTACCCAAAATATCACTCTGTTATGCGATTTTCCTACAAAACTCTTCCCGTCTTTCACTACCTGAGCAGTGACGCCACTGCAGCAGGTCTGGCTTATTGCCGGTTTTCTTGTGACGATTTCGTACTCGGAAATAAGAAAATTACCTTCAGTTTCCTGAGGTTTTGGTTTCATCATTTACAGGACCCTCGATCTATAAAAGTTCGACTGCGTGACACGATCTGCTCGGTTTAGACATATTTGGGCATTAATTACATAATCAGTCACTAGTTGCGTGACTTCGTTCCGACTAGCAGCTGCGATGCCGACTGTCGAGATATCGGCGGATTCAAAGCAAACCCATTACAGTGGAAGACCCTTAGGTATAAATTGTTCTCCAAAAAACAAAAATATTTTCTGGGAAAATGATTCAACAGATATTCGTAAGTAAGTCAACGAATATTACGGAGATCAAAGTAGATAATAAAATAGCAAGTAACCCTATGGATATTGCGGAAACTATTAACGATCACTTTACTAATGTTGCGCAAATATTAGCACAAGATATTCCTGTTGTCGATGCTAATCCTGAGTCTTATTTAGAGCCCACTGACCATTCGTTTTCTCTGCAAATTCCGAGTGTTGATATTGTTTCTAACATTTTGTCGAAAATTGATGAAAAGAAAGCCACCGGTCTTGATATGATTCCGAGTAAACTGTTGAAAATGGCTGCTAATATCGTCGCACCCTCTCTTACCTCAATATTCTCAAAGTCTATTCTAACTGGGATATATCCAAACGATTGGAAAACGGCCAAAGTGACTCCACTTTTTAAAAAGGGCATTAAATCTGACCCTAACAACTACAGGCCAATATCTGTAATCCCTATAATTTCGAAAGTTTTCGAAAGAATTGTTTATAATCAACTTTTCCATTATCTAGATGATAATAAATTGCTACTGGGTTGCCAATCAGGGTTCCGTTCTCTACACAGTACGCTCACGGCTTTGCTTGAGGCAACAAATGCTTGGTCAGTAAACATCGACAATGGCCTTTTAAATGGCGTTGTCTTTATTGACCTTACTAAGGCATTCGATACCATTGATCATGAGATCATCTTGCGTAAAATGTCATATTTGGGTGTCGATCAGGCGGCCATAAAATGGTTCTCGTCGTACTTAAGTGGCCGAACCCAAAGATGTAATGTCAGTGGCAAACTATCATCTGCTCGTACCCTTAGTTGCGGCGTGCCGCAGGGTAGCATATTAGGTCCTTTGCTATTTTTAATTTACATTAATGATCTTCCCAACTCCCTGCGGGGCGCCGTACCAAGAATGTTTGCCGATGACACCAACCTTACGTTATCTGCTAAAACGTTAACAGAACTTAAGCTAGCTCTAACGCCTGAATTAAATAACCTTAGCCGTTGGCTGAAAGCTAACAAGCTCAGTCTAAATGTTGCTAAAACCGAGCTAATGATTATTGGATCAAGACAAAGGCTATCTGCCCAATGTGACGATGTAGAAATCAGAATTGATGACCAAATTATCAAGAGAGTCGTTCATACCAAATCCTTGGGTCTTACCATAGATGCTCACCTCTCTTGGGGTAAACATGTTGAAGAGATTTGCAAGAAAGTCTCTTCAGCTATAGGCGCCCTAAAACGCGTGCGGCCGTTTATATCCAAAGAAACTGCAATTCTAATTTATAACACCTTAATTATGCCTTATTTTGATTACTGCAGCCCCGTCTGGGACTGTTTGAGTGCTTACTTGAGTGATAAGCTCCAAAAATTACAGAATCGCGCAGCCAGAGTTATTACTAAATCATCCTTTGATGCGAGCTCAAACCACCTTCTTTCCACCCTCAACTGGGAGAAGCTATCTCTTCGCCGAAAGAAACAAAAAGCCTTAATGATGTATAAAACCATGAATGACCTTGCTCCGGAATATCTACAAAGTCTTTTCTCTCAGCGTCACTCTGCTTACAACTTAAGAAACTCTGCGGGAAGGCTGACCCTGTCCAAACCAAGCACCAATTATTTGAAACGAAGCTTCTCTTACAGCGGGGCCATGCTATGGAATAACTTGCCCAAAAACTTTAAAAATGCTGCATCCGTTGAGCATTTTAAGCGAAATATCAAGAAGGTAGCTGATATATCGGATTCCCACACGGCAATCATGTAAAGCAGTTGTAATTAGTCTTAGTTTTTAACTTAGCTTAACTGACGATTTTCCGTGAATAAATAAAGATTTACATACATACATACATACATATCTAACCATTTGCAAAACGTATTTTAGAACGATTTGCCCTAATTAATTACTGTAAGCGTTAAGGACGTTCGCGCAAACATTTTCCAGTCTATATAATTTTTTTTAAATTTTTAATGCAGGCAACTTAACCTTTTAACCAAAAATTTAAACTCCTAGTTGATAGATTTTCTTTATTTTTTCCCTAAACGTAGAAAATCAGTAGAAAGAATGTTTCACCGAAAGAAAAATTGGGGTCACCGAACGTCCAAGATCGTTAAATCCAGGCAAAGCTCTAGCAATGGCCATCTACCCTATAATTTGTTTATTTTATGACTTAGCTCGCGCGCTCATGCATGATGTGGCATGTGAATTTGAGTGCGCAGAAACAATTAGCGCGAACGTCTACACACTGGCTGGTGTATTTCAACATAACAACACCCATGGCAACGATTGCTTACAGTCCAAAAGTACTCGCAAAATGGATTAAGTTCAGTACATTTTAATTAAGAATTATTCACCGAACTGGAGGTGAATAGTAGTTGGCTAATCACCTCCGAGCTAGCCAATCAGCGCGGGCGAAAAGTACTATTCACTTGTGTGGTATATACCAATTACAGTTATTTTGACAAAGGATGTTCCAGCACAGCACAAAAGTGCGCGTGACAATGCCAATTGGAATTATGGGTAGTGATGGTTTAGCATTTCTTGGTTGAGGTTCACGGCGTTTAGCTATAAGGAAAGAAAATGCATGAATGCACGTATTTTGACTGCTTTCTTCTCTAACACCGAAATACCTTGGGCTTCAATCAATCAAGTGCAAACCAGCGTTACCCATAATAACTTTCGACTTTGTCGCGTTCACTTTAACGCTTTTGCAAGACAACCTTTCTCAAAACAGCTGTATACTTTACGGGAAAGCTCATGGTCCTGAACATTGTTTCTTTTACCCTCACGTGAATGGTGTGCATTCGGCGGTTATATTATTCATTCAATGGAACATTTATGTAAACCCCCTCTCTCCGTTTTACGGAGAGAGGGGGACTTTAAAGCCTTATTTCACAAAATGACCAAATAGACAGATCCCCAGTATCTCACACACGAAATCTTCATTGGGTTTCAACCGAATATTATTAAATTGGTAAAGGACACAATTATCTAGGTCATAGACCCTAAAATTTGCAATTTATGAAATGCTTTCCTTGTTATTCAGTTAATTTAACTTATATTACGTCAAATCACTGTTTTCTAAGGTTTGCTTCCTGGGCCACTTCAAGCTTCTCGAACCGTTAATAACGTTACGTGTGTTATTGTGTTTATAATGAAAACCACTTTTAACACTCAGTTGCTAGTTATTCATTGACTATTGCGGCATGTGACCTGAAAAAGTTGAAGTCAGAGTGCGAAGTCCTTTAACGTGGTACCAAAACTGTACCACAGAGTTCTGACGGATTTACATAAGATATTCATAAGACATGCCTCCAACCTCGTCCCAGGGTCTCTCATGAGACCCTGGGACGAGGTTGATATGTGTCATTCCATTTGCACTTATAAACAACTGAATGAGACAAACATAATACTGCAAAGGACCGCAAACGAAAATGCTGCCTGTATACGTAGGATCTGTAAAAGATCTGATCAGCCAAAAATAGACAGACTAGAAAACAATGAGGCAAGGCTGATACTACGTAGAGAGCTTAACTGAATGAGCACCGCGCCCGGGTGTTGTTTTGTTTAGTCAGAGTATTCGCTTCAAGTGATCGTATTTTAATGGGGTAAAATTGCAAAGGATTAAACAAGTTGAGATTTCAGAACGTGGCCGTTTAAACAGGCTTTTCTTATAAGAAAATGTATGGGCGTTTCGCCGGGACAAAAATAATTTGCCGTAATTACGAGGTAAAAGGAGGTGACTCGCGGTAAGGCAGGTACTTAATAAGCACCCCGGGAATAGGAGAAAGGATTGACTACACCATGTGAACTGTTATTTTTTTATTTTTTATTTTAAAAAGTAGCGACATCAGTAGTCCAGTGGCCAACATGCTTCGTTTTCCGTGCAGTTCATCTCATTTTCCCTACAAATGGTATATCAGTCACTTATTCAGTTGCTATCGCTAGTTCAGACTCACTTCCAACAACTCTTTGATAAAAAACACAAAAACATTTGTTTGGCCTATAATTTAATACCGCACAAATAAATTTGCACACAATTTAACTCTGAAAAGAGAGTACAATAGCAGTCCATCACGTTTGATTCTTGAAGACAGATTATTCGAAAAAAATATTTTACATTTTAATTTTTGTCAAGAACACAACAAAAAGAAGCATTTGAATGACTCGTTTAGGCCTGGTTCAAACGCCGTTCTTCACATGAGCCGAGCTCAATTCAACCAATTGGGCTCATGTGAAGTACGGCGTCTGACCCAATAGAGTTTGACTGAGTTTTCTTCACGCCTGGCCAGCCGTCAATAACGCTTGAATACCGACTTTGGTTCAAACGCAGACCTTCACATTAGTCAAACCAAACGCATAATCAAAGGTCTAAAGGCACCAGTTTGACTTTACTTTGAAAAACCACCGACCAACAAGATCGCTTTGTTATTTGTTTGGTGTAGCAGTTCGGTTCGACTGAATTAAGTTTGACATTTGACTCAAACAAGAGTTCTTTAATTATTTGAGTCGACCAAAACTGTCATTTGGTTCGGCTCATTTGAAGTATGGCGTTTGACCCGGGCCTTAGTTTCCGAATCTTATTATCCAATCAGATAGTAGCACGAACACTCGAGGCATTTCGAAAGCTGTCTCGTCAACTTGATGTCGGAAAGAAACTTTATTTCGCTCAGTAACTTCTCCACAACGAAAATTAAGCTGACAAACAAAAATTACCATGGAACCAAGCAAAATTCTTTGTTTACTAAATCACCCAAGTTAGTACTGCCAGGTCCTTGACTACAGCTGCATACAAGCTTTTAAACAAGTGCTAGTGCGAAGAGAATTTTATGCTACAGAACAGAAAAGAAATTGCTGAAGTTCTTTACAAACACTTTTGTATTCTTACTAAAAATTGCGGAGCAGCATTGAACTAGCATCTACTCATGTTTCAAACACCTCCGCACAACTATCTTCATCTTTTTTTCTCTTCACGCAATTCTTCTTTCCCAAAGAAAATATTTGTGAGGGGGGAAGGATTCCCAGCCATGGAAGGTGAGATCGTCATCTTTCAGTCGCAGAGCTCTATGGTACGGATATACCACTACATAGCACAGAGTTCCAACACGTAATTCCCGAAGCATTCTGTTTCAATTTGCTTCTAACCTTCCATTAGCCATTATGGGCCTAATTGGCCTGAGTTATTTCTATGCCACATATATTTCTTGTCTCAGTGTTGTATTTTCGATGCTGCATATCTCTCTTTTGACGTTCTGTATGGGTATCAAATGTTCATGTTTCAAGGCGAGATCACTATTTTTAAGGTACGACTGTGGTTGATAGAAACTCTTGTTCTAAATGCTCATCGTGAAGTTGAATACTCCACAAGATAAACTGGAATTGCCTGCAAAATAGGACGAAACACAGAATTGATGAAAGAAAACCAATGTAGCATACAAAACTAAGAACTCGTCTTCACACAGGCATCTTACCTGTAACGGATCAAACACAACGTATTCTTGCTGCGGAGGGCCTGGGGAGACAGGCGAAGGAGTGCGACCGCCAGTCTAGTGAGACAGAAAAAAAGAACATTCAGCCGATTTCCCCTTACTGATTGCAAACTCTGATTTCTTGCAACGATAGATAAGAAAATTTGGTTTTGCAGCGGCATCACTCTACTTTTCTCCGGTTTAAAGTGAGTTTTCGAAAAGCCGCTCCATTTTCGTGACGGATTAGTGTGGACAGTAATCCTCGCAGTAGAGATAAAGTTGCGTTTTCAAATTCTCTGACGGAGGTAGTGTAGAAAAGGCCTTAATCCACTTACCAGTATCGAGTCATAACCAGGAGGAGGAAGATTTCTACAAAAAAACAACAGAAAAGGTCGTCACATTGCAGTACGCTCTACAACTAAGGTACAACAGGTTTTAATGAACCCCAGTTTTGGCTTGCAATAACAGTAAGAAAGAAATCTACCTCGCACGATCCTGGTGTACCACAGATTCAGTCAAGCCGAGACCAACATTGCATAACAGCAGCTTACCCGGCTGTAAAATAACAAAAATATCATGAGATAGGCTTATCATTCAGTAAATAACAAAGATCTAAAATGGTACCTCTCTTTATGAAAATTTGTCTGTTCATACCAAGAGAATCCAGAATTCATCTTTTTAACTGCATATGCTATACCAAGTTGGCTATATGCCGTTTTCGGCAAAAAAAACTTAAGATCTGTTACAAAATGTTTAAAAACGTTTAATACTGTTTTCCGCATAGATACTGCTCATTGACATTGCTTAGTGATGTAAACTGCCATGACAGTTCAGTGCGAGCCATGTTTCAATAACGTCCACGTCACCTCAGTACGTACTAATTTAACACTGACGAAGATGAAGAATCTGATGACAAGATTCTCTACTGAACTCCATTAGTCTTCAGGCTAGGCAGAGGAAAAAGTCATTTTCAGTTTCGATAAACTTCATTTCAGCAATAGACCACAAGTTTCTGTGGGTTATAAGCTGATAAACCACGCGGGATGTTGGTAGAACACGAGAAAAATTTGTAAACCACGAGCCGCAGGCGAGTGGTTTACGAATTCTTCGAGTGTTCTACCAACATCCTAAGTGGTTTATCAGCCTATAACCCATAGAAAACTTGTGGTCTATTGCTTTTATATAATAATTCAGAAGACGCGCGATTTTCCGTGGGTTTACCGGCACAATAACCCACAGCTGATTGACCAATCAGAGCGCGCGCATTGATTTGGTTATTGTATAATTAGAAATACACGATAAAAAAGTACTTCACCGCTGAAAATGCCGCCGCTTGACTGGCTTGCATGGAAAAATACAGACCTTTGCCATATGGCCCTCGAGTGAAGTCTGAAAAGAAATTTGAAAATTGTTTTTTAGTTTAAAAAATGCTAGTAGATTGCAATACAAATTGGAGCCATTGATATGTAGTCTACATTGTCACGAATAGTTTGTAATCTATATAATAGTATTGTTACCTTCTTTGCTAAATCCTCGTTCCATAATTTTTTCAATTTGTTCATCATTGCCGCCGCCACAGTAGTACAGCTGTGTACAGATAACAGGGTCACCTAGTCGCTGAGTTCTGGAATCAAAACCAGTTTCCATGAAAGCTATGTGGCAGGACTCGACCTATGAAAATTTATTAACTACAAATCATTTCATATCAACTTTGTCATACTACCTTGCTACGATGACAAATTACAGGGGAGATCAAATTCGCCACTAAATCTCATCAACAGACAAAAATACCAAATATAAAGTATCCTGAAAACCCCTAATAGGGCATTACTCCAAAGAAAGACCAACTGAACGCATGCTAAATGGAACAACAAGAGGCATTTATAAGTCTGTAAGTGCTCCTGTAGGTTCGAGGAGAGTCTCTGTCAAAACAATTTAGAGAGAGTTAACCCCGTCGCTGAAATAGGTTGTGCTGTTTAAAAAATATACTTAACTCTGTACTCTAACCGACCATGCGTTATTTGAGAGCCGGACTCAGGCGCGTAGCGTGGTCATTTTTTCAAGTACGCAAAAGTACATATGATCTAGAAACGTAAGCAAACTGAGCGAAAAATACTGCGTTCTTTATTTCTTGTTCGAAATAGTTGTGTGAACACAAGCAAAGAACAAAGCGTCTTGCTCTTATTTTGAGCAAACTTGGCACAATTAAAACATTGTTTTGGTTATGGATCGTTGAGCATGCGCTCATCAGCAGCGTTTTTCGTTTTCTAGTACAGTTATCATTTATAAGCAAACAAAGAGGCGTCTTTCCGTCTTTGTGCTGTGCAAACTGGTCGAGCACACTCTCAACATTGATTTCTTTTTCCTTGTGGATGCGCAATATTGCTTACGATGAAAGGCGATAATCGGTCATCGTGTTCCATAGTGGCGTCTTCAACCTGTTCATTGAACTAAAGCTGCGCTCAGCAGCGCATGCCGACACAGGATACGTCAAGAGCGTTTTTACTGCTACATAGATTCCTGGGTAGCTTTTGTTTCAAATTTTTAGAATTTAATCAAAGTGATGTTTTCATCACGAAATCTTGGTTGCGTACAAGTAAAACGTTAAAAATAGAAATATTTGCTAAAAATTTCAAAATCTTCTGGTAACTTCAAGTACGCGCGTGCGTATATGCGTATTGGACGCTACGCGCCTGAGGAGAAGGCAGGAAAGGGGATTAGAGTTGGCTGCATTCCAGGGCCGCAAAGCTTTTTCGTGCATTTTACATTTCCCAAGGCTGTTTTACCTTCTTCACACTGTTAATTGTGATATCAGTGAAGTTTTTAGTGGCCATTAAGCTGCGCTTGATCTGATGAACAAGGTGTTTTTCACTGCGACTTGTGATGAACGAGGAAACTAGCTCTTCGTCCTCTAATGGAACAAAAAAGGCAGTTATCAGCTAAATTAGCAAAATGATTTTATAGCTCGCCTTCATCCCAGCTTTAAATATGCTGCTTTATATAAGTCTATAGTTGTAACACTACATAAATCGATCAACAACAGAAAAGCGACTTGTTACAGCAACTGTGCGAAAACTGGAGTAACAGTTTCTTAGAAATGACAAATGACCTTGAGGCACGTCTCGAAAGTCACCATGGGAAATCGCGTCTAGGTCCAAGTCCATCTCGGTGTCAGTGACGTGTTTTTTGCTCAGCATTTTAGCAAGTGCTTCGTATAAGTCATCATCACCTGTAACATGAAAAATAGGACATGTCAGCCAGAGACGTTATCAAGGAAAAGGAAAAGGTAACACATTCTGAAAAAACAAGATCATCCAATTTAAGTTTGTGTGATGGTAGTGGATGATAAAACACTGTTTCACACAACCTGTATAATAACGTTGAAGATTTTATGGCAATCTAGCTGCCTGATTGGCTGTTTTCTCGATTCCATGTGATAATATTTAATATTTTCTATAATACTATGCCGCTTACCATCAGAGTCGTCATCAGCTAAGATACCATCTTTTCCCTTCACCTTGTAAGCAAGTAGCTCTTTTTCTGCACAAAGTATACAAATACTTGGTTTAACAACATGGCTTAACATAATTCCACAAACCTGTCTGGTCTGCAATGTCTATTTTCCAGTTGTACATGTAAGAAGATGAATCATCAACAAAATGGTGGCTATGCTTATAAAAGAAATTACAACTTACCCAATTTATATTTCTCCTTTTCAACTCGTTCTTTAGCACTAGTCAGGGTCTTAATGGCTTCTTCTTGAGTGTCCACCTTGAAAAAAATAGGCACTTATGTACATTTTATAACATTCTGGGTGCATCTTTTTGTGTGTACAATACTTGCCTTTTTACACTGCATCTTAAGGACCATAGTCAGAACAATTTGACTGAAAAAAAAATGATTGCACCTTTCCCCCTTGGACATTCTTTTCCAAGAAAAATTACTATAAACTATAAACTAAAAATAAACTCATGGTTAAATTCTCTTCCTAGGTATTTAGCAGTGTTTTACGCTTCCTTCTAAAGAAGAAAAAACAAAAGTGAAATATGACCAAGGCAAGTACCTCAGTTTGCACCATACTGCCTACAGCCCTGATCGTGATTAGAAGGATTTAAAATGTCCATCTTTGCACCTCTGAATGTGAGGATTGCTAGATAAGGGAGGGGTGGAGTAAAATTGCACCGTTTTAAATGGGAGGGGGTGAAAAAAATGACCGAACCTTTGAGTTATTTCTCAGGCACCTCCCCTAGGTGTGCCAATGCTGTAGATGCTACAATAATATTGTATCAATTCAAACATCTTAACCTACCATAACTTTAAGAGTCTTTATTTCATGTTGCATTCTCACCATACATGTCGCCTGAGCTTGGTATGCCTCAAGGCTTTTCTCTCTCCTAAAAAAATAAACTTGCTTGTTAGTTACAGCAGAATCTGAAACTGTGAGGACAAAAAACCTACAGTAGTCAAAGAGATGCTTGAAAAGATTAAGTCAGCACACATAATTGATTTTTTTTTCATTTTGGCAAGTCTAACTTAGGAGAAGGTTGAATTAATTTTGATTTTTTTTACCATGCTCTTATATCATCATCCATAGCTTTCAGATCATCATCACTCCTGAATGCACCAGAAAAATCAGAGCCTGAAAATAGAATCACATTTTACACATGAGCTTCAACACTGGGCCAACAAAAACCTTAATCTAGGTAACTTTGGTCATGAAATAACGATTTTCTTTTTAAACTGATCAATCCTTTTGTGCAACTGTTTAGTGCAAGAAGTAGGAGGAGTGCGGTGGCTACACGGTCAGTGCACTTGTCTCCATTTGAGCTGTGTAGGTTCAAGCCCTGGCCAGGGACACTGTGTTGTGTTCTTGGGTAAACCATATTACTCTAACAGTGCCTTTCTCTCTACCCAGGTGTATAAATAGGTGTCAGCAAACTTAATGATGGGGGAGGGGGGTAACCCTACAATGGACTAGCATCCCCTCCAGGGGGAGTAGAAATACTCCTAGTTGCTTCATGCTACAGAACCTGGGAGGGTACAGAGTGGATGTTCAAAGCTAATAAAGGTATAGTGAAACAATAATAAATTATAATTTTTTTCTCCTAACAAGAACTCACCAGTGAATGGAGGGAGGTAACACATCAGAGTACTATTGATCCAGTGATCTGTCAGTTCACTAATAAACAACATGGCCATTTACTCGTAAGTATCAACAGTCCTTTTGTGTCAAAGAATAAGAGTAAAGAAGTATTTGATCATTTCTTACCTGAATCTGCTACAGAGAACAACATCATCAGTAAAGCCATTTCTCTTGAAGAAATCCACAGCATCATTATCAGCATACACAGCTATTGTATCATAAGACCCAATGATGGTTGGATCTTTTAGAGTCTGCAACATTTGAATAACATAATGCAATTACAAGTAATAGGTAAAAGGTAAAGTTTGCATACAAGCCAAGCGGCCCATCAGGGAGGTGTTTTTCTCCATTACTGTAGCATGAAGCAAGTAGGAGTATTTCTACTTCCCACTAGATGGGATGCTAGTCCATTGCAGGGTTAACCCCAGCATTAAATTCACCTCCCATTTATACACCTGGGTAGAGAGAGGCACTGTGACAGTGAAGTGTCTTTCCCAAGAACACAACACAATGTCATAATCCAAGGCTCAAACCCAGACCACTTGATCCAGAGACAAGTGTGCTAACCATGAAACGACCCCACCTCCTTGAATAACATAATGCCATGTTATCATAAGTCCGAGACAAGTGTAAAAATGCCAAGGGCACCCTAAACCCTCTCAGTACAAGCTAATGGCAAGCCATTCAAATAATCTTGCCCAACTAACACCATTACTAATAAGAATTTACTCTTCTGTATTGACTTACATGAGAGTAATGCTGTCAAAATAACTTCCTTTTTACATCGCTCTGTCTGAGGTTTCTAATACTAGCCTCTGAAATTTACTTATTATAATTTTAATAATATCTAAGCCTCATCCATGTGATGATGACAAAAAAAGAATGGCAACCGTTTCTGTGATGACTTACTTCAAGAAGAAACTTCCCAACTCCAGCTTTCCGACATCTTCTTCTGACTCCTAATAAGTTAAGCTGTATAACCTTCTCTGATGGCCTGTGACGTGTTATGCTGATAAAAAAGATAACATGGTACACACAATGAGTATGAATTCTCCCTAGTGGATAAATTTTAAATAGTTTAAAGTTGAAGTAGATGTACATTGGAATCATTAAATCTAACCTGTATGAACGTTCAAACGTCGCAGCTCCGATGATCAAAGATTCAATTCCCAGGGAAGATTCTAAAACTAAATCAGACAACTTTTTTGTAACTATCCCACAATTTCAGAAATAAATCGCATATTGACTAGACTTGGTAATTGAGGAAAATATTACAGTCTTCTATTACCATTATCACTCTGCCTTTCTATTCTCCTTTTCTTAGCTGCTTCCACAAAATCTTCAGCTCCTTTTGAGAAATCCTCTTCTTCATTATCACTAATCAAACAATCAAATAACACAATGCCAGTAATGTTTTGTTCCCTTACTTTTTTATTTATTTATTTATTTATTTATTTTACTCTCTCAAATACACCAACCCCATAAGTAGATGATGAGTTACTATGGGTACAGGTAATTGGAAGAATGACTGAGAACAATCAAGGATTTACCAGGGCTTGAAAAACTTGAATTCTAGTTTGCCCTTTGGACCAGCAGCTCTCACATTGCACTTGCCCTGGGCAAGTCTGAGTTTGCTCTTCTAATAATCAATTTTAATTGGGAGGCAATTTGCTTGAGGACTTGCCTGACCCCTTGCATATCAGAGAAGTGAGAATGAAAAGTTACTGGCCAGAAGGAAAATCTACTTGTCGCAGAAGACTGGATGGCACTTGTTTGTAGCCCTGACTTACAATGCAGATATGTACTGCAAGTGATATTTTGAAAATTCTCTCAAAATTACAATCAATATGGACCCTCAGGTAAGTGCAGTTACTAATAATAATTACACTTAACGTCTGGTCCCTTGGGGAACAGTGAATTTTGTTTCCCGAGAATCACAATGTTTCCTGAGAGGAAGTCGAGGGAAACATTGAGATTCAAGGGAAACAAAATTCACTGTTCCGCAAGGGACCAGTCATTAAGTGATTTGTTATATAGCAAAACAAAACAAAGCAAACATCAGGCCACCTCTGATCACGTGCAACAGCGGTCAACATTTCACGGGTAACAGTGAACTGTTTCCCGTTTGACATCATAGTTTTCGCAATGTTGCCCGCTCATGGCATTTGGCGGGAAACAGTTTTATTGTTAGACGTCATGTGACCATGAACTAGCCAAAGAATGGACGCACTGTAGAAGGAAAAACGCCAGCTATATAACAATTATTATTATTATTATCAACTGAGTTTTCTGTATTCATACAATAACTCATTTATTATATGACTGAGAAAACTATGAAAACAGCCACAGTGTATTAATTTTGTACTGCAGAGTGCAAATTACAAGTTAATGACAAACTGGCCTGTGTTCTGCCAATCACAATGTAGTAGTTTTCTCAGTTAAATAAACTCAGTATTATCAGTATCATTTAGACTTCTCCAGCCAGGAGCCAACTTTAATATGTGGGCCACTTTTTAACAAGGTCCCAGAAGAGTTGTCCATCCACAAACAGGAGCTTATGTTATACAATGGCAGTTGACCGTGATATTTGCATGATGAGAAGAGTCTGCACTATAAAATTTGTATGCCACAAAATAAGATCACATACAAACCCTTCTATAAGTGAATATGTAAAATGTCATCCAAAAGCACCTCCTGTAATTAATCTATATGGGAGGTTTCACAGTGGATGTTTTACCTTTCACAAGATGCTTCGCTATCATCTGTGTCGCTGAAAACCCCATCAAATTTTCCCGGTTCATCATCCTTTTCTTTCTCTTTGACCTCACCCTCTGCCTGTTCTGTTTTACTGTCTTTTTCCTTCACTATACAATTATCGTTCAGAGCCACTCCACTATCACAATTACTACTCTTGATTTCAAAGGAGCACTTATCACAAACACTATTCAATTTTTGTGAGTATTCATCTTCTTGCAAGCTTTCATCACCAGAGTCTGAACTTTCACTTTTTGCATCCCGTGTATCACTCCATGATACCTGCTTGTTCGGCTTTTTTGTTTGTTTATGATAACTTGAAGTTTCTCCTTCGTTGACTGGTAAAGTTGCTGATTGAGGTTCTGTTGATTGTTCATCCTTGAGTGGTTCATTCTGGATAACTGAGATAGAACTGTCGTCTTTCTCATCCAGGTATTCGTCGTTTTCTGGGCTTAGACCTTTCATCTCACGTAAAACATCTATGAGAATGGAAATAAATATACTCAGAATAAGTCTTCAAGTGCATTACATCTTACATGTAAATTCTCATGATAAACACTGGGAAAATGTAAAGCAATCAGTAAGGAGAATCAAGAAGTTTGATCTCGGGACTATGACGCGCACTAGTAGTTTGGGGACACACGTCCATACCTTGGAAATCTCTGAGTAAGATTAAAGTTTTCGCCCATTTTCCGCATACAGTCGGATACAAGACTTCAGGTGTGATCTCTGGAAGGCAGGTATCGTACAATGCTACTACAGCATGAAGTAATTCTTGATTTGACACCTGCATCAGGCAAAAATCCACATGTAAACAATAGCCATGGGCCTTAGTAACGAAAACTCTTATTATTTTTAAAAGAATTAACGTACAGGAAAATCCATTTACCCCTTCGAAAGCAGTTATGCTTGATTCCAGTAACCTTTTGAATTCTATTAAATGCGGCTTCACACGGATTTTCCGTTTCGATTTTGCAGAATAGAAACTAAACCTTGAAGTCATCTTCCATGAAATCGAATTGACCGCCATCTTGATTTGAACAAGTGATCCGCTGTAATTAATTATCGCAGTTGGGGTTTTTATTTTGGATTACCGCTGGATTACTTACAGATTGGTGATCATGCGCATTGCGATCGTCTTCGCAGGACACAAAATGGCGACTTTCGCTATCACTGATATTGTTCTGCTCGCAATGTACAGCCCGTTATGTTAAATATGCGGGCGGGATTCAAAACTACCAACAAAGAGAGTACATCGGCTAGGAATCTGCTGCCTTGAATTCAAGTGACGTAAGAAAATGGCTGAAATATTTCGCTCAGCATTGAACTACATCAGCCAAACCGGGAAATCCGGGAATGACTTTGTAGGACAGTACGTTGAGTTAGGACCTGTACAATTGAGAGTTCGACGTGTTATCGCAGAAGGTAATCTTCTCTTGATATCTGTAAGATGGACTCTAGTGTGCTTTCTATCTGTTGTTCGAGAATGTAATGCCAGATTTAAAACTGCAAATTTAATTTACTCGTTCTATGTCAACATTTAAAACTGTGTTTTTTCAGGAGGTTACGGGTTTGTTTTTGTAGCTCAGGACACGTCGACTGGCAAAGAATATGCCCTTAAGGTAAAAATTAACGAATCTCACTTACTATTTATAAGTTACTTTTGCTTTCTGTCTGTTATCAATGTGAAAATAACAAATTATCGTGATTTCGGGTGGCCGTGATTTTCACGTAACATCATGGAAATGTTAATGTGATTAATCATGCGAGCGATCGCATTTGTGATCTACTGCGTGAAGGTTCAAGATTTTGCATTGTTTCCTTGTATTGCTTTTGTTGTCGAAAGAAACAAAAGCAACCAAACAGCGTTTTAAACTAAATCTTGATCCCTCGTCATTGACAAATATCATATTTTTGGATTCAGTAGATTTTGGTAATACATGTAGAAATTTCCTATGGTGTTCTGCAAAACTGTGAAATTTCTTCACTTCATTGACCAACAAAATATCAGGAGTCACTTGGAGTTTAACTTATAATGCAGCAAAATAAACTGTCTGCATAGTAGAAACTTTACTAATTCTGTAAGATAATAGTGCAATTTGACTCACTTCCTTGTTCAATATGCATACCTGGCAACCCCCAGAGTACAAAAATCTGGAGACGTCTTGAAATTTTTGCATTGTGAGAATGTTATTATAGACAATGTCCAGGAGTAACCTCCGAAAATCACCCTAAAGGCATTCCGAGAGACCGGGAGATTTAATGAAAACACTTGGAGACTCCCGGGAAAACCGGGAGAGTTGGCAGGTATGAATATGATTAAATTAAAATTACTTAATTTTGTTGCCAAATTATTTCATTGTTACAATTTAGCAACAAAACCAGAATAATACGAAGCGGGATGGAACTGGCACAGGAAATCTAGCTAAGTGATTGGTCAGCAACAAACAAACCTGTCTAACCGGTCCTCTGGAGTACAAATACCACGTGATATTTGTACTCATTTTAGGCGTTATTTGTACTCTGCGAAGTGTAGTTGGATAATAATGAGAATTACTGTGGGAACATGAGCCAACTAGCAAGTATTTCCACAATTTTCTCAAGTTTCATCATTATGTCAAAAGCTCTATTATCTCTAAATAGTATGAGCCCTGGTTTAAGTTTTTATTTGCTTATGTGTTACTCTTTGAATTTTTTATTGTTTCAGCGACTTATGGCAGGTGATGATGCAGCAAATAAATCCATTCTCAATGAAATTGCAATTCTTGTATCCTTTTATACATACAAGAAGTACATGTACTTACAGTGTACCAAGTGGCACTTGGTGAATTTAATGATGTTGTTAACCTTGTGGTGATCTTCAGGGGGAGTTGAAGTACTCCCTATCTTCTAGATGCCACAGAAACAGGATTTAACTATTTAAACAGTAGTGTTTCTGTCAAGGAACTATCAGCTGATAGTTGCCCACAAAAATTTGATGTTCTTAAAACAATTATTTGCCCTCAAAATGCTAGTTTTAAGAACATCAATTTTTCAAGAGGTAACCATCAGGCCCGGGTTGTTCGAAAGGTGGATAACACTATCCACTGGATAAATCACTATCCCGCGGATAGCGTGGTTTGTTTTGTCATTATTTATCCGCTGGATAGTGATTTATCAGGTGGATACAGTTATCCAGCCTTCGAACAACTGGGGCCAGGCCAATAGTTCCAAGACATAAACACTCAATTGTCTTTATAGCTCATCACTAAATTTTCTTCCATGCACCTGTTAAAAAACCATATTGAATTATTTTCAATTTTTTTAGATGAAAGCCGTGAAAGCCAAATGTGAAATTTGAAAAAGCAACAGACAAAAAAAACCCTAATCCATTTTCAATTGTTTATTTTCTATAAGCCTGCTTTTCTACAGAAAAAATTCCATGGACAACTACCATCCATCCGTGTATTTTCTCAGACAGGCACCATGGGCTGATAGTGTCTCTCCGGAGATGATTACTATGGCGTCACATAATCAATTTAATCAGTAAGAATCAGAGAAAATTTAGTGGTGAACTATTAAGTGTTATAGGCCACTTGGTCCAATTCAATCTTTATCCTGACTGATGTCTACCTGGCCAAGTGCAAACCTGTTGACAAACTTTACATACCATTACGTCTTACATCCAATAACATCATGGCTTACTTGACCAATCACTTTCAACAGCCCAGACTTTATAACACCATCAGCTAACTAACACTATTAACTTGACTCCAAAGGTTGTTTGAAATGTCAGTCACCAACAACAGTTCTTTTCAGAACTACCTTCAACCAGACGATCACACTATGCAAACTGCAAATGTGCATGTTGTGATAAAGATTCCAACACAAAACCATTAGACAGCTATCTGCTGTAAAGTCCAGGAGAAATTTTTTCAGAATGATGTAAAAGCATAATTCTCCTTAACAGTCCAAAGAAACGTCTCCGTGGACATCCTAATATTGTACAGTTCTATTCCGCTGCTTCACTGAGTGAGAAGGAAACTGACCATGGAATGTCTGAATATCTTATCTTAACTGAGCTCTGTAGTGGTAAGATGTTTTGACTTTTGTCACCGGAAAGAATAGCCCTTTTTACTGTCAGCTTCTCTAATTTGCGTTTCAGTATAATCCAACATTGTATGCAGTTATGCTGTTCAAAACTACCTCAACTCTAACCCTAACCCTAGCCCTTGGATTAAATCAAAAGAGTAATTCAATGAGAAAAGTTAATAGTGAAAAGCATTATGGAGGAGAAAGAGAAATTTGTAGTTTAAGTCATAGGTTGCTACACATATTAGGGTTGTCAAAGGAAGTCAGATACTGGTGAAAAGCACAATCCACATTATGATCTCCACTTGATACTCTGTTCAGCTGCCTGCTCCATCAATAATACCATATACAGTACTTTTTGAAAACCCTGACTGTACAATTTGACTCAAATTTGTGAAAGAGTTTCTTTTGTAAATGTTGATTCAATGCTCCAACTGTGCATTCCTCATAATCACTGTAGTAATCTTAGAAGTTGTCATAAACTGCCATGAAATTGTATTACTGGTTACAAGTGTTCTTGATGCAAAGCAAAATGTTTTTGCATATTCCTTTAAGGACTACAATTTCCCTATAGAAAGTCATTTCAGTTCAATGTTTACCACACATAATGATGAACTTAATGATGAAAGTTCCTTCCTGTTTTTTTTTTTTAACCAAAAAATCTACTTGTTCTCCAGGAGGAGAGCTGATTAAGCTGATACAGGAAAGATACGGTCAACCATACCCACCTCAACAGGTACTAAAGATGTTCTACCAAACTTGCCGTGCTGTCGCTCATATGCACAAGCAGACTCCACCAGTCATACACAGAGATTTGAAGGTGAGTGCATGAGAACATTTGGACCAATAAGTTACCTAATGTAGATTGTAGATGTACAGTACCCTAAAAAAACCCAGGGAGAGTTTTTTTCCAGACCTCTGAAGTGGCGAGGGAGTGATGTTCCTAAGAGCGAGGAAATAATTATTTTGAGCCATAAATCAGCTACTAAAAAAATGATACAAAAACATTTACCAGGGTTGTCAATAAGGGCCGTGACCCATAACATCTACTACAGCTCTGCCAGGCTCTCAATGTTACACATGAATTGAACTATAGTTGATACAATTCACTAGTTCTTGGAAAAGGTAACAAGTTTGTTACAGGTATAAAGATCAAGGCTACAGGTGACTCATAATTATTTTAATGACAACCCTGATTACTTTGATGTTTGTAGACCATTTTTTAATTCATTTTGAATAGCACATCTCCACAAAAATAAACAGTGAATATATATGATGGGAGGCTTATTCTATTAGAAACAGTATGAGAAGAGGACTTCACAGTGATTTGTTACTGTGTGGAATCTACGTACACTGATCAACAAGAACTTGTGTGAAAAATAGTGGAAAAAGGGGATAAGTGACGTTTTTGGTTGTTTCTGTTGCTCGCTCCAAATTAGCTGAATTTTTGCATGCGGCCTTCATTTCAGTTGAAAAACATTGCCCCATAATTTTTTTCGCTGGTTTGCTCATTGTTTTCAAGAAATAACATATGCAAAAAAGGTACGCCACTAGGAAAAACCGAGTGGATTTCTGCATATTAAACTAAACTTACGCGAAGTCTCGAAAATGAAGCAAAACTTTAGCGGAAAAACTACAGGACATTGCTTACTACCATTTCCGAGCTACCATAAATGGCCAACTTTTCTCCACGTTGTTTCACGCTTTAAAACATTCAATTACAATCCAGCAAAATAATTATTGATCTTTCGCAACATGTAACCTTCGAAAATGTTGATTACTGGTAGAAGTCATTAAAACTTTGATTTCAGCTTAAAGTGCGAACGTCCCCTACATGTTTTGCTAAAATTGAACAAGGCCAAAACAGGTCAAAACTTCACAGCTGACTTTAACCCTTAGGGTTAAGAGTTCCCAGTTTTATTAGAGTTAGGGTTAGGGTTACCGCTCGAAACTAGGGTTAGCATTGAAGGTTAGGCTTACAGAACAACGTTAGGGTTAGTGTTTGGGTTCGGGGTTACGGGTCGAGGTTAGCGCTTTGGATTAGGTTCGAGTTAAGGTCAGGATACGTTAGGGTTAGCGCTGTGTTAGGCCAAGGAAAACAATCTCGACTAAAGAAATCTATTGCAGGAATCGATACCTAAATCAAGTCAATGAGTAGTGCCTAGAGAAAGACATTAAATGTTTTGCAAATCAGCTACGTCAGTGATTTATAAAATGTTTCTAGGTGAAACTATTTTTTTTGCCGGTACAAAACTGCTCGTTCCATGAAACACAGAAAGAGGAAGCCTTAAGCTAACACGCTGCTCATGCCAAAAAAAAAGCCCATGAAACAGAAAATTTACCGTAAAGACTCGCAGATAATCCGCACTCGCAGATAAGCCGCACCCCGAGTTTAGCAACTCAAATTTTGGAAAAAAAGTTTTTCATGAAAAAAACTCGAAAGAAATCCAAAGTCGAGATCATGAAGTGTTCTGTCTTGATCCAAGGCAAACTCGCCAACAATGGATCGAAAAATACTTTAAAGTCTTACCCGTAATTTTAGCTCTTTAGTAGAATAAACATTATGTCCACCACTTATGACATAATTATGATTGATATTATTGTGGTATTTGTTCACAAGTATTTCTCCATTCGAGGCGGATTTTCCATAGAATTTTGCGAGTAAATTTGTTGTTTTCTTGCATGCACTGTGCGAAGCTGTGTAACCAGGCATAATATCGGACGATGGAAGACTGGACACCGGAAGCACAGCGAAAAAAAATGTGGCAATTTTTTTATTCGTTATAAGGGGGGCATAACAGACACAAAGCTGTGGCTATCATATCTACAAAGATATTTGGGAGCCATCTGTTGGTGAAAAACTCATTGCACATAGAGAGTTTGGTAATCAGTTCGACAAATTTGCTATCAAAGTGCTCAACAGCGAACACATAGTGGGCACGAATACTCGAGAATAGCATGGTATTTTCTTGCTCGTGGAGGATCAATTACCCTTGAAGTAACAGGCCGTCGTCGACACTGTAAACAACTTTGTGGGGGAATGGAAATTTCATGCTGTGTAAGGTTCTCCTGTTCAAGAAAAGCGACCATAAACCGTTAAAAGACCTGTTAACGAGGAAGGTTTAACGGCAAGAAATGTAAGCTTGAAATAAGCTTATACTTGTCACCAACGGCTTTTTTAGGAGCCACCAAACTCGCAAAAGCAATGACCAATACTCTCTTGTTGTTGTAATGTAGCATTTATTCCAGTATTATGCCATGAAAGTGTCCATTCACGGAAATTCACAGCACCTTTCCCAAATGGTCTTGCAGATAAGCCGCACCTACGATTTTGATCGCAAATTTTTGGAAAAAAGGTGCGGCTTATCTGTGAGTCTTTACGGTATCAGCAAAGGAACGCTGAAATACAAAGCAAAACTTACGCTTGAGCTGAAGTTTTCTTCTTCCTAACCTGCGACCAGGCGTTCTTTGTCTTTTTTTCTTCACGGCGGGCACGATCCTATCACAATTCAAAGTAATCATCTGCTTGGAAATCCACTATACACACTCACGGAACGCTTGCTTGCTAATTTAACCGTAGAAACGGCTTTGAATCTGTTTAAATTAACTTTTCACTTAACACAGGTCAAATTCAAGGACTTTGCTGCCTGGCACGTTATAAGTCAGTCACACACAATAGTCATGGCGCTTGCTTTACGTATGAAAGATTATTATGCGATATCCCAGAAATTTTGGCAGCAAAGGATGCTAGATGGCTGATTTCAAGAAAATAATTAGAGTCTAGAAAGCAGTTCTAATTTCCAAAACTGACACACGCCGAAGTTTGGCAAATGAGCCATAAGTCCACGACGGATGCTTTGTTTTGGAAGAAGAAGCCGTTTCTAGACATTTTCGCCTGGCTCACTTGTTCTTCAATGGCTTAGTTAACAGCAGACTTAAACCATGATCTCAGAACAAAAACATGCCTCGGTTCTTTGAGGCATGCTGGTGACTTAAAGAGGGTCAAAGGCTTAATGATGCCAAATCTCCTACCAGGCGGGTGCAAATATTCCTCGAATAAGCCTCGAATATTGGTGGAAATAATGAGCAAACTCTGCTTGATTAACAGGTAAGCTCTGAATAATCGATGCTTTGCGTGCCAAAAGCTGACATCACAATAGAGAGATTAAGCTTGAAGTTACATCAAACGGTGAACTGCAAAAATGAAACTTTTGCTGTTTGTCTTTAGCTCTTTGAACAGTAGAGTGAAAATATTTGTATTTGTGGTGAATAGTAGGAGACATTTTTCTATTTTTATGTGATTTAATTAAGGATTAGAAGAAAAGAACACAAATTCAGAGGTCATCTTTGCCATTTGCCGTCTGCCGTAAACGCCATGCTTAAACTCACTAATAGCCTAGCGAGTAAAAATGGCAGTTCAGTTACAAAGACACAAAGATAGATCTTTCCTATGCTATTTTCCTTTGACTTAAAAGACAGTCAAGATTTTGTGGGATTTGATTTTGACTTCATACAATATAAAAAAGTCTGCCTGTTTGCTGCTCAACAAATTAATTGTGCTTAAGGTTTCTTTTGTTGTTTATTCAACAATACATCTACAAAAGATGCCGCTTGGAAAACTGGGGGGCAATGTTTTTCAACTGAAATGAAGGCTACGTGCAAAAATTCAGCTAATTTGGAGTGAGAAACAGAAACAACCAAAAACGTCACTTATCCCCTTTTTTCACTAGCTTCTTAAGTTGTTCCATGATCAGTGTCATTTTGCAAGTAAAATAATGTATACAAGTAATATCTTATGTCTTTAAAAGATTTCATTATAATTGAAGGCCTTTGTGCAAAAAGGGCGTATATCGGTTTTTGGCCGATTTTCATTTTTTGCGGGATCAATCTAATTTTTGGCAGACTGACTTGTTTTGACATGTAACGCATCATTCCATAATTGTCTTGGTTGATTTGCGCTTCGTTCTCCAGAAATAACATATGCAAAAAAACTCAGTTTCCCTCTGGAGACCTTTTGTTCAACAAAAAACAAAAGAAACCTTTTGTTTCGCTTAATTTTATTATTCGTATGATTACGCTGATCAGTTACTGCTGCTTCGTTAGCACAAGCGATTAAGGCGCTGAACAGAGTGGATGTGAATTTGTTTTGTTGTGACACCAGTTTGATACAAGGTCAGTCGTTTTTTTTTTGGTTTTTTTTTTTTTTTTCCTTCCGGGGGGGGGGGGGGTCTGTTTCTCTACTTATTTTACAAACCAAAACATCTATTTAAAAATAAGTATGCTGTCGAAGCTGCTAAAAGTAATCGTTTAAGTTTGCGTCACGTCAAAATCCACCTTTGAAAGATTTGCTCATTAACCCTTTAAGCCCCAAGGGGTCTCCCTTTGACGAGTAAAATCGTCTGGCGTTAGACAGAGTAAAATCTATAAGTCACTCTTGGGGAGTAAAGGGTTAAGGGAGATAGTTTTTTAACC
This sequence comes from Catalaphyllia jardinei, assembly GCA_022496165.2. Classification (NCBI taxonomy): domain Eukaryota; kingdom Metazoa; phylum Cnidaria; class Anthozoa; order Scleractinia; family Caryophylliidae; genus Catalaphyllia; species Catalaphyllia jardinei. The sequence continues at coordinate 4,357,250 of CM042757.1, forward strand.
CTTTAAGCCCCAAGGGGTCTCCCTTTGACGAGTAAAATCGTCTGGCGTTAGACAGAGTAAAATCTATAAGTCACTCTTGGGGAGTAAAGGGTTAAGATGCAGCTTCATGCAAAACTGAGTTTTTTGCACACGTTATTTGTAGGGAATGAAGAGCAAATTGATCTAAACAATTACGGAACAATGCTTTTCATGTCAAAACAAGTCAGTCTGTCAAAAATTAGCTTGATCCCACAAAAAATGAAAATTGGCCAAAAACTGATATACGCCCTTTTTCCACGAAGGCCTTCAATTTTTGTTGTATTATATTATTCATCATGATGTGTTCAATTCAATGTGTTTTTAGATTGAGAATCTCCTTATCAGCTCACGTGGGCAAATAAAGCTTTGCGACTTTGGCAGTTCAACCACCACACAGCATGTTCCTGATGAGTCCTGGACAGCCCTTCAGCGAAGTCTTGTCGAGGATGAGGTATATTTACTTGACATGTTGCACTTTTGGACACATTGTAGTAAAATGATACAATGTGGTAAATGTTGGGATATTAATCTGCTAGCAATCAATCAAAGAGGAGTGGCAATTAATACTTGTAGTACATGTAACAATTTCCGAATATAGGACCCCATGGACTTATATTCATGGCCTTGCTTGTCCCTTCGGTTCCAGGATGCTGAGGATGGCTGAATGAGTGGGACATATATTCGGAGGTGCTTGTCATACAGTAGAAGGCTCTTTTCTTGTTCATATTTCAGTTGCTTATATACAAAGGGGCATACTTTCAGAATGTTACATTACGCCCTTGGCCAACCCTGGGCAGTACCTTATTGGTATATAATCAGGAGTAGATATCCCCCTAGCCCTCGATGACATGGAGTTTCCATCAGCAGTTAACTTTATAGTATAACTAAGATCCATTTTCTCTTTTTCATGTGACTGTATGTTTAGCTCCAGCGAAACACAACCCCAATGTATCGTGCACCAGAAATGGTCGATTTGTACAGCAACATGCCAGTCACTGAAAGAGTTGACATCTGGGTAAGTTCACAACAGCATTCAGAAAATGTTTTCTCAATTATGTAGAGAATGTGCTCAGTACTTTGTTTTGCTAAAATGTCCGTGCTTTATCAGCACTACATGTATTTGGAATGGATGTTGATCATTTCTTGAGTGCTTTTTAAAAAATTTGTGGGAGGCGCGGTGGACCCATGGTTAGTGCACTTGAATCCAGAGCGAGCAGTCTGGGTTCGAGCCCTGGCCGGGGCCATTGTGTTGTGTTCTTGTGCAAGACACTTTACTCTCACGGTGCCTCTCTCCACCCAGGTGCATAAATGGGTACCGGGAATTTAATGCTGGGGGTAACCCTGCAATAGACTAGCATCCCATCCAGGGGGGAGTAAAAATACTCCTAATCACTTCATGCTACAGAAACCGGGATAAGCTCCGGCCTGGTGGGCCACAGTTGGCTCATATGCAGACTTTACCTTTCTACAAAATTTAGCTATATAGTTTTAATTTCTTTCAAATTGTAGCAAAAACATAGAAGTTGTCAACACTTGTTCCAGTGACCTTTGACCTCAAAACTGGCTTCATGTTAAATGCAGATGTCATATGATATTATATATAATATTGTAATGTATTTTCTGTCCTTTAGGCACTTGGCTGTATTCTGTTCTTTCTGTGTTTTATGGAACACCCCTTTGAAGACTCTGCTAAGTTGAGAATTCTTAATGCGAAGTACACAATACCTGAAAGCGACATGAAGTACACAGTTTTCCATGATCTTATCAGTAAGTAAACTCTAACTAAAAATTAACATAAAGCAATTTTTGTGAATGCTGTTTTACAGATCATGTTTCAAGCAAACTGCATTTAATCAAACCAAATATTTGTAGTACTAGATAGTTGTTGGGACAACCAGACAAAATTAATACAGAGAGCTTATGTAGTCTTTCGCAGTTATAGAGTTTGAAGCAGTGTTTCCATCAGACCGTGCCATTGCAGGAATTATCTCGCGTTGCAATCAGAGAGGGCCTCAAGAAAAACAAAAAAAGGGCTGGCCCGTTTCCTTTTCTTTTACAAGGCTACAGGGTTACCACAGGCGTAGTGTGTTAAGGTTACAGTATACCTTCAGGGGTGTCTCGCGTGCAATCGATGTAGCGAGCCCAGTTTACGTCCGCCAGCTACATTTAAAAACCTTGCCTTGGTAACCCAAACGTCTGGTTTAGTCGCCATAATAGCAACTACATTTCTCTGTGTTGATGATCAATAACGGTTACATTGTATTTTCTGACACATAGTGTCCTTCTAGAAAATCAAATAAGGTCCTTTGTTCTAAAACATTCAACGTTAGAGAAGAAGTCAATCCATTGATCTTTTTCCGTCGTTGTATTGATTCTCTTTCATTGTACATTGAAAAACAAATCACCCTATGAAATGCATTAACTTGGTGACAACATTGTTGCATTTTTATATTTTAATATTGGCTAGTTCTTAATCTTAATTTATTTTATATTTATACACCTTCAAAATTGGCTTTTATAATTTCTCTTTTTTTCGTGGTATACCTGTGAACCTTTTTAGCTAAGCATACTTTTAGCTAAGCATACCGACCATGTTAAATATATTGATTGATTGATTGATTGATTGATTGACTGATTGATTGATTGATGCATTGCAAACCCTTAATCATTGACTACGTCGAGGATGCATATTACATTGTTCTCTTTTAATGTACCAGTCCTTCATACTAGTATCTGATGACCAAGAATTTGCATTTGGTGACTTTTTTTACCAGTTATTATTTATTGGTCCCTTTCCTAAAACAACTGGCCTCTAAAGAGGTCTTCAGGGACCACTTTGTCCCTCTAGTAAAATTTTCTGGCTGAAACATTGGTCTGGAGGTGCCTTCAATTCATCAACACCCATGCTTACCTCCAGTTTTCCATAACATTTTGGAGCAACAATGGAAATGATGGTATGGTTTATTTGTAGTTAAGTAGCATTTTGACGAATTGCCAATGGAGTCTTTTGTTATTCACATAGGATACATGCTGCAAGTAAACCCTGTTAATAGACCAGATATAAAGGAAGTCCTAACAGGGCTTGAAGCCATTGCTATTGCCATGGATGTTGATCTCAAGGGAAAAGTGGTAAGTTATCAAGTCGATGCTGTTCTTATAGATACTCTGATAATACAGGACATACACCTCTATATAACATACTTCACTTGTTCTTGAGGAAGCAGAGATTAGGAAGGGCCGACCATTTCTAACTCTTGAGGGTGGGGGGGTGGGTGATTTTGAAAAAAAAATTCCCGCAAGCGCTTGTTGGAAAAAAATATTGCATGCAGCAATAATCCCAGCAGAACTGCAACCATTCTGGATAATCTCCCAGAGATAATCTGGTTTTCCCTCCCCTTGCTCACCCAGGATCCAGCAGTACCCCCTGACAGTGACCTTGCACCTAGCACAGATGAAACTTGGAAGAGGAATTGCCTAGCTCCAGAAAACCACCATATACATTAACAATAATATAAATACAGGCTATATTAAATCTGTCTCTGCTAGAAAGAGCCATCAAACTGGTTATTCTGATCAATACACACACCAGCAAACAGCTTCCTGCTATTGATCACTGGTAGCTGGAATTGCATATTATTTATTTTTCATGTAAAGAACACATCAGCTATTACTTTTATTGTGTCTAAATATTATTATTGCCACTAGTGTACATACACTAGTACTATACCCACTGACTTAATATGTTCTTTCTGCTGTTAACTTACCAGTGATTTAAAATTGCATTATCTTATAGAGAGATGATGTGCCTCAAGCTTCAGGTGAAAGATCCCTTCAAGGTTGGTACAAGTCCTTTAATTCATCCACATGATCTTATTTCTCATTAAACTATTCTTGATAGTCATAAGGACAAGCACCT
>CM042757.1:4361193-4366193 GCA_022496165.2 Catalaphyllia jardinei
CATTTTCTATGGCATGGTATAAAGGATAGTATAGTTTAGGTCAGAAACTCTTCACATCTATATGTGCTTAGCGCTTCGATTTTTGTTGTCTTGTGTATAGATTAAGACATGCACCCACTAATAAATGTAACTGTAAGGTCAACTATGGCCTCAATTGAAATGTCAGTTAATCAACAAATGCATTTTATAACTTGCTTCTGGGTTGACAAAAAAGAAATCAAGTTAAGTGCAATTTCAGCTCATGGGTTTATTTTTGATAGGAATTGAGGCTAGCATTGAACAGTACAATCTTCTAGCACCAATACTTTCAATAAGACCAGGCATCTTCTTGAGCTCCACTGGATATTCTGTTGTGAATTGCCAGCTACAGACTGGGGCGGCAGTTTTCAGAACTTGATCCTAGCTCTAGCTGAAGCCATCGTGGGCCTCTCCAGTTGCTCTTTAAAGAATGCCATACCAGTGCAGCCACCTTATGTATTTCCAAAGTTATTGAAAGCACTGCATTACATTTGTGTATCATTCAAAAGCCTTACAAGCAGAAATTGGAATGACACAGTTTTGAACTTCACTTTTTTTCTCTTACTAATGAATAGATGCAGACCCAGCTGCTAATTCCCCTATGTTTTTATTGTGCTTTTGTTTTATTTTGAACCAGTTGGAAGTTGGTCACAGAACAGAATAAAAATACTAAACTTTTAGAGAATTTCTTTGTAAAAGCAGTACAAAATAATAAAACAGATTTATTACTTTTTCAGGTGTTAAACTGCTGTTTGATGGGTCATAGGCTTCCCCCCCTGGAGAAGCTGATATCATTATGTAGGAAAATCAATTCTTGGTTAAAAACTGACAAGAAACATGTAGTGGTCATACACTGTCAGGTACACAACCTTGAAACCTTTGAAGGGGCACTGTCAACTAGCCGATATGCGCATTACATACCGTGCCATGGCTAATTTGCATATCACAGAGACACCATCCATGCTGTTTTTAAAGTGTTACTATGATCAAAAAAATTCACTTCTCTTTTTCCTTCAGGTTTGAAAAGGCTAGCGTGTTTGAGAGCTCACTGGCAAAATGTTAAGCTTCAAATTTTGTATATTAATTTAGGTGTGTGCACACGCATTGCATTTTTATACTAGTGAGTCTTTGACGTCATCTTATTCTCGATCCAGCGCTCTCAAGATTTTAAAGTTAGTAATGGCTGACCATAAATAAGGAAAGTTTCAGTTAAAATAAACAGGTGTCTTTTTGAAATGGGGGCTTAAAAATTCGGTAACTCAGTGGTTGATCAGTTGTGCATAGTTTTGAAATACAAAGAAAAAGTAGAATTGATTTTTGGTCACAGTAGCACTTTAACCAAATACGATGAAAACATTATAGGATGAGCAAAAACACACTCAAAAACAGGTTTTTCATTAAATTATGATTGATCAAGCAAAACACTGTGAAGATTGAAAGGGAACTCTAGATGTACTTTGATTTCAGGTTGGAGTGAACTCTTTTCAAACTGCAAAAACTAGTGTCCATTTAGCATGGTCCCAAAGCTGACTATGTCCCTTTTATTCTGGCATGATGGTCATAATCATTTACCATTAATAGTCTTAGTAATAAATTGGAAAGTTCACTTTGATATGATAATCAAACATATTATTCTATTTTGTATCATTTTTGACATGTTTTCTTGGGTTCAACTAACGTGTCTGGCATACTAGCCTGAGATTGTCCCTGCTGAAATTCACAAAGAGATGGCCAGTTTGATGCTGGATTAGTTCAATCACCCTAGCATTGTTTCTCTCTGCTTAGGTGTGAATGATACTTCTAACTGGGTGGAAGTTTTGCACAATAAAATTATGGTGTCAGGCAAACTGTGTCAAACTAAATCCACCATGCCATCTGGAATGGGAAGGGGACACCTTTAAAAGTTAAACTTGGGCACTGTGAAGTAAACTATCAATATTCTCTGATGCCTTGGATTGAAAAAGGCCTTTACTTTTGGCAAACAAATTGTTTTTTAGTCCACTGGCAGACATTTTTTCTGCCTTAGCCTCAACTACTCATAGCCAAAACTAGCTCTGTAAGACTGTTCATGTACACCTGTAGTAGTGGCAAATTATTTACACTTCCGTTTTCTCAACTAGGATGGCAGGGAAGCGTCTGGTGTTGTTGTAGCAGCTTATTTTGTTTTCTGTAAATTGTTCAAAAACCCAAATGGGGCAGCAGACATGTTCAGTATACGGCGATGTGGTATTGGACATAAAGTTTCCCTAACTGCTTCACAAGAACGGTAAGTTTTCTATCATTCTCTTGACTTAGAAGTCAAATCTTATTAGCCTCAAATGTAGGCTGTAATGACTTTTGTTTTTTTCCCTCTGATAATGATGATGATGATGATGATGATAATGACGACAGCGACATGAATGATGATGATGATGATAATAACAATAATAATGATAATAATAATGATAATGATAATTATAAAAATAGTAATAATCATAATAATAATAATATTCAACCTTATTTAGTGAGGGTGACACTTGACAGCAAAGCTGACAAACTTGTGGCCCTCATTTCTGGATCAAATTGGAATTTGGATTGTTGGTTTTTGTGGAGGAAGGAAAACTGAAGAACCTGGAGAAAAACCTTCGGAACAGGGACAAGAACCAACAATGAACTCAACCCACATGTGACACCGGGTCCGGGAATCGAACCTGGGCCACAGTGGAGGGAGGGGAGTGCTCTCATCACTCTGCCATCCCTGCATCCCCAATATGTCTCAGTGATAGTGTATTCATTTGTTTTGAATATGTAGAAAGGAAGTTTATGCTAGTTATGGTTTCCCGTGAACAAATTACTGGTATTATTACTGGTATGTGCATTGATTCCAATAATTTTGTGATCTATTATTATAATTTTTTTTAAAATTTTATTTTGCAAAACTATTTCCAAAGATATACAATACACCTACCGGTACATTACTTACACTACTCACACTACTTACAACACAGTTATGTTACGTTTTTCTTTCACTTTTACACACATGGCACACAAAGGACGATACTGGGATACTATTAAGATGGAAATTAGAACTGCTTCTATTAAATATGCCAAAGCCAAAACATCACGCACACGGCAAAAGGAATACAGTCTAGAAAAAGACATCTCTGCAATCGAAAAAGAACTTGACCAGCAACACCTCTCTGAAGCAGATAAAGAATCCTTTCATGTAGCATTAAAAATAAAACGACAAGAAATGGAAGAAATAATCCGCTACAAAACCGCAGAGGCCATTTTAAGATCTAAAACAAAATGGTGTAACGAGGGCGAAAGAAATACAAAATACTTTCACAGTTTGGAGAAGCGCCAGTTCAATTGCAAAACTATAAGAAATCTTAAAACTGAAAACAGCGTAAGGATATTCAAAGACACTGAAATCCTCTATAATAGATCAGAGCACGAGTAATGAAAAAGAGGACTCTTTCTTTCCAGAAAACAACGAAATAAAGTTAAACTATAATAAAAAAAATGTCCTGTGAAGGCTTGTTATCTGCAGAGGAGTGTTTACAGAGTTTAAAGACAATGAAATCAGGTAAATCCCCTGGGACAGATGGCCTACCAGCAGAATTCTATAAAATATTTTGGAACAATGTATCCACTTTTTTAATAGACGCCTTAAATATGTCTTTCTCCAAAGGTTATCTTTCGATCTCACAGAGAAGGGGATTAATAACTCTTCTACCAAAGAACAACAAACCTAGGCAATATTTAAAAAATTGGAGACCCATCACCTTGTTAAATTGTGATTACAAAATTGCTGCAAAATCAATTGCGACAAGGTCGAAAAAGGTCCTGCCACACTTAATAAACAATGATCAAACAGGTTTCCTCAAAGGTAGGTTTATCGGAGAAAAAATTAGGTTGATCAACAGCGTGATTGGTTATGCCGAGAAACAGAATATGCCTGGTTTGTTACTCTTCGTTGATTTCAAAAAGGCATTCGATACTCTTGAATGGAGCTTCGTTGAGAAAATGCTTTCCTTCTATAACTTCGGAGAGTCAATTAAATCTTGGATTAAATTCTTATATACCAATACTACAAGTTGTATACAAAACAATGGCTGGTCTTCTGACTTTTTTCAGCTCAGTAGAGGGGTCCGACAAGGCTGTCCGCTATCGCCATACCTCTTTATTCTATGCGTAGAGATTCTAGCTAATGCTGTCAGAAACAATGACGGGATCAAGGGTATTTGTATATCGGAAACTGAATGTAAAATAAGCCAATACGCAGATGATACCACCTTAATCCTAGACGGTACAGACATCTCCACAAAACACTCTCTCGGTTTGCTGGACTCTTTTGCGGAAATTTCAGGTCTAAAATTCAATTACGAGAAAACTGAAGCGCTTTGGATTGGTTCACTTCACCTTCAAAAAAGAAGAATAAAAATTAACAAAAATATACTGTGGTCCTTTTGCAAAGTCAATGTCTTAGGGGTCAAGAGAAGAAAGAAAAAAATCTCTAAAATAACTGAAAACTGGCAATTCAGAAGACTCATGCTCCTTGGAAAAATAACAGTTGTTAAGAGTCTACTCACTTCCCAAGTACCGGTAGTTTACATTTTATCTCCACTTCCTACACCAAGCGGCTACCTTAAGGAAATAAACAGTTTGTTATAAAAATGGAAAATGTGATAAAATTAAAAGAACTTACATGATAAACGATTATACTAAAGGGGGATTTTGTGATCTATTAATTAACTGGGACACATTATAAACTGGACCTGTGAATGACCATAACCAGAGTATATATCGTTTTTGTTTGGTAGTTATTTACTGTATGTCACACAACTGATCAATAACCAGGAGTTGAAACCTCACATGTATTCAGTCTATATCAAGTCTGTTACAATGCATCCAGTTCCAGCCTTCAATAAAGCCAGGTACATGTACACATCAAAATAATGGCCTCTAGCTTAGTGTTGAGAGTGATGTTTCTGTATCGT
>CM042757.1:4371193-4381193 GCA_022496165.2 Catalaphyllia jardinei
GATCGGGAATCAAACATGGTGTTCAACATCAAATCAAATGAAGTAGAAGAGGATGGCGAAAATGAGGTACTTCAGGTTCCAGCTGAAACTCCAGATTCTGACAACTCTGACGGAGGAACAGCCAGTAAGCCAAACAAGAACTTTCTTTCATCGATTAACTGGCAGGAAGGTGATGTCAAACCAACAGTGAACCATGATGATTCATTTGATAGCGATGATGACTTTGAGAACCTGCGCACTAAGGATCATAGCAATACTGCGAAATCGACATTCCAGACTCCTGATTTCTTCTCTGAGAGAGAAGGTGTTGGGAACAATGTTGAGGAGGAGTTAGATTTGTTTAATTTGAAATCACCGTCAAATGGTGAAGTCAGTGAAGACTTGTTTAATTTCAAGTCTGGGGATGATCCCAGTGCTCATCTGTTTAATTTGGAGGACGATTCTGATTCTGATGAACCAGTCTCTGGTGAGCATAGTAGTTTTTCCTCTAACAATGTTGACCTGCTGAACTTAGGAACCCAAGGCATGGGCGCAGAGCCCAGTTCTAATGTAGCAGTGGTCGATGATATGGGGGTTGACCTGCTCAATTTATCACCTGGTGCGAGTAGGGACAGTCAAAATGTGGACTTGTTCAGTGGGACAGAAAAAAGCCCTCACCGAACAATGAAACGAAATAAGAGCGCAGATGACGTCCTTAGTCCGGGACTTCACGAAGATGAAGAGTTTTTCAATCAGATGGGAAGCCGAAGCTCAAATTCAAGCAGGGAGAATGTGACTTCGTTTACAGTCACTGGGGTAGACTCGCCCACATTTGATCCATTCCATGCTACAAGGAGCAAATCCCCTGATCTTGGGGGAAGTGCCAATAAATCTGCTTCCCCTGACTTATTTGACCCCTTTAGCTCTAAAACACCAAGCAAGAAGCCATCTAACGAATTTGATCTCTTTGCTGGCAAGCCCGTTGACAGTAAAACTGAAACATTTGATCCCTTTGGCGGTAAATCAGCTCAGGGGAGCAGCAGTACAGAAACATTTCAACCATTTGGTTCTAAAGGAGGCAGTGGAACAAACTTGGGCTCATTTGATCTATTTGGAACAAACTCCTCCCAGGCGAGCAATCACCTTTTCGGAATTGGTAGTTCTCAGGTTCCTAGCACAACATCGCAGTCCCAGAAAACGAGTAATACTGACTTATTTGGGGACTGGGGCAACTCTTCAGCAGCAACGCTTCAACCAGCTAGAGCCCCCTCACCCACTCCTCCAAGGAAGCCAAATGGTCTTGCATCACAGAACAAAGTCAAAGCCGCACCAACGGATCCTTTCTCTGACTTTGGAAATTTGAAGTCCAGTTTACCAAAGGCTTCACCAACAGCTACACCTTCTTCACAGCAAGGGCAGAAGAAGCCTGGGCCTAGTACTAGTGCCAATACCTCTTGGTCTCGCCCAGCTCAGCAACCCTCTTGGCAGTCTGGGGTTAAACCTGGTGGGTCGCCCAAGGCTCAAAAGAAGCCAAATTACACACCCTCCTACTCAATGTCAGGTGGTTCTGGAGTGTTTGGAAACTATGGACAAAAATGGAGCGGTGAGTGTAAGAAAGTTGCCCAGAATGCTTCAGTCATGATTCATCATTATAATTTATAGCTTGCGTTTGTAGCCGATATAACGCGCACTCTGATTGGCTTATTCTAGGCATTATATTATCCTGTGCCCAAGGCCCATTACAGGCCTACAAAAACAAATAAAAAAGCCATGTAATAAGCAACTTATTAACCTCGAACGTTCGGTCTTTGCGGGAAAATCTCTAATTTTGGCTTTGCTACATTGGTCTCGGTTTGAGATTTTCCCGTAAAGACCTCTCTCTCGGTTAATAAGTACTTATTTCAAATTTTTAAGACTGCAGGTTACAGAAGCCACACAATATTAAACTAAGATCGAGGAGTACCAAAAAATTATCGCTAGATGATGGAAGGGGTTAAATATCGCAGTGTCATTTTCTAAAGGTGTCTTAACTACCTTTGTCGTATATATTGTGGTGGATACAGAGTAGCCTGAACATTTTGTATAGCTGATGGTTTGGTTCCCGCAGATTAAAATTAAACTCAGCAATGATTACTTACTGGTCATCATTTTGCTTTTATTTGAGGCAGCAAAGCATTCTTGTTGAGTATTGTGGAAATGCTGTTTTATGACTTAAAGATCCTCATGTTCATTGGTTTGATCTAAGCATTGACTTCATTTTGCAGCCCCAAAACCTGTTGGCAAGCATGAGTTTAGTGATATTCTCAATGCACAAGGCTTTAAACCTACAAGTGATCAAGAGTCGCAAACACTGAGCTCACTGAAAAAAGAACAAAACAAGCCTGATGACCCCATCAAGGCGAAGGTAAACTATCGTACAACAAACGATACGTTGAGCATCTTGGACGGTGTTGACCCCTTGGCTTTCAATAAGAACCCACACACTTTTCGCAAAGAGTAAGGAATGTAGCTCCCGGTGTTGTGGTCTGGTCTGTATGCTGGAAATTAAAGGCATCTGTAATTTCCCTTCATTGGTAGTAAACTGCTACAAGCAGTCTGGTTTGGTCCCCCACATAGTGTTGTAATAATCATTGGCCCTGAAAAGCTCCGTGGGGGAGTGGTCAATTAACCTCTGTAAGAGGATGGCTCTGGGCAAAATAATTGGCTGTGAGAACTATTTTATACACCCGTTTTGACTATCTTTGGGATTTTTATCTGTTTCTCATCTTTATTCTTATATAGCATTTCGGAGAGCAAAGATTATTAATTTTTACGTTTTGGTTGGGGAGTGGGGGAGGGGAAGAACTGTGTGAAATTCTCTCTGGGAGAAAAAAACCTGAGAACTTTTCTGGGAAATCTAAGAAATCTACCAGAAATCTAAGTCAAATATGAGGAAATGTTCTTTGCGTAATACGTTTTGGCCCTTAGCAAAAATTTAGTTTGTGTAACAATACTTTAATATTATTTTGTTACAAAAAGAAGCGAAAGTGGGCTACGACGTTTCATGTGTGAAAGAAAAACAAAACTCAACACGCAGGCAGACTCAATTCGTGCCAGAGTATTTATATAACTGTATTCTGCAAGTTAAACTGTTGACATTTAAGAACTCTTAATTAGACTGTGTTACACTTTAATATATTATTTCACCTTTCGCACTATAAATTAACATCTCCATCCTTATTTTTTCTCTACTTGATAATGGAGTCATGATGACTTCGAAACGTCGTAGCTTACTTTCACGTCTGTTTTTTAATCGATTGTATTTCCAAGTGTTTTATTATTGTGTTAGCAAACGAAATGATTTGTTCCTCTTTAAAGGTGAATGAATGGGCCGAAGGTAAAAGAGGCAACATACGGGCCTTACTTTGTTCTCTTCATCTTATTTTGTGGGAAGAGGAGAGTAGATGGAAAGCATGTGGAATGCACAATCTTGTTCAACCTGATCAGGTGACTTACTCATATGCTCTGTCATACGTGCTGCAGTATTTCAGCCATGTAGCGCCTGTAAAGAGCAGGGCTTGGGGTGGAGGGTGAGGCTTAAAAGACCCAAAATTGGCCATCATGCTTTTCGCGCCTCTGTTATTAATTTGGTGTACATGATAGCGAGGTTTCATTGTTTTCTAATGCTGCGCAGCGCGCAATGTATCCTGGCAAAAGCTGATCATTTTAGGTCATGTGGTATTGATTGGTATTTCACTAACAGTACAACCACGTTCAGATTAAAAACGTGCATTTCCATGGGTAAAAAGACAGGATTGGGGATAGGAGCTTATTTTTATTAACATTTTAGCAGCTGAAATGAAAGTTTATTAGAAGCAAGGCCAAGATATTAAAATACAATGTACAGTAGATTATAATCTTCGCCAGTAATTGGGGCTATTTGCTTTCTTTAAGCTGCTGTCCTCGTTTAAAATTTTATTTTAGCTCTGGCATACAGAAAGGCCAAATTTTGGAACTATAACATATATAAAGAACAAATGTCGTACACAATTTCCATGAATTAGTACAAAAACCCGCCATATCTTTTACTAACCTCTTGGCTAATGATTTAGAAGACGTTGACTTGCCATCTAATAACTTGCTAGAAGTTAGCAGGTTAACATTAGACTCACAGTTTACTGTGCTTTACTACAGGTGAAGAAATGGTTCAGAAAAGCTGTCCTCTCTGTTCATCCTGACAAGGTAGCTATTTCTCATGTATTTACATTGTCAATTCAAAACGTAGTTCAAGACAAGTAAACTTGCTTTGAATTCCCCTTGAAAACTCGTTTTTTGGTGCTTGAATACTCCTTAAATACTCCGTGAATTTTATGTCCACAAACCAGCACGGACCCTGTGTCACGCATAAAATAATTTAGTGCTCCATCAACACAGCTGCCTCAAATAAGTAACACTCATTTGTCTCACCCATAGACTCTGCATAAATGGCGCCTAAATTTGAATAACAATACTCATACACATTAGCCTCACATTCATGTGAAAACTCCTTTGTCATGAAACATGAATGGGAGGCTAAGGATGTACCAAGTATTGTTATTCAAATTTAGGCGCCATTTATGCAAAGGGTCTATCCGTATGTAAAAAGCCGGGGCTCTACAACTTAGGTGCTGGTTTTAGGTGGGCTTTTGACTATGGAAAGTAGGGGGATGTAAGCATATAAAAACTGTCTGGGACGAACTGACAATAAGCTAAGTTCCTAATCTCTCAATGGTGACACGTTTTTGATTATCGTATAGACACTATTATCTCAGGTGCCTGTACTGAGGATTGTCTTTGAAAGTCAAGGTAAAAGGTTTAATTCTGCGTGGCCCATCAGGCCGAGTTTACCCCGGTTTCTATAGCATGAAATGACTAGGTATAGTACTACTCTCCCCTGGATGGGCTGTTGGGCCCCCCCCCCGGCCAGGGCTCTAACCCGGACGGGTTAATTGACATTTTGATTCTCGTTCTCTATTTCAGTTGGTTGGCTGCCCAGAAGAACCACTCGCACGTGCAATTTTTATGGAATTAAATGATGCCTGGGCAATTTTTGAAAAGGAAGGATCTAAACCTTTATATTAAAGAACCTTCAGAGCTGATGGTGAAGTTTGCATTTAAAAAAATGTGTGTATGGTTGTGCAGTGCACATGATGTACATAGATAGAATTCGTGTGTGGGAATGATTCAACAGAACAGTGTAAATACTTTTGGCACCAGAATAACTTTACACCAAGAAGACTGTATATGGAGAAAAATACAATTTGAATTTCCAACACTGTGATTAGAAACTGGAATCCAAGAGTAACCAAGAATATTATACAAAGTTCTGTACGTGTATGGGAAGTTGATTTTAAATATTAATTATTTTAATATCTCCAGGAATTATGTTGGAGCCTTTTCGGATCATGTAAGTTTAATGATCCTTCAAAGCGGTTGTTCGACGTAATTTCTAGACGTTATTAAACATAGATACAAAGGTTAATTGTTATCTTGATACAACCTAGTCCCCAGAGTCTCTCTCCATTGCCTGAGAGAGGCAGAGGAGAGAGCCTGAGAACCAGGTTGATACGTGATTGCGCTATGGTTGTGTGATGTAGCATTTAATAATTTGGGACAACCTTATGCAAATGTGATACAACCAGTATTTAAGTGACTGTTCTAGGCTCTCAAAGTAGGTTTAATGAAGTTGTGAATAACTTACGTAAAGGACGAAATAGAGAAGGGCTTATCTTTCTTAATTTAGTTTCGTCCCTTTCCACATGTGTAAGCCTAGAACAGTCGAGATTGTGTTTTAGTGCTATTTTAAAATTCTCAGATTTGAGATCATTTGAAAGCGTTATCGAACGTGTTCCAAGGTACTGCCGTTTTATGTTAATTCTACACAAGTGAAAGTGCACAGGTAGCCTGAATAGCTGGTGTAACCAGGAACGAGGGGGATACAAGGAAATGTAAACGTACTTTACATGCGATCTTTTTACTTCCTCGAATGTACCAGCTACACTAGCTGGGAACTAGTCTTTCTCTTTGTCTTAAAATTTGTTTTCTTGGCTAGTGACGAAGTGTTCTCGCCATGGCTCCTGACGCACTCAATCATCCAAATTTGAATGGCATGGTAATTGCCGGAGGAACATTGTCGTCAACACATTATCTCTAACTCTTTCAGCTGATTACTTGTAACTAGGCCGAAAAGACTCGTGGTCACAGGTTAAGACGAAAACCGAAAGGAAATCGAGCAATTTAAATTTTTAGTGGACTTAAACCTTGTACCAGAATGATTTTAAGTATATTATAGTACTGTTTGCCTTTGATAAAAGCAAAAGAAATAAATATGGGAAGTCGAGGAAATAAACTTCAAAGTTCAGAGAAGTTGTGCAAATACACCAGTTCTTTCACTCTTTCAAGTGTTTCATATAAACTTCAACATTTGTCTTCGACATTTGATGTTGTTAGCAATGATTTATTTTGAGAGGATTTCTAGAACAGTCAGGCAGAAGTTTCGAATACAATGTAAATATTCTGGGTACAAAGTTTTTGTTCACTTGCTACTCGAACTTCTGGTTGATCCCCTCTTAACTTTTCACACGTTCTTTTGGGTCATCACGCCGTCTCTTTGATATCGTAACAGGGGGCCTTTGTAGGCTAAAAGGACATGCACCAGCTCATTTCAAACAGGAAAGGGAAGCTCTAGAAACTGTCCAAAGAAAACGACCTCGTTCACAGGGTCTCTCTTATCACCGCCCTCTGAGACCCTGGGAACGAGACCCTGGGAACGAGGTTCCAAACAAGCGTATTTTTACAACTTCGCGTTAAGCACTTTTCCCTCGTATAACTTTTGCTCATTCACACACTAGCTTGCTTTTTTCCCTAAATAATTGTGGACATTTCTACACCCAAGCTTCGCGTTTGGAGTTTTCAAGTTAATTGCTTGACACCTCCCCTCGGAAATGACATGATTCGTCTTAAAGTGACGTCATCCATTTTCTTTTCACAAGTGAAACTGTTAACGAGGAGAGGAAAACTAAATACTGTGGTGAAATCTCCCAACTAGTCTAGTGGAGACGGATAGGGAGAATGTGTATGTTAATATCAGGGTTTATTGTATTGTACGACACTCATTATAATCCAAGTATTCTCGTTCCCGCTCGTTTGGTCCAATCGTGTCACGTGACTAAACATGCTTCAGCTAAAACTGAGGAATATTCAACAGATATTCCCCAATTTTCAAAACGCGCGTGTTTCGAAAAATATTTGAAGGATAATTAACGCAACAGTCTACATTTGGCGCGAAAATATGCCTGAATGTTTGTCGTTGGACATTGCCTTTTCCTCGAAGCTCGTAGAAAACTCGTCTTGTCCGACATTTGTCTGGGGACAAATATCCTTGCATATTCTCGCACCAAATGGAGGTCGTTGATATGTTTTAGAATCGATGAGGTGTATCTATTGTGGATGCTTTATTCACATCAAACATTAAATAAAATGACTCTGAACCATTAAATGTCCGTTCCATTGAAGGATCCATTTATGAAAGGGTTGTTTCTGCAACCTCGAGGGTCTCTCATCTTAGCGATCGCTCCTGGGCGGGGGTTGGGGGCTGTAAGATGAGAGACGCTGGGAACGAGGTTGGTTGTTTCTGTTGCTATGTTCCTCATTGGTCCTTATTGAGTCATCAGTTCGGTGGGTTACAAACGCTACTCTTTCGGATTGGGTTACATTTGACTTCGTAGAGCTGTGACAATGAAATGGGGGATATTACACTCCCGGGTCAGAGAATTGGAAGTGTCTTAACGAGGGAACTGCTGGAATTTTCCTTGAAAACGACAACAAACTCGCAAATAATCCAACAGTAACTTTTTATTTAGTTTTAAATTGCTATTCTTTGTACAAGAATTAAAGAAGTTACCTTAAATTTAGAGGGACTACAACAAAACTTGATAACTCCCACTCTCACTCTCTCTCTCTTTCCAAACGTTAATAAATCGCAAATGGTCAAATTTTGAAGGTTTTTTTAAAACTCTAGTATACCTTTTAAGATTCGATTCAGCACCAAGGTGCTTAGTCAATTCTAGTGACGCTCATTCGGGTTGGTTTTCGAAGTATCTCACTGAACTTAAATTATAACAGCAAGTTGTTCTCAAACTCTATCATGCAAGGCAAGGACATTGGGAAAAGGAAACATAAAACAGCACTCTCCCACCCACACTCCCAAGAGCTGCCCGGCCATCTACGCCAGCAAGGCGTTGGCACGAGAAGGTGCAGAGCGCCCCACGGTATGAAGGACAGGAGGCTACGTGCATGAAAATAGCGTTTAATAAAATAGACGTCACTGTAACCAGAAACACCGACTGTAAGACGGGATAATCGAGGGGGGTTCTTAATCAAATCATTACAGTTTCCAGAGCTTCACTACACCATGTTGAACCAGTCGGAGCGAGAATGTCCAGTACCTAGACTCCTCATTTTTCCCCTGAATAGTAGAAAAGTCTGAGTACTGGATTCCGATTTCTTTCGCAACGTTCTCGAACAACATGGTTTACAATATGAAGCTGGCACAGGAACTTAGCAATTCTCAGATTGGACAGTAAAAGTCGAAAAATATTCCGAATAAACTTCACTTGTTTCGCCTCACTAGTTCAAAGAGTAACCTACTCTCTATTAAGTGAGTGAGCTTCTTTCTTTTACAGCAACTTAAACATTTTTGTTAAATTCTTTGAATTAATTTGCGTTCACAATGTGCGAACTAAATATTTTTCCATCTGATCATGTTTTTCTCCATGTTTTCACCTCGGTTCTACCCAAACGTCTCGTGAACGTCTCGTTCGATTTCCGCCCAGTTATCCAGTGGGATACAGGCTCGTCACGCAATCTTCCCTTCCGACGGGAGGAACATTGCGTGACGCTCCCAAACATCTGCGTAGGAGGCTATAAAAAAGCCCAATGACATCGAACATCTGGGCAATTACCTTCCTTGCGGACACTACAGAAATCACCGGCTGGTTTCTCATAGCCATTTCAGACAGCGTGCAGCGTCCAAAGAGGTGCAAAACTCTGTTTTCCATTGACCGCATCCAAGACAATCGCTAACGCGCCGCATTTTATGCATCATACATCGACTTGAAAGTATTCCCTCTCGTATGTCTCGTGCACAGGGCGTGGTCCGTTTGTGTCCCATCTTAGCTCGCAAAGATGAGTATAAATCGCGCTAAATCGAGGCCTGCTTGGCGGCAAAATGTCCCAGCATTCTTTCATTAAAACGAAAATTCTAGAAGGACAGTCCACTGGGCAAAGCAGTAATTCATGTTCTCTAATACGCTCCATAACTTCCTCGTCCGTGAACCCTTCATAGGGCCTTAAACCGAAAGAAAATATTTCCCAAAGGACCACCCCATAGGACCATATGTCTGTCTCTACCGTGAACCTGTAATTTAGGATCCCTTCAGGGGCCATCCAACGTAGAGGCATTGGGGGCCTATTAGGGCTTCGATAATAGTCCTTTGAAAAAGGGTTCCTCGTCAACGCCACGTCCGATATTTTGACCGTCATACGTGGCCCTACCACGCAATTACGAGCCGCTAAATCTCCATGGATGTAATTATGTTGAGACAAATAGTTCATCCCCGCAGCTAATTGAATTGCGATCTGTAACTGATCGTAATAACTCAGGGTTTCTAGATCATCATGGTCATCGACGGGGCACTCCAGAGGCGAGTTCCCAACCAGGTAATCATATAAAGTACTATACTCTACGCACTCGTACAATATGCACGTAGGAGGCCCGTTGTAGCACATTCCAACGATACTCATGACGTTGGGATGGCTGAACTTGGACCAAGTCTCCGCTTGACGTAAGAAACATTCCCGGGTACTGGCGGACGAGCTGTTTCGGAGGACTTTTGCCAAGATGGCTCGTGTTGTTTGTGCTCCTTCAACTTTATCTTCCTTTTCTTTTCCTTCAATGACTTCGCCTTTGTACAGTTTGCCAAATTCTCCTTCACCCAAATCG
>CM042757.1:4386193-4397235 GCA_022496165.2 Catalaphyllia jardinei
AACACAATAAACATAATCAAAGTACAATGAAACATTAGCTCTTTGGAACCAAATATTGCATATTTATTTGGTGAAGCACACTGGGTGCTTATTAAATACTTGCACCTCGAGTGTGGGCACTTACTTGAGGCAGGACAGATATTCAATTTTCACCATTTTCAGCTAGTAGTAAGATTAATTTGTAACAAAACAATAAAGAATACATGACCTTGCTCCCCATGAGTTCTCGTAACTCAGTGGATAGAGCACCCGCCTGGTGTTCCGAAGTCCTGGGTTTGATTCCTGTCGGGACTCAGATTTTTTTTCCTTGTCCCACACTCGTGTCAAGTTGATCAGTTCACTTTTCACAAAACGTAAATTGTAACAAAGCAGAATTTTAACTGTTTATTAAAAGTTGTAGCCACATAGACACTGCTGCAGTTGAAACTTTAAGGAAAACCAAAATTATCACTAGGAGAATGAATTTAGAGATTAAAAGCCAGTTAAAAGATAATAATCAATTCTCCTCATCATCAAGTAATGAAGCATATGCGAAGTTTCAGGAGCACAAAAGAGGAGCAAGAATTGGTTGCGTAGCAGCCAACAGCCACTCTAGCATCATAAATTCAACCCTAACAGTTGGTAGTCTTGTCAAAGACAAATTAATGTTATTACTAAAAGCTATCAATATATAATAGTATTTTGTTAAGTGTGGTTTTTCTCAATGTGAGAGCAGGAAGAATTCAACAAATCCTGCAATCTGATTGGTTCCAGGAGCAGGCAGAATTTTCCCAAATCCTCTGCCTTTAGTTAGAGTATTTTTGAGGTCCGCTTACAAATCATTAGTTGTTGGTTTGTCCTTTCCCTGATCAAGTCCACTGTGCTCAGGATTAGATTGTTTGGAGTATTTAGGTAAATGTCCTGCAAAGAAATGATCAGTGATAAGAAAAATGAACTACACTACTAGACAGGGTCTCAGGGGAGAAAATAATATGGCATGACTAATGCTTAAACCCTTTCAGCCCTAAAGTACTAATAATTAATTTAATAGACTTCTTATACCCATGTATGGGATAACATACAGCTCTCATTGAATAGGTTAATAACAAATACATTTAAGGGTGTATAATTATCCTACAAAAATGTTCCTAAAGGGATGGTGAACTATATCTGGTAGGAGGAGGGGGGGGGGGGGCACCAATTATATGCTTGTATGAGTAAATTTTTACGAGATCATTTTGCCACAAAAATCTTATCAGCCAGCCAGATTCGATCCGAACAGTGATGTCACAAGCATATAGGTGCTGTCCCATGGCATAAGGGTTAAAACAACGCTGGAATTAGCTAAAACAATTTCTCACTTAAACGTACCATATATTATTAAAATGGAGTTACTCTATGGCAACAACATTTAACATTTTCCTCTCAAGAACCTAGCCACAATTGGCAAAACAAATTATTGAACAAAATCAGAGCCACATGAAAGTACCGCATAACAACTTTAACTTGTTTGCATGGTTATCTCAGTTGTTTTCAACTGAGCATTTCATTGTTTAATAGTGATGTTAATGAATCTATGCTCCACACCTTGTGTGGTAAAAGTAGTGGTCGTTCTACTGGAAGGTACCAGAACAGATGGAGGTGACTTGATCTCTAGAGACACAATATAAAACTATCTCAATAACAAATCAGGTACAGCAAAAATGCTTCTTACATTAAATAGCTACTATTGATCCCACTGAGACGTCCCCTTTTTTCAAACAGTCGCACACACCATTAGTTTTAGGTCCAGATTCAAAAAAGTGACCACAAGATGACAAGCACCTCTTGGCCACAGTTTGCAACACAGCTGTTGCAAATTCCTCAAAAGTATCAAGTTTAAGGAAATCTTGTCCATGTGATGGTTTTGCATCGCACAAACTCTTCTCTGCAGCATATCTTGAATTGCATCTTGCTAGAAAGTTCGAAACTCAACAAAATTGAAAATGCACTTTTGATCACCTTCCCCAACAGCAGGAGGCTCACTCATCACACAATTAGGAAATTTGTCCTCACCTAAATTCGTATTTTGAATTTTTGAATTCAGGAATGAAACCAACAGTGCATGCAACCACTTGAAAAAAGAGAAGCCATTACAACAAAATGTCTGGGATCAATACTACACATCATTAACAACTAACCATCTGCATGCAAACATTACACGATGATTATTTTAGAGTAATTTATAGCATGTGGAGGACAAGGATCAATGGCTATTTTCATGTTACAATTTGACAATGGGTAAGAATAAAAGACAACCAGCTGGCTGTCAGCCTGATCAAAGAGATTTGTTACAGAAGGTGCCATGTTGTCTGCTCTTTGTTTATTTTGGAGTTTAATTTAATTTTAGCACATAAAGTATTTGAAAGGCACTTGCGAATCAATTTGTGATAATCCTCCTGGAAAATTACTGAGGAACAAAGATGAATACAGATGTGGAAGAACAATTTATCTACAGTACAACTATTTCAACCAAGGTTACCCAATGTGCAAGATTAATTTTGAAGGACCGAAAATCTTATATGCAATAAATAATTTTAAGACAATTTATCAATGTCATCAAGCCGACACTACAAAAAAATGACATTCTTGGGTGGTCTTGGTTAGAATAGTCATATTGTAATTCTTTCAGTCTCAAAGGTTAATATCTAATTAAAACAAAATAACAAAAGAAAACACGTTCTCCTTCCTAACACATTTTGCACTTATGAAAAGGAAAGATTTGTTTTTTGATACTAAAACTAAATTAACTTAAATACACTTACCAAGTGTCGACTTGCTTTCAGGGGTCGGGGATTTTACACCTTTAATAAAGTAACAAGAAATACATTAAGTTTTAGGAAGATGTCTACACTTTGACAATATCTACCACTTCTGGGGATTAAAATCACAGTTTTCTGTGCCGTGAATGAAAGAATATTATTAATAATATTAAAATCCTGTTTGTCAAAAGGAACAACATTTTTTTGTACAGCTCATCTCCAAATGAATGTTTGCCTTAAACTTTCACAATCTGTACACCCACAATTTCTAACACTTTTCTTGCACGGAGAGCGCTAGGGGGTGGGCAAAAGTTTTAAGAAGCACAAAACCCTTCCTGCTAACAGTAGTTTCTACAACAGCATCATAAAAGTTTCAAGAAAAAATAAAATAATGTTGCATGGTCTCTGCAACTTGTCATTCACAAAATTTAATCACAAATTATGAGGGTTTCTAATGGAACAAAAGTCATCACTTTAAATTTGCCACACTGTAAATAATAAAAAATTATAATAACAAAAGGCAATAAGGAGACCTTCAAAACAGTAAATCACTTAAGACAACACATAATACATTGCCAGAACACAAAATTGACTAAGATGCCAGGTTTCAGACAGACTTCTTTTCCCTTATATACACTGTAAATAATTAAGCGCCTCACTAAGTTCAAAGACACACAGTACCTAATTTTATTAATTAACATTATTTTTAAAAAAAATATCATATTACTGCTGTGGTGTATTGCAAAACTTACATACAAGACTGTACAGTGTTAAAAACAATGCGAAAAAGGCCTGTATAAAAATTTTGGCCTGATCTCTGAAAACTTAACATGACCTTACTGAGAATCTGAATAAGTCTATCAAGATTTTAATCAAGGTTGGTAAGATCTTGACAAGTTTACCAAGATAACAGTGAGAAAATAACAGTGAGCATTTTGCCATTATATCACTGAGGCATGAGAATCTAGCCACAACATGAAGCCAAAACCTTTATGAGATCTTGACATCACCACACTGCAAATCTTCTACAGGTGCTCTAGTGTTGTTATTGACAAAATGATATCTTTCACCTCTGGAAAAAATGCAGCGCTTAGCATACAAATGTAAACATACCATTCACAACAAGGAAAGCTTGTCTTCTTGCTATTCCCACTGAATTATTTGCCACGCATGTGTAAGATCCAGCATCACTCAGCTTCACTTGTCGATTCTTTAGCCTTGAACCCCAGTCCCTAATAATAAATTAAGCAGAATAACACGCAAATATGACTTTGAAAACAAGCAGAGTAAAATTTCTTTGCTATCATCTTATCCAGGAGGAAAGTACCCCTAGCATGAAGTGACCAAGATAAATGCTAATTGGGGAAAACCTGTCTTCCAAGACAAGTAGATTTTCCTCCAAGCAAGTAACTTTTCTTTCTCACAAAAGGTAAACTAAGAGTCCAGGGTAAGCAAAATGTGTGAACTGCTTGTTCAACGAGCAAGCTTGAATTAAATTTTTTGTTTAGCTATGTTACTTCCCCAGGATGGAATGCTAGTATAGTTCAGAATAACCCTCCACATTCTGTTAAGTTATCCTGAAAAATTACATGCCAGTGCCCAGTTATCGTTATGAAGAGAGGGAAGCACTGATAAGGCCCTTACACATTCCTATGAGAAACAGTACAGCTTTTCCTGGGCATATTAAATACAACAACAACAACACTGAGAACACAATGCAAGGACTTTTGCCAGGTAATGCCAGCAACTTTCACAATTAACTACTGGATGAGGGGAAAAATCTCATTTTGATAATCGCTATTATTTAATAATTCTCCTAAAACATGATCACTCCCTGCAGAGCAAGAAAATATTTAACACTATCAGCTTCAGCCAAGATGTAGCTGTTGGACGTGACTTTGGTTACATCCAACAGTGGTACAGTACATACCTGTCAATGATATTTAACAATCCACTCTTGTTTATGATTATTTTCCCATTCTTGTACCATTTGATATCTGGTTTGGGAGAGCCACTCACATAACACTTGAAGCTCGCTTTGCCTCCTACCTCCGCTGTTTGATTTTGAAGAGGTTTGCTAAAAACCGGAGCTGACAAAAAGAAGAAAAAGTTTCTCAAACTTGAAATTTGTTGCTCCAATTTTGGTTTTTGATGAAGCCTTCTACCTTAAGCAACTTACATAAAACCTCGCAATATTCATACCTTTGCAATCCGGACATAATTTTGAGTGATTTGACAACTGGGAGCTGCAAAGGAACACATGGTTATTACAAAAAGACTCCTGCAAAAGTAATTCCCATGTAAAACAGAGCAAAATCAAAATTCTATGTAGATCCTATTAGGCATTTAGTGGGTAGCATTGCAGTAAGTTTTAGAATTCTTCCAATGTTTTGGTGAGCCTACTAGGGCTGCAAGCCAAAATGCTAATATCTACTACATGCAAAAATCTGACAGCAATACTAGAGACTAACCTGTAAAAGAAGAGATCCATTTTCCTTCAATAACTTTCCACTGATTTTTAAGCAAAATTCGTTTGTTTTTTTAATATTTTTTTTTGCACTTTCCAGTGGTTAGATGGAACAGGATGACTACACATACTGTAACCTGGTACATGTAAATTGATCACCCTAGGCCATTGAAACTTATGCGTTTATATTTGTTCACTACTGAGCCCAGTAAAATAAAATAGTGCAATATCTAAAAAAAATTTGATGCAATTCAGCAGAGCCACTTTTAATTTTATTCTCCTACCACATATCTTTATATTGTGTAACCCCTGCTACGTTCCAAAATTTGAGAGAATTTTTTTTGGGGGAAAAACACACTTCCACATGAACAGAGCAGTTCGTTTATTCAATTGCCTGGCTCAAACGTGAGATCAAAATGCTTTAATTTCGACTTGATACCCAGGCATTTTGCAAGTTTGAAATATTCATATCCAGATCATTTTGAATGTTGCGTCTGCATTCCGTGAATAATCGAAACAAAACAAAGTCCAAACAACCTAAAATAAACCTTGGTGCTCTAAATCACGCACCCTGCAGTTCAAGTGAAATGCATTTATCAGAATGTCACGGAATTTTCATTTTTAAAAGCTCTGTTGCGTCTCAAAAGGCAAAAGTACTTGCGTGTCCACGATCCAGACAAGTCCTGAACATCGATATTTGTTTAACCTTTCAAGTGTAATTCATATATATATATATATTAGCCCAAAAACGAGGAAATTACGACGCGAAAAACTGCGTTTCAAGAGCAACATTCTTGATTTAAACTTCTCGAGCACGCACTAAACATGTAAACAACTCAATGAAGCGAGCAACTATCACATGCAAATTTGCTGTCCCCATCGACTTATGCGTTAATTTTTATTCTTTGTTCTTCACATTTACACTTCAAAGAAGAACAATGAGGTCTTCCGTGCAGCACATTCTAAAACAAACTGTTCAATGCTTCATGGCGCTGAACGAAACAATACATTCAGCTCACTAATGCTCTAAATTTTAAACACACACACTTTTTCAAAATTGATTCACGTGTAATAACCATTTCCACCGCTCTTCTGACCTTCTAATTTACTGAGGTCAAAACAAAATGGAAAATGTATATAAGAAGGATTATCCAATGCCGATTATAAGAGAATGAAAGGAACAGAGAGTCCATCAACGGAAACAATGCGCAATGAACAAACCTCGAATGAACACAACCGAGATGTCGCGCTGCATTGTCAAGGCCTTTTGCTGTTTTACAACTCTCAGCAGCTATCCATTAGTACAGTTATCTAAAATTTCAAACACACCGTCTGAACGTTTTCAATCACTGCAGAGACCCAGCTGGCCTCGAGCGAATTCTAAGCAGCTATTAACTTTCAAAGCCTCGCCGCTGTTTCTCTGCACGAGTGAAAGAAATGCGAATAGGAAATCTCGACCAAGGGATGGATATAATAAAAATTTCATTCAGTGAAGCCATTTTCATTCAGCTATAAGTTTTCACTGATTGCAGTGCGTGTGAAATCCTATTCTAGAGAGTGTGTTTTGAACACTTTTTTTATATGCTCGCGATACTTGTTTTACACAAAGCGAAATTTGCATGGTGCATTCACAAGAGGCGCATACCACGTCAAGTCTAATTATTTCTTACATTAAACAAGCAAACAGAGAAATAATATAAAAACAAAACAACGGTTTGCACTCCATAAAGCCTACCTCGGAGAATCGAGCGACCGTTTGTGTAGGGATCCCGAGAGAAGGCTTCCTGAAAAGCGTAAAAAGGGAAGACGATACCATTAGCATGAACGCTGATCGCCACAACAGATGCAGGGCCAATAGCACTGATCATGATTCTTTACGAGATAAACAAAGCGCTAAGAATACTTGCAACACTACTATGCTCTAATCCTTTTTTCTTAAACACGCAGTGAACACGAAAAGCGATTTTCCGAAGCAGAAATGCTGTATTCTCCGAATAGGTGGTGAAATATTCATACTCCTGTAATTGCATTGTAAATTGACGAACGAACAAAATCAAACAAACACATTTCTACCAAGTACAACATCGCACGGCCAATTTCGACTTACCAGACAAAATCCACAGATAAAATCCCCAAAATAGACAGTAGAATCTTTGAAATCCCATGTCAGAGTCCCTTCAAGGCATAGCCACTTATATGTACAAATCTCAAGGCCTTCAGCCCGCCTTAATATCCAGCGAACTTTGCAGAAACAAAGAGGCGCATGTGATCTCTCGCGAAGCGCCAGTGGATTATTATGGGATTAGCGGTAGCTACTGAAAACATGATTCCACTGACAAGGACGGAAAGGTCAAATTCACCGTGTCACTTTATCATCATTGGCTGGTTCGGCAAACAACGAAACAAAGCCTAAATTTCCGTTCATTTACATTGAAATATTTTGTCTATTTAGTCCATTAGCACTACCAACCCATTTTGTTTTGCATAACTTCCCTTGCTTTATCTGGTGAGTCAACAGCGAAAAGAAAAGGCGCTCACACTAGCCTTGAGCCAACTGACAGGTTGGCATAGCAACCAGCCGAATCTGTCAGCATTGTCAAAGTTTACGACAAACACTCATAAATTGTCGGAAAATTCAGCGACAAGTATCAAATGTTCCAACCTTATGCCTGTGAAAGTTTACTTTTCTACGTGCCAGAATGCGACGAATATGGTCTGTTTTTACTTAACTGTCGAAACGGCTTTCATTGGATCGAGTTTGCCGAAGGCGAAATCACTTTGTTTTTGGGAAAGTTGGGTTTTTTTGAGTGGCAGTTGTCCTAGACAGCGTTATTGAAAACCGAGACGAACAAACTTTAAAAAACAAACTTTGAAGAATATTTTTTAATTAGCGTTTTGAAATATTCCTTTTCGGCGAGTGGAAGTGGAGTTGTTACGCCCCTTTCCCGGAGTAAATGAAAAAGATTCGTTCCTAATCAGTTGCTGTTTATCTCTTAAGCGTCTCCAACTTGACGCAAAGTGAAGTTTGCTTTGTCTGTGGCCGCATTTTAGCGTAAACATTTTTGCAAACAAAAAGCGTACTCTAAAAGGGTTTCTATTTTGCATCACAAGTGACCAGATAAAAAGCATGCCCTGGGGCTCTAGGCTGCTTTTAAGTTTCCGAAATTTCGTCTGGTGGGTATCAATTCCTTGTAAGCATGTCCTTGTTGTGTGATTTCTAATTAGATTAGGCGTCTATAAGTCTACGATGAAGATTTTTCAAATCTCCAGAAAAATATCTTGAAATTTTCAGAAACAACTGTCATTGAGGGAGGGAACTTGGTAACTTCCTGTGATTGATTCCACATCCGGTTAAAGTCTAAAAAAGAAAACAATTTTGACTTCTAAAGCTTGAATTTCAATTTCATCAGATCCTTTTGCTAAGCCTATGCAGGTCATGTTCTGTGCTAAAATTTGACTCAATTTATTCATTCATTGCTAAAAGAGTGAAGTCTTGCTTTTCTTAATGTTTCTTCAAAACCTTTCAAAAACTGCATCATTAAATACAAGTGTGTGTTTTAACTCCTTAATTTCGCAGTGTACTGTCTTCACCTGTAAATACTTTGCTTAGACTTTGTTTTTTTTTTTTCGTTTCCGTGGTATTTTTTTCCGAATGTAATTTTTTCTGCCATCAGAGGCCCGTATATCAATAACATTCACACGGTGTCAATATTGTCAGTTTATCTGTTTCCAATTTCTGACAGTCCTGAGGCTACATATAAAATAAACATCATTTGTCTTGACATATTATTTTCCTCTGACCATGATCTTTCTTGACGTTTTTGGTTCATTTCCATATTTCCTTCATTCATTAGTGATTTTTCCAATTTATCAAATATTTATCTACCTTGCACCTGTTCCATAAGGCATTTATCGACTAATGCCAATCTAGCCCTTTCTAATATCTGAGTGTGATATATTGCGTTTCATAGTTGCAACAGGATACATAACCGTATTTCCATAAAACCATTCATTAAAGAAACCCTTTCATTGCTACTCGGTTATAAGAAAACGAAATTTCCGCCCGGTTTAGCACCGACCTCGTCAATATTAGTCGTTTCACATCGAACGACCTTTTGTATGTCGTCTTTCTTTTATAATCAATTTACAACTATTTCTTAATATTCCCAAACTACTGCGGTTTATGCGTGACTAAAAGTTTTCAACCATCCTCGATATCAATCTGTTTTAACATGTAGGAAGTGGTTCATAATTGTCTCCGTTTTCGGTGGTGTTTTAATAATGTTGCTGTTATATTTTGAAATTTGGCATAATTTAGCACGTTTTCCAAGTTTTTTTTCCTTTTTCACTTTCTTTTCCGTTAAGTTGTTAAAAACCAAGCCGGATTTGGAAAAAACACCGATAGACATTCCTACAAATGTTAAGAAGCTCTTTATTGCCTCTGAGAAATAAATTCTCAACCGTGATTGGTTCCACCAGCGCTCCTATTTTGCGCATGTACGTAATCGGCACTCGTCACGTGGGTGCAGATTTTTTTCGCTCAAGGAAAGTACCCAAAGGAATTTTTGGATTTCGAAATTTGTTACAAATTCATGGAGAGATCGGCCTCGCTCTGCAATTCCGTCCGATCTTTTTGAAATTACCCGCCCTCTCACCCGTTGATTGTACACTTAATAATATATGCCAATTTGGCTGTTTTTCATATATATTTTTTAAAAGCTTCAACTTCATAACAAGTGTTTGCCTTGATTTTCGACGACGCAAGGAAGTTGAAAATTTGTCGTAAAACTACCGAGCTGTAAAATGCCGAAAAACTCGAGGTATTGGTGGTTTTCTCGTCACGCAAGTAAGCTTAATTATCGCCCAAGTGAAAAATAAAATGGCTTACCATGCCATTCAATAAATTCACTCAAGACATTGAAACATTGTAGAAGAGTAATAAATAAACAACGTGCCAACGTTTGGGGATGTGCGATTTTCAGAACTTGAGTTATTCGGCAAAAGGGAATATCACTGAAAATTTTTGTGTTTAGTATGGAGACGCACTGTTGGAGCCCGTCGAGTCTGAGGGACTCCAACATGGCGGCCGGAAACCAGTGAAACATCAGAGCCTGGTTGTTCAAAACCGCGATTAAACTAATCGCCGATTAAGCCTAATCGCCGATTAAGCCTAATCGCCGATTAAGCCTAATCGCCGATTAAGCCTAATCGCCGATTAAGCCTAATCGTCGATTAAATTTGCTAATCGCCGGTGGGTTAGTTAATCGCGGGTTAAAAAAGGATTGTATAAAGGGAGATTATTCGGTCGATTTACTAATCCTCGATTAACTGTAAAATGAATTACCTTGATTAATTATAATTTATTTTGCGCCAATTTTCGCCATCTCTCTCTCTCTCTCTCGTTGCTTTTTCAATATGGCTTTCCCAGCGAAAAAAGTGCGCAAAGCAAACTTTTCGCCTGCAGAACTTCCCAATTTAACGGGAAAAAATTGATGAAAACATGGTCATTCTGCAAAGCAAATGTACAAACACTATAACGAATTCCAAGAAGAACGAGATTTGGAAAGTGCCTAACGGAACCGTAAACGCCGTCAACGTAACCGCGAGAACGTTAGGGAGTTGAAGTAACCACAAAGGCGATGCCGACTCATGACGACTATGATTAAAACCTTAAGTGATATAAGATAATTTGGTTTTATCAACTGAGTTGATAATGTGAATAAGCCACCGTAAAGAGATTCAGAAGCTGACGTTTCGAGCGCTAGCCCTTCGTCGGAGCGAATCGAGGAATTGTG
>CM042757.1:4411692-4436692 GCA_022496165.2 Catalaphyllia jardinei
AATCCCACGCGGATCCCGTGCGAAATCTGGGACTTTGTGTTTGAGTTGACATAAACTCGCTGGCCATCGAGGTAAGGCTTGCACAGATCCCCACCAGAGTACAGCTCGCACGCTGCGAACCTAGAAAAGGAAATTAAGGATTAGACTTTAAGGCGATTACCAATGGCAATCCTCTTTACATTTGGACTGTTTTATGCCCCTCCAACGTATCTCCGTGTCTATCGACTTTCCCTCCCCCCTTCGCCTCTCCCCGTCCTTCTATCACCGTCGTCTTCCCGTCTCTCTGTTCGTCCTCCTCTCCCCATCCTCCTCCTCCCGTCCCCCTCTCCCCGTCCCACCTCCCCGTATCTCTCTTTCTGTCCCCCTCTCCCTACTCAAGTACCCGAGGATGTTGTGCCATACGTTCGGTACTACGTTCCAATGTCAACAATAAAATCTCATCGATTGTCTTCAAACTTTCCGTGTATTACAGATTGGGCGAATTTATTTCAAATATTGAGGCAATTTTTCCTTGCGTTTTCTGGTGGCCTGTTCACCTCTTTTGTCATACAAGCTTAATTGACTGTACATTCTCGTCCCCAGAGGCCGCCTTCCTTTTGGTCAGCACCAATAATCGCCAATTTTCTGACCATAGTTTCGTATTCTCAGCCAATCAGATTTGTCAGGCTTGACTGGACAGGAAGTCCGTGCAACGAAGTCTTCCGGTGTTGTATTAATCCAGAGCTCGTGATTCTTGGTGCTGACCAAAATGAGGGCACCTTATGGAAACGAGAATGCTCAGTAGTGTATTGAAGATGTCAGGGAAATTCTTGGGTTGCACTGTCACGCAATTAAACAAATAATTCGAAATCCGTTCAGTGAATAATCTCACGAAATTATAATGTTATAGGAGATAAATAATGTAGAAACGTCTCCGAGTTTTAGGTCTGTACGTTTTCCCAATCTTCAAATATTTGTCGAAATCGAAATATTTTGCACAAATTTACAGAGCCCAGTATGGAGCCGCCATGTTGGTGTACCTCCAAGGGACACCAACATGGCGGACGGAAAATAGTGTACACATCTGAAAGTTACTTTAGCTATCTAGGTCACTGAGTATCTGAACTGATCAAGTAAAAATTTAAATAAGCACTTTTTCTAATACTTTAACTTCTAAAAAGGCTAAAAATCTCGAGATGAGGATATGTTCTTCGACAAATCACGTTCATAGCTTTGTCACGCAGCTCACGTTCATAGCTTTGTCACGCAGCGCTATAATTGTGACATTTTTAAATGTGCCTGTTTCTAGACTAAGCATGTTCTTGAGCTGAAAAGTCGTTTACAGATATAAATTTACCCCTTCTCATGCCTGACGAAGATAATAACTTTGGTGGCTCTTTAGCTTTGGATTTTAGACTGACTGAAATGATGACGCCACGTGCTGCCCAAGATTGGATGCCATTACAGTATCACACAAACAAAGTTCCAGTCCAGTCCTCTCTGGAAAAAGTTTCGCGCTTGCTTGCCGAGGACAAGGACGAGGACTGCGTCTTGTCAAAAAGAACTGAAAAAATAATAATTTAACTAACGAGATCATTTTTGCGGCGCGACAAGAATTTGCTATTGACGACAAAAGGTCTGCGTTTTGCTGGAGCAGCAGAAAGAACCATTGTCATGTCGGTGAAAACGTTATGCAAGAACTAGAGGATAACGCACGTGCAAGAAAGAACTGAAATTCTACGCTTGTGGTCTTTGTACACGTGAACACTGCAACAGTGACATGAAAACCGAGAAGATTTCTTATCGCATCAAACAAGTGTCCGCGTACATTAAACGTTACAGTGAGGTCTATACGAGATAACACCATTTTACCTCCAGCGGAAATGAAGACGATACTTTGTAATCTTAAGACAATGCAATTCAAAGAAAGTTTGCCGAGAATCTAGCAAACTTCAGTAATAACGGATGTTTAAAGTGACAAGGTGCTTGATTAGCTTTAACTTAAAACAGACTTGTGGAAAATCCGTTAATGTGGGACTACAGTTTCACAATATAGATGAAAATTAGCTGAAGTTGAGATTAGAGGTCGCGATAAAGGTCGAAAAGCTGTATTAGGAATGTTCCAGAGCTGTAGCCGTCAAAAGTTAATCGCATTAAAGTTATTGCTGGGACTTCCCAAACAAACAAACGAACTAGTTGTTTTCAACCACTGCAGAGTTTTTTTTTAAATAATTTAAAAACAGTTTAAAAATATTTTGGTCGCTGTAAGAAGACAGATACTTTCAATTGAAATTTTGCAGAAGACTTCGTAGAAATTTACTATCCAAACCTTGTTTTTCCATACTAAGTAATTTCTGGTTGTTCCTTGAGCAAAAGGAGGTGTTAATTTTTTATGACCCAACACGTATCAGAAAATCAATCGTTGCGTGGTATTTTCTACAACCGTTGTCTCCGAAAAAGCAAGCCCCACTCGCGTGAGATGAAAAAGCTAAAACTTGCCGAGGAATTCTGCCGGCCAAGAGAGGAAAAAGGATTACAAAACGTTTCAATAAACTGCAAAATTTTATTTTCAAGCGTCATTTGAGTTTACCAGATAAGAAAATGTTCGTCGAATCTACAATTTCGTACACTTTTCTGCAAGTAAATTTCAGTGACAAAACGTCGTGCGAGTAATATCAGAGCAGTTTCAATTTTCTTTGCAAAAGAAGAGAGCATGAAACCCCTTGCATCTGAGTTCAATTATAAATAAAGAATAACCAGAGGAACTAAACTGTGTTGCTTTTTTGATTAATAACAATTGCAATTTCCTTTATAAAGGACGATACTGCTGGCAAACCTGGCTTCTTTTCCATCCTCTTTGTCACAATCATGTTCACTGTTTTTTCTCTGGCTGGCATTTCAAGGTCATAAACCCACTAATTCAAATGGAAACCAGACAGATTTTAGAAGTGGTTTCTTTTAAAGCAAATACCTCAGCGTTGCCTTTAATAACAAAGGAAAATTCTCACAAGACTCAAAATGTTCATGGACTTCATGGCACAGAAGGAAAGAAAAGTTTTTCCTTCGTTAGAATTTAAAGCAAAGAAACCTTTACCCTCTTGTGTAAGAGTTCTAGATTCACTCGAACAGAATGAGTGAAATATTTTGGCTGAAGTCTTTCGCGGTCTAAATAAGTCTGTAGATCAATTTGTAAATATTTTGCACAATGAAATCGTGGATTTTTTTAAAATTCGAATTGAGCACTTTTTACTCTCTTGTTTTACTGTCCTTAACCTCAAAATTTCATTACTATAATACCTATGTTGATTTTCAAATATATATATACCGACCTCGCTTTTCCCGTTTTCTAAATCTAGGCCTCGCGACGCTACACAGCGAAAAACTCATCATAAATTAGACAATGTATGTTGTTGACAGTTCATATCCGAGGAACGTTGAACGTTGGGTGTGTCTGCAAGAGAGACCACAAATTCTCAGTAGTTCGAGCGTTCACTTGGGAGATCTTGTTACAATACAGCTAAAGCTCATACGGAAGCTTGTAGACACACTGACTGTAGGTTTAAAATTAAAACTTGATGTATCTCCAATGTCGACAAGACCGTCCCCTCCAACAACGAATCACAGTAATCGTAA
The DNA here is from genome assembly GCA_022496165.2 of Catalaphyllia jardinei. Classification (NCBI taxonomy): domain Eukaryota; kingdom Metazoa; phylum Cnidaria; class Anthozoa; order Scleractinia; family Caryophylliidae; genus Catalaphyllia; species Catalaphyllia jardinei. The sequence goes on from CM042757.1 coordinate 4,415,305, forward strand.
ATTTAATGGAAAATGGTGAAAATCCAAGCTTTATGTCCAAAGCGATTCATAAAATGGTCCAATTCCTAACACAATCTGGGAGACAACATGGAGTTATGTGAAACTAGAGCTGAAAAAAGTTTTTTTTTGGCCTCAGTTTTTACGGAAAAAAATAGGATTGCTTTGTTATTTCCAGATTACCAAAGATGAGGTACAAAAGTTTAAACTAAACAGTCTGAGAATAAGTTTTCGTGGTGGAAATGTGTCGCCTGTAATTACTTAATCTCCTCATATTTGTCAGTGAAGTCGTCAAGCAAAAACAAACTAGCGATTTCTGATTGTATAACAAGGGAAGAAACCGTTTCGGGCGCAGAGAACGGAATAAAAACTATTTTCTTTCTACTTCCTCGGCTGCAAAACAAAGAGTTAACAATAATTGAGCTGGTATTTTTAGCGTCATTCGGGACCTTATCTATAGGTATCTGCGGGGAAATCACATCTGCGGAAAGATCTGGCCCCCTTTGAAGCTTTAGCAGTCAAAACAGATCAAGACAGTTGCACCAAAGCCCAAAATAGAAGCCATTTAACTGCTGTTGTATCGCCTCTTTATGCTACGTGACTTTGCCAGTCGCGGTTTAGTGGCGGTTACTTTATTGGGGCTTTGCGGAAACAGGCGGGTTGTTTTGGGCCGACATGCACTTGGTCGGACATACTTTGTGGTCGGCTTAATAATAAATAATTTATTAAATCCTTTATATCCAAGAGCCATCTTTGAGAGATAAGAATTCATCCTTGACCCGAGAAGTTCTTCCTAAATCTTAAAGTAACGTAAATGCTAACAGTAAACAATTTTTCAACGTTTTCCACTTACAAAATGTTGAAAAACAATCGGTATGGCATGAAAATACTTCACCCGCAAGCTAAGACTCAAGTACTATTTGTCTGAGTAAATATATAATTAAGGTTTATTATAATTTTATTTAGTTATTGATTTCAAAATAAAAAATCGTAGCAAACGGTACGAGACGAAAGGAAATCTTCTTCAAAATTTTAAAATTGTCCCAAACTAAGTTAGACTTGAAAGAGAACAATAAAGATAAACATACTTTACTTCTTCACCCCGCCTCGGAAAAGGACCGCAATACTTTGGTTTGGTATTTCAGAACTATATCTGACAGGCTTGAAAAAAAAAGTTTTCGTCAAGGCACAAAGGCATAGACGGAAAAAAATATAATGCAATTAAAGTCAATTTTAAAATGCAAAGAAAAATAACGTTTTAGTGAATTCAGGCTTTTTCTGGCACCGAATGGAGATTAAAGTCGAGCACGTCATGTCGCGACAGCAGAAAAGTATAAATACCAGAGGTAAAATAGAACAAGATGTTTTTCCACCAATCTTTAATTTTCGATGCTGAAATGTTAATTGATAGTAGGATGAATCGAAGCCGCTAGGAGAAAATTATCAGATTGTTACATCAGATAACAATTATTTCGCTCATTTAGCCTTCTATGTAGAGAATATCTAAGTGAGTGAATTCCTAGAACCGGATATTGAATTTAAAACGCTTTGTTCAGTAATGGACAAAGTACTCTACTCTGCTTGAGAAATTACCGAGGAAATCTTAATTAAGGAGTAGGAAAACAGACACAAACATAAGACAAGGAAGTCTGTATCTTTGTACTTTGATCTAACTATCTTATAATGCTTTTCAAAGTAAATAAAAATGGCTTATAACTCGTGGAATTTATTTTAATCGCATACGGAGGAATCAGTATGGTATGGAAAAATTCCAAGTCATTATGGAGTCCTATCGTTCAAGGTCGAAAAAATGACATTGACTTTTATCTTAACTGTGTTCTTATCTGTGTTCTTTGTGTAAAAAGGTATCGTATGACTTATCGGGACTAACAAATAATAATTTACTTTGGACCAAATACATTACTGAACACAAAAATATTCGCTTAATACCGGAATGAATTTCCTGCTTTTCAGAGTCCAAGTTTATAAAATATGTCACTTAAAATTTTTAAACAAACACCGGGTTTTTGCATTTACAGTATGGCTTTAATAAATAATTAATGATCTGATAGAATCTTTGAGAATCAAATTTTGCATAGCAGGAACACAAAACAAAGAATTCCGATGATATTGTTTTTCCTCCACAATGTTCAAGGCAAAGAGTGACTGTGTGAAAACCGTTTCAATATAGCTTACGGCACTCAATTCAAACACAAACAAACCCTTGTTATCCTCAACAGACCTAAATAGTATTATAATTTTATTTACAGCCTCTTTCTCATTAATTTTTCACACAATATTGATTTCTTTTCATTAGGAGTGGTTTTGTGTGAACAATGGCACACAAAACCCTCAATGATATAGTTGTACTATTTAAGATCAGCGAAACACATTTCGAACTATGTACAATTTAAAAAGGTGTTTGGAAATTATTATTTGTCTTACATAATTTTTCAAAAACTTATAAAATAACGTGCTAAATATGTGTTTCTGAACACTGAGCCGCTTTGCCGAAAAGGGTGCAGTGTGATAAAACAGTTGACTTGTTATAAAGCCCGTTTCCAAACTGTTCCCCCTTACACGCGGTACGCATATTAACACCCAGCGAATAAAAGCGGCTCCTTCGCAAGACACTTGAAAGATTTTCTTTTGACGGCAAATGACTGATGAAGAACAGCTTAGTCCCACTTCGTGCAAACGTTGGGATAATTTCAAAGGATTTTATGACCAATTTGATAGCAAATTGATGTGATCTTGAGTCCTTCTGCTGCACGTTTAACTAAGAAAGTGTACTGCGGTAACTCTTAAGAAAAGCCGAATGAAACTGCTTGACGATTTCATTCGCGTTGGGACAAAGGTTTCAAAGGACTTGAACAAAACTGTACAATTAACTGTTGTATTCGATAATAAAACGCCATACTTGACTCAATTGCATGGGTTTAAAATGAACATAAGGCACTGTCGAAGATAAAAGATGCGATATTTCGCTTCCACAATCGAGACTGATGGTGGTCCTCTAAATATAGCCGTATCGAGAAAAAACAGATAAACAACAAACAATGTCGCTTGACATCTCTCGTCAACTGCAAGCTTTTTTCCACAATCCGAGAGGGCAAGCAGCGAAAACATTGACGTCATTTGCATTACGTTTGAATGAAAATCAACTCAGTCGAGTTTGAAAGAACAACTTTGAATGAAACAATGAACACGAAAAATGCCTGGTAAAGCGACAATTTCGCAAACAAAGAACTTCTGTGTCAAGTAGGCTGACAAATGGAGCGAGCTTTAAGATAGCAATCCGTGAATGACAGAAGCCGAAGCGGCAGTGTTCCAGAACGAAACATCACGGAGATCACTGCACTTAAGTTGAAACTAACAACCAAATCTAAACATGTCGATTTCGGTGGAACCCCCGGTTCGGTTTGATCGCCAGAAATTAATCGCTGCCCCTCCATGAGATCCAGTAATCTCGGAGGCCATGCGTTCAGGTTTTGAATTACCACCATTAAATTCCCTCAACTGTAAGCAAGCCGAAAATTAAGTTTACAGCAAGAAACGTTTTGCAAGGGGAACATACTTCTTTAAAGATGTCTATTAAACGACAAGCGTTCACTTACTTGGAGTTTCGTCCACGCGTTCTCGATCGAGATCCTTTTCTTGAATTTTTGCTCTGAGCTGCGGCTGTCAAAAGAGATTGAGTATAATCAGTACAAACACCGACAGATTCAGTTTCTGATGGTAGACATATGAGTAACACATGCATGCAAAAAAGCGAACGAAGATTTGCGCCCGAACTACTGTTTTAAATCATGAATGAAGGCCTAATAAACAGCCTAGTATCATACAAATGCAGTTTTCTTGACCATAGATTTGATATAATCCCACAAAATTGAAGTAATTCAGAAGTACAGTGCTAACAGGGAACAGGCAAATAGCTCGTGTTTACTGTGGGTTTAAGTTGATCGAAAATTCGACGGCGAGAGAATGAAATGCGCAAAGAAATGTCCCAGACGTTAGGTCGAGGTGTTTTTAGTGATTCTGCTCCCTGTACATGTTTTGTCACTTAAAACCATTTTATGTTATGGGTAAACAGAGCGAACAGACACACGATCAACCCTAAAGGCCAAAGCGCTGTTGAACAGATCACAGATATTCACCTACCTGGGATACAAGACAAATCCACCACCAGAAATATACACAGCAACGACGCCACAAACTTCATTGATTCTCCTGGTCTAGCCTGGGAGAAAACAGATGAACTGTTATTTCACCAAAGATGCGCAATCGAAGCCCATTTCTGACAAAGTGCTTTCACTGTGTGATTGTTAGCAGAAAAGGACATTTGGCGGTATGCGTGACGTCACGATCTGCCCCCAGCGCTTTCCGAACCTGCTCTCTGGTTTCTACTTGAAATTAATTGTTTGATTGTATTTGTCAACAAATAATTAAATTAGATCGTATTTCATGGATTATAAAGGTGGAATTTCGGCTATGTCTTCACACGGCTTCTATTCAATGCTTGAGCACTGAAACATCGCTCAGAAACATACAATTCCATGGTTTGACGGGAAAAAATTGCGCGGAATCAAATAAATGTCAAATTGAAGTTTTGTTCTAGTCGGGGTTGAGAGAGGCAAGTGCGTTAAACAAACATTCATGTAATTGAAGGCCGCTGCCTAGGCGACAATCTTAATACGGTAGAATAATTGAGATAAGAGCGAACGACAGCAAAACAACGTCCTGTAAAATCATAAAACTCACTTGAAAAGTACTTCTACGAGATGAATCCCACTAGAGATCGCTTCTCAATACAATCGCGTGTCTTAAAGCCAGCAGCGTTTGATTAAACGCCAGCAATAAATTGATATCTTGCGAGAGATTAACACATCAATATGTGACAACCCAACACTTGTCTATCAGCGACTTGGTGCTTAAATAGTTTGTATTGTTTCCTTCAGTGGACCTACGAACCATCACGTATACACCAACTACAACAAAGAGAATTTCACCTTAATAACCATTAATCATTTAATATATGAGGTGGACTTTCACAGAATCGACAATTCGACTGGGAATTTTCATTGAAATATCGAGTTCCATTCTATGGTCTTGCTTGTATCACAAGACTTTTCTATGAACAGTTACACCCACCAAACGCCGTGAAAAATAACAGTCCTGCCCATGGCCTCAAGAACCAATTTAGGAGACATTAAAATGTCCCAAATGCCAAAGTGTGGGTCAAGCCCGGAGGGATGTCCGAGAGGAATTTATGCGACTGTAATTTCATCCAAGTCTCTCTATTACCGCGCATTGGTCTGGACTTTTTGAAATGGAATTCTGAGTTACTAAAAGAAAACATTTACTCTTCTTTCCCGCTCACTCGGCCAGCTGTTCGCTTATTTGCTTATGTCTAAGTAAGTCCTGTTTAAGTTCTTAATTTAAGAGCTTTTTTGAACGGATGTAGAAAACTTGCACGACAGATGTTATTGTGTGAAGTACGGAAGGAAATCTGTGTTGGTGCTCAAATTTTTGTCTTTTAGCCCGAGGATGTTTCTCGCCGTGGAAAGTCATATCTTAATGAGCAAGTTTATAAACAAACAATCAAGTATTTAACCAGATGTCAGTATTTGTATACATGGCATTAAGCTTACGAGGCGTTGCATTCATGACAAACACCGGACAACAATCTTGTCATAACGTACACAAAGTGCTGCATATCCCACAAAAAAAAGCGACAACGCAAAAAAGATATAAATCGCGGGGAAAACGCATCCATTTTTCTCAGACCGCTACGTTTCTCGCCCTTCGCGACACGAGATCACTGTCTGCACAAGCAATATCAAAATTCATCAAGCATAAAAAGACTGAAAAATAATGGAAGAGAACCGACGGAGTTCGGTTCCTTTGAAGACACAAAGGACCGGCTAGAGCGTAGTGGGGAACTAATTAAAAGCTCCGCAATAATCAAGTGTAATATCATTTTGCAAATTCCATTTTTTATTAGCGCTTGTGCATGTGCGGTGTTTTCATTGTTATACTTAAGGTATGACTCCTTTACAACATACCACCAAAACTAATCCGGCACTGAAAATAACTGTCAGCGAGCTAGGATTCTTAGTTCAATTAAAATTAAACTCTCAGGAAGACACACATTATAATGTTCTTTTTGAGCTTGCCAAAAAGACAACGAAAAGTTTGTCGGCTAGAACGTTCCCACAGCCTCGTAATGTGGCCTCCGTTATTAGTCTTCTTACCCGACTTATTACGACGATCCGGGAGATATGGTTACATTTTATGGCTTATTGACTTCTTTATTACTGACCCTCAAGGACATCTTATGATGGTGGGGTTTACATCAATTTAATATATTGCGCTACTGTATTCATATGTTGTAAACAAGTTTTTGGTAAGGCCTGATGGAGTTGTCGCAGGGGGAGTACCTAAATTCAAGAGTTATTTCTATATGCAGCGGCGAAAACAACAGAACCCTTATTTCAGAAAGGGTGGGAATAGATGCTCCCTAACAGTAAACCAGATATCAGTGTTGTACAGGTGCTAATAGGTTGGGTCACGAGAGGTATCGTGAAAAATGGGCCTTTCTTTCTTACCCGTCTAAAGAGAATTGCGGATGTCTGGACGAAGAACATTATATTTCATAGTTCACTAAAGTGAAAAAATGCCAACTTTTGTTGAAAATATAATCAACTGGACTTTAAGGACTAGCGGGTGTTGGCACTGCTACTTTTCAACTAAAAGAATAATAAGGAAATTTGCGGGTCTTGTTAAGTTCATGATTGTATGAAATGTTCTTAACTACAGAGAAGAATCCAAAACCAGCTGCAATTTTTGCTCTCAATTCTTTTCCGCCTTTCCGGTGAAGTCTTTGTTATATTTTGGGCTCATACTAATCAAAAAGCATTTCACAATCACGGTCGAAGGACACTGTTTCTCTTCGTTACATAAAAGCTCACCCGCTACGTACAGCCCACTGGTGGGGTCAGAATTAGGAAGAGTTTTTAAATTCATGGCAACCAATTTATAATAACAAAGAAATCCTGGGCTCGACCCGCTGTTACTGAGGGGAAAGAAGTCCGCTCTCCTCCCAGAGGGACGAAGACCAGACACGAGAAAGCAGCGGAAATATAATAGAGCCTAAGAAATCCCGGATAAAAGTATAACCGCTTAGGCAGCATCCACTCTACGCTGAGAAATTTGAAAACGCAGCTTTGTTTCTACGATCAGGCCTATTGACCACACTAATCCGTCACGAAAACAGAGCTTCGTTTTCCGAAACCGCTTGTTAAACTAGACGAAATTGAAGTTGTTTTCGTCTGGACGGAAAACGTTTTGAAAACGATGTCGTCCCAATGGTGATGTAATTCCCTGTTCGAACACAAATTCAAAGTGACCGATGATTGTTGCCATTTTATATGATGGCCTAGTCTTGCGTATCGTGAACGTGAAACACTTGATGCGTTTTCTGAGATTGAAAACACCGTTTTCAAATTTGTCCGGCCTGGTGTGGACCGGCCAAGCACAAATGTTCAGCGGGGAAAATATACAACAGAAAGGAAGTAGAGTATTATATTCTGAAACTGGTATAAATGGCATGATAGAGTATACAAGTTCTATGGAAGGAAACGGATGGACAACTAAAATTAGATTTTGTAAATTGAATGTGAAATTCGGCCGAAGCTGTAACAGTGATTAATTTTTTTTTTCCAGAAAGCAAAAAAAACTATGAAAACCCTTCCTCCAGTGCAAATTTTGTGTAGTAAATGCAATATCTCTGGAGCGAGAGAGGATGGCGAGAAGATGAATCACCCTGAGAACGAGGTTGGGCTAAGCTGACAATTTTCGTTACTTTCGTTACCAGTCTCCTTAGCAACGGAATGACAGAAGAAAACAGCTTGGAAAGAACAATGATTGGCCAACTGGAGCTGTATATATGTGTTTGTCTTTCGCCTGTACACCTTGTTCAAAAGAGATCATTTTAAGTTTTGAGTCCGTAACTCGTAGCAAAGTTTAGGACACGTTCTTCGTTAACAAACGAACATTTAAACATGTTTTAATTGCAAAATTATCTGCGTTAATCCACTTACAATCTTCTCCGAATTGGATGTTCTAATTTTACTGCTGGATTAAGGGCGTTTTTCGCTCTTCCTGGGTGTCAAATTTCTAGGGGGGTCTTTTTCCGTTTCCAGGTCGAAAAACGTTAGTAACCAGTTTATTCTTCGTCTTTCAGTGTTGCTTTAGTTTTGTTATATCTATTTCAGTCGATGCTAAGCAAACTGAAATGTTATTTGCATAGATTTAAAGGGATATTAAGTTTTATACTGCGGAAGCATGGCATACCGAAAGTTACATAAACACATTCAGTTCTAGTCGACGAAGCAATTGTAGAATGAACTCTAAGTAAAGCATTAATTTTAGATCGAGTCTTACATCCTCTCTAGACTGCACCCGGTGTCATAATCATGTTTCAGTTTTCATGGTAAATATTTCAGTACATGTTTTGTGGCTTGGGTATGAAGGAGCGAAGCTGATCTGTTTGAAATGTTACGGAAACGGCATTTTTCATTTAGATGAAGAACCCTACAAACAATTATTCTTAGGGAAAAAAATTATTTTTATCCGTGTTGTCATTCATCGCTTGGAAAGTGCTTTCAATAAAAATCGGAAATTTGAAGCACTTTTAAAAGCTGTGAAAGCTTTACTCAAACTGAAAAAAGTGTTCCTGGGTAGGGTCTGGTGTAAAAAGAATATATTAGACTTATTAGGAAATAGCGTGAAGAAAATACACGTGCTGATTGGTTTAAATAGTGGTTCTATTTGACAATTAGATTATGAGCTCGAGATTTCTGTCGCGCGATAGGGCAGCCCGAGTCAACTATCACCCATCGAAATCGAGAGCGAATATAATCTTATTGTTTTATATAGTAAAAATCTTCTCTTCGTTCAAAACTGTATACAAATTCTGTTCACAGACACTTCGAAAACGCAAAGAAGCAGCCGCCATTTTGGGGACAACCGCACACAACCAGGTTACTGACTATCTACAACAGAGTACTGAAATAGTGAGTAGCGTAGCCAATCAGAGCACGGCATTCGTGATGGAACGCTAGTAGATTTAAACCAAAACTCGATAGAAAGTGTCAATATTGCCTCATTTATCTGGTCTGTAGCACGAAGTGATCAGGTTACTCCTGGGGGCTTTGTCAGTCTGCCCTTAGGGTCAGTCTAACCCTTTGAAGGGGTGCATGGCGAACGGTAAGTGCAAGACTTTGCGAGAAGGCGAGAATAGCGCTTTTTTTGCGAGCCCGAGACGTTTTGACTTCTTCAAATTGCGATACGAATACTTTAAAGTGTTTTAAACACAAGCGCTAGATATTTCTACTCTAAGTAAGACTTTCTGACGTTGTCATATAACTGCCCCAAAATAGGACACAGCAAGTTCCGTAAAATTCGACGCAAATTTTGTGAGGACCATTCGCCGCCCCTATTACAATTGGCCAGTGCCCAGGAAGAACAGAGGCACCGTGAAGGAAAAGTGTCTTTCTAAGAACTTGAAATATAGCATTTATCAGTAACAATGACCGCTAGAATGCTGCTTGCACTTCTCGTTTTCTAACTTACCTCCTAATGTTCTACTTTGAACCAATGAAATTGAGGTACAGAAGATGCTACCGAAGAACTTCTTGTTGAGCTTCGTTACTGACGCAGGACAGTTCAAAATAATTGCCTTTTCTTGTGCATACTAAATGAATCGAGCGCGGCTAATCTAGTTGTTAAATGGCCAGGTTAATTAGGCCTTCCTCGATAATTTTAGCTCTTTACCGAGAAATCTGACAAGCTGCCTAATAAACCAATCTAGACAAATTGTCTTTGGGACTTTTAGACGCGGAAAAACGCTAACTAACTTAACCGTAATTGAAGGCGTTTCCGGATAAAGAGTGGAGCTCGCCAAAAGGAAATTCCTCTTTTAATCAGGAATATTTGCGTTGCTTTGTTGCTTAGCCAAGAATGCTACCGCGACACGAAATACAGTCACCTCCTCTCTGCGGTTGAAATTCACGGAGAGTATGACGGAAGCTCTTCGGAACCAAAAGAAACGGGATGCGCAGTCACTAAAGCCCTTATTACAGACCACAAAGGAAACTGTAAAGATCGGCACACACGACGGGACTAGCCCTTGCGACTACTCCCTGTCACAAGTCGCGGGCACAAGTCCCATCGTGTGAACTGGCCAATTTTGCTTTAAAAACTAGTCGCAAGTTTGGCCACGAATTCAGACTGGTTTGAAGTTTTGGGGACAAGTCTCAGTGACTTGTTTCTCAGGACGCTTCGGGTGAACTGTCCTTGGGACAAGTCCCTGTGACCAGTCCCCTTCGTGTAAACTCCTCAGGGGATTATTTGAAGGGTAAAGCAATGCTTCTAGATTGAAACGGAGAAACACGGCTACTGAAAGAAAAGTTGTTTCAGTTTCTGATCTGGGAAGTATTTTAATAGTATAATGGAACCAATTTTTTTCAGGTATTTTGGATAACTTTCTGCAATTTCAATCATTTCAAGGTAGTTTGAAGGAAGAATTAGATTACAAAAGCTAAAGTAATAATCTAGGAATCCAATTTGTCCCAGGCATAAGAGGTTTATAAAATTCACGCACACTATGAATTTGAAATTTTCCTTTGTTTTAGGGATCCAAAAATAGAGGGGCACGAGTCAGGAGTTAATAAGCTGTAATACTACAAACAAAAGTCCCGACTTTGATACATCTCTAGCCAGTCAAAGGCTCACGAGCAGACGAACATATCGTTTACCTGAGATCTGATTACAATTGTCGCTTCGTCGTACAACCTCCTCGAGCACGTTTTTTTTTCTTTGAAGAATTAGTCAATTGTCTATAATTCGCTAAAGACTTTCTATTGCCACATACCTGACGTCCTTACACTCTTATGTAACTGGGCATTACCGCTGGGTGAAGTTTTCTGAGCTTGAGTTTATTTCTTTTCTTCTCACGTCCGATTTACATCAGATAAAATTGAGTTAAGCGACTGGATGGAGAAATCTTTTGGTAGTAGATTCACGGAACTGGCCTGATTGACGGGTGATAGGCTATCATAGTTGATAACTACAGCCGGTTCGAGACGAATCAGCGACTAGCTGAACATGACATGTCGCTTGAATGGGTTTGAATAGAAAGGACGAACTGAAGCTCTTTTCAAAACTATCTTTTCTCGCTTAGTTTTTAGTTTTACTTCTTTCGTGTTTTCCTAGCTTGGCCGGAAACTCCTATATTTAGTGACATTTATTATAAATTCAAAAGGTCTCTGAAGTCAAAAAGGCTAATCTCGGCCAGCATATAAGTCGAATATGAAACAAACGAAACAAAGCGCTGAACAAAATAAAACGTTTACAATAACCATGCATTGAAAGCATGCATTAGATACATGCATCAGCAAAATAAGAAAAAAGAGCAACTGAAGAAATTCAAATAACTTTGAACAAAACTGAAATCTCGCTGAACTGTCAAAACACACTTGAACGCTCAATAACCATATATTCCGTTAAATTACACTCATTTCCTTTTTTGCCGCGAGCTGATTGACATACTCGAGCATAACTTTGCCTTGAATTCCATCATTCATAAAACCCGACTCACTTATGCGATGTCTAAATTTGTTTCATTTTAAAACAAATCATAACTTTTAACGAACATGACTTGTTAAAGTTATGAACTAGAATTCTATTCAAAGCCATCTCGACAAAACATTGGATAAGAGGCTATTTTAGTTGTACAGTCTTAGCCCGTCGTTAAGCAGCCTGAGGGTGTTGTAAAAGATATCTGATGTTAATTGAAACCTCTTTTGTTCAACTAAACTGTGAATTCGTACTCGAAAATAATGCCTGGTTACTCGATAAAGGACTACATTTCAAAGGAGCTCTAGTCAACAGCGTCAAACACTTAGAAAGAAAAATAAACTTACTAAATCATTTTGGCGCTACGATCCACTGAAGCTTTTGTCTTTGATAAACAGGGCATGGGCTAATATGACACTGTTTGTCGGGCGCGTTTGATACACAACTAATATTTTTGCAAGCGGCGGTTTCGACGATGCAAATTTAGGGTCTCATATCATCCGCACAGGCCAAATATTTGCCATTTCTCCCGCCACAGATTATCTATCAAACATCAGGGATTTGTTTATTTGTTTGCATATCTATTATCTTGATTATCCATTTTTGAGATGCTATCTACGTTAAGTATCTCCGATCCTTTAAACTTCAATAAAACTTACGGGTTCAAGTTCTTTATCGGCAATTTCTGTTGTGGTTTATGGGGTTTAACCGATAATAAACATCGACATTGTTATTAAAAATGTTATATTACAGAACCTGAAATTACGGGACCTGTAAATCTAGATTTTAACTCTACGTAGATCATTAATTAACCCATGTTAGACGGATAAACAAAGTTTCCAACAGACCTCTTCTCTTCCATAGATATGGCGACCTCACAGCTTTGAGTCTTAATATAGACTGATTTCGGCGTTTATTCTTATACCGGAGACACGACTTAGTAAGCACGCAACTTATCCAGAAGTCCGAGAATATTGCGATGGGATTCTCAAATCATTTTGGTAAACGTAATGTATTTCTATTTAATTCTCAGAATGTAAAATATGTACATTACCGCTCACCTTGGCTATAACTTCCTCTTTCAGCAAAACTTAGGCGAAAACTTGGAACGCAGTTTCAGTGAGGGAAGAGGGGAGTCAACTATCTTGACTCGAGATACTGAGAGCAAATGGATAAGCCTGTCTGAATCAATGTAACCTTACACTGTATGTCTTGACCAAAGACCAGTTGGTCGATACAAACAGCTACTTGTCAATCTGTTAGTGAATTCCGCCAATCTGCGAGCATGTTTTTGTGATTATAAACTCCGGATTTACCAAAACCGAGCAATATAAAGCTCCAGTATTGTACAACGGAGGGCCTTAGCCGAACTCATGCCGCAGCTGTCAATCAAAACCCGGCCACACCAATCATATAGCGAGAAAAGGAGGCTCTTCCCCTTTAATTATTTGACACTTTGTGAATGGCACATTGAATCTTCTTCATTTACAGATCATTCCCGTTTACGCATGGATGCCCCGTCAAAGAAACTGCTATTAAAATAACCTGTTAATAGTTTTTGTTTGTTCTCGAGCCAAATGCATAACTCTACCTCTGCGCAAGAAACACTGCATGGTGTCACTTCGTGCGAAATTTCGTTTTGACATGCATCCGGACAGTGGACTTCGTACAGATGATAAATAGCTCTAGTCTAAATGAATAATGACCAGCTGCGGAAAGAACAACTGTGAACAGCTTGAATAAGCTCACCCTTTGGCAAAACTGATCAAAAACAATAAACTGACAAAAGTCAATAGAAATGGGATTACTTTAACATTTGTGGTGTTTAGCTGTTTTCTGTCTCTTCTATTTTAATCTGCAACACTGATATCCTTCGGAATGCGAACTTTTTATCACTCTGTTGTGGCTTCGATTTAACATGACGAAAGATGCTTTACCGATTTTACCGCAAAGTATTCCACGATCGAATTTAATTTGCAAGCATATGGAAAATGATCTGGGCTCAGTGCCAGCGATTTTTTTTTTCTAAGAAAAGCTCAATCTGTCATTTGTAGCGTGGTGGGTTTTGCAATGTTTGGAGGAATAAGGTGACAAAAAAACTAAAAAGCGACAGTATTTATCGGGTAGATGTCACTATTTGTGTTGCATAATAATAACTTTGGAAAAAAACTGCTTGATCGTAGCAGGGGCACCCAACGAGAAACTTCGATGAAATATCTGTTCGGGAGAGTTTACTCGTTCTAAGACATTCGGATAATGCATTGACGAAAAGCTACTGATTTCTTAACTAAAACATCACCTAAAAGATTCGCAACCATGGATTTCCAGGGGGAGATGGTCCCTTGGATTTTCACAAGGGATATTTTTGCAGGTTTAAAAAGGTCGCCTAGCATTTTCGGGTTAGCAAATAGTTCGCAGAGACGTTCTTCGTTCAGCTAGTAATTTCTGAAATGAAGATTTCATTCCCTAAAATTTTCGAGTACTTCTATTTTCAGCTAAGAAATCCGAACAGATAAAATTTTTTTAGCTGATCAAAACAACACTTCAAACAGTCTTTAAACATTGCAAGGAGCCTAGAAATATCCCTCAAAGGTTTTTTTGCTTGATTTGCTCGTTGGGTGCCCCTGATCGTAGGTTAATTTTCACTTGAATGTCGTCCTTGATCTTGGAATGTCAATAGTTCGTGCGGCTCATTCCCTACAAAAAAAATTAAATTTGCGTGTTTTGTGACTGTAGTGGAAGTTTCCAGACATTACCGAGTATTGTAAATAAGACCATGCGAGATTCGACTTAAAGAAAAAAAAAAACGGATTGAGGGCGCAGCCAGTTTTTTTTTTGTCTGGATCAGTCATCAGGTCATATGAATAATTTTTTTTCAAATGTTTAGTATTTTACAAGACGCTGTCTGTCTGTCTCTAAATACTTGATGAAATGTAAATGAAGGGTGTTTTAGCGCCAAAAATTGCTGCCTAAACACAGGTTGAAAAAAACGTCTTTCCTCACACTGGGAAAGTTGAAAGGAGGTCGTATGTCTTCGACACATTCCCCGGGTCATAATGGGCGTGTATTGCCGATTTGATAAGTTACATCGAATAACTTTACAGAGTATGATACCCTAAGCAGCGTCATTTTGGGTTGTTGGGAGATTTTAATGTAACAGGGCTTATGCTAAATCCCACGCGTGCTCAATGTGCTTGCGTGTGCTTTTTTCTGTTTTGCTTTGTTTTTCGCTATTTTTAGTCTTGCTTTGTTAAATCTTAGGTATCTTCAAAGTAGTCCTTTACTGATAAGCCTTACTGACTCTGCTTTCCTGGGTCTCCTTGCCTTGAACATTCGGATATGTTGTAACTATACTTGTAAATGGAAAAATACAACAAACACACAAACACGAACTGCTAAAAAATTATGACATGTTAGAATTTTTGACAGTATAAGTTAATTTCTCAAAATGGTCAAAATCTAAATTCTCCTTTAATTTTAATACTGTTTTAAGAAAGGCAGGTGATGAGAATCAACAGGATCGCCATCTGCCGTGATCAGTGCGTACCTAATCATTTAGGTACGCACTGATCCCCTCCAACACCCGCCTCCAACACACACATGATATAATTGTAATGTTGCTTACTCGCCGAATAAAGTGTTACGTTAATTTTCCTAATTGTAACATTGATATATCTTCACTAAGACCTCCACAGTGCTTTTTTAATTAAGAATACGCTATAGTCCTTTGGTCTGTCATTATAAGAAGGAAACTTTCCATTAAAGCTGAATGTTATCGATTTAGACTTAATCACTTCATGGTGGGCTTTTGTTCAGGTGTAAAGATTGCTGACACACCATTAATCATTGCCCGACAGTACGATTAATCAGTCAATTATATAAGTAGCTCCGTATTTTCATGAACTTAGAACTTTGAAATGTTGATCCGCCAGCCCAGAGTCTGTGATCTTGCCTATAGTAAAAAAATTGGCAATTCTTTAACCAAAGTTAGCAATTGTTTTGTACGGAGCTTAGATCAGTATACGAGTTATCCAATTATACATTATTATCCCTCCAATCTTGGCTGCAACTACTCGATAGGAGCTGGATTGTTTAAAGATGGATTTCCACTATCCGGAAATGGGGGGACCTGCCAAAGTTCCCTTTAATTGTAAAGATGTCCCTTAATTGTTCCATCATATTTATCCCAAAAATACCTCTTGCCCCGCCGATAAATGAACATGTTCCCCTGTCCCCCCAAACCCCTGGGATGCCCTCAGAATTCTGACTAGGTTACTACAGTACGAATATCGCGGTATTTATGATTGCATTCTGGTTTCGCCTTTTTCGTACTCACAGGCTCAAGTTGAAAGTTGTTGTTGTTCTGGGAGTGTGTCAGAACAAAGCGGTAAAAAGACTTGAACGTTTGTAGATATTGTGCACGAACATTTCAAGATCAGATGACTGTTTGAAAATGGACTTTGCCCCACTTTCCTGTTAAAAACTGATGATGTTGGTTTAGTTAAGTTTCTTGGTTAAACAATGAAACGCTTCATCAGAGCTGACTGCAAAGATACAGCAATTCTTACACTTGGAAGTTTATCAGAGTATGGCTGATGATCACTTTGTTAAACAGTGCCATTCAGTGCTACGTGTTTTAATGGACTAACTAACAACAATGATATTAGACTTCGAATCTGCCCTATGCAAACAGCCTACCCCCTTAAACTGGTTTGCAAACTGATAAAGACAAATTAAAACAAATAACCTTCTGGTTGAAAACCGAATTAAGAAGAGTAAAAACATTGTCGGACTCTAAAATAAGAATGAAACGCAATTTTAACATTGCAAAACTCACCGAAGGATTGAAGTTCAGCTTCAGTACTGAATCCTTCAGCAAACGTTTCATAGTCTTAATGAATGACTGGTTTAGATTGATCTACGTTTTGTAGTGTGAAGCTGCATGCATCTGCCGAACGTACATGCACGGTTCACGTGCTTTGTTGAATAGCTTTATTTGTTGTTCCAAGTGCTAAGCAGATTACGGTACTTTAAACTTCAGTAATAACAAGCCAATTAATGGTGTACAACTTATGCCAGGTTTGGTCTGTGGTTTCACCGCTAGCAAATATCACTGAACAGAAAGTTTTGGACTAGTAATAAGCATAATTAGTTAAGGACATCCACCCTGATCATTGTTCTTATATTGTACTTTCATCGTGGCGTGAATTCACATAAAGCTTTTTTGGAACTGTTTAGCATTCAGTGGGCTTCGTTTTTAGCTTGCTATAACTGTACAGTTTACATGCCAAGGTTACTTTTAGTCCAAGCAGAACCGTAGATAACCAGGCTTGCCTCAATCGTACTTTTTCGTTTTCACCGTTTGTAGTCGTCATAAACCCCCTAAGTACCCAGAAAGAGAATTTAACCATGCATAGACATTGCCTGACAGTCATGCAAATTTCTTCAAATAGACATTGGCCTAATCAAAGTTTTTTTTTATTTCCTGCCAAGTGCCATGATACTAATTACCAAAAAAATAAAAGAAGCTTCTGTTATATACTTTAAAGCTCCTTGGTATTTGTGTTTTATTGATATAAAAAGTTCACGGGATGGAGCAGGAAGTTAAATATTAAACTCGATGGAAGAGTATTCACCAGGCAGGGCTGGATAATTGTACAAAGTAAACAATGTCGCGTTCTTCTCGTTATTTCCGTTTTAAAGCTTCTACGTGTGGTTCAAAATGGTTCAAAATCGATCTTTCGAGATTGCTTAGTAAAAGTTTAACATTCAATGAATTTTTCAAATTTTCTTTTTTAAGTGTCACTCGCTTTTACAGCTGGGCACAAAGCCATCACAAATGCTCAAAATAGCTTAACCGCAGAACTTGTTAAGTTGCAGCGCGCGTAAAGTATCTGTACTTGAAACTTTAGTTAATAGCATGCTGAGTAAGTGGTTTAGAACTAGGGTTTGTTGTGTGGTTTTATCACAAATAAATATTACCATAAATACAAAGTTGTGGTAAACACGATTGTTTCTCCTAGAACCACCCCAGCCTTTGTTCGAATTGACTCATGTGTCTCTTAGAACTCAGCCACTCTTAATGCATTAACAGTTTGATCAGTCATTCATTCCACTAAATAAAAGAAAATGAAACCTTATTATTAGCAGTCACGCCTGGTGAACATTCACAAATAAACCAAAATGATAAAGACAAAATATTTTTAGGTATTTCCCGATGGGCAGGTCTTTACTGCTCTTTTTTTCTCCTTTGCATTTCACAACTGATGCATAACACAAAAGAGATACAGAATGGAACACTGATGAGTAGAGCATGATATTGATTGCTGCTCAGCTCGTTGATGTGTTTTTCTTTTCCTAGGGCGCTTATTTTCTATATTGCCTTTGTTCCGGTTGTGTTACAAGTAACCACCAAAGCACCTCTACAAACAAATACCTCTTCTGGTTCTGGGGTCGTGTCTGATTCAACGCTTACTTTATCCACCTTTACTGGATATTTCTTACATGTTAAAGGTTTTCATTGTTTCAAATTCTTTCATTGATCGATGAGAAGTCATACTGGCAAATTAAATGAGACGTTTAAAAACCAGCATAAAAAAAAGTTTTCTATCATCTTTACCGCGATTTGTTTCGCATGTTTACTCTTCAAGAATTTCTTGCATGTAGCAAAATTCCACGGCTTTGTGATGCCTTAGAAATTCGACTTGTTTCGCTGTGCAGTAGAAATTTCTCAAATGGATCTTTTGATGGGGACGAATAAGGCTGCGAAGGCCAAACCTCTTGTTAATAGAAAGTTGACTCTAGATCTATTAAATTCTGAAGAGCATTCCGGTGGCCAAATACATGTGCATGTCAGACGACAAGTGAAAAACAACCGCCATATTACAGGACGCTACTGTCTTGTTGATAACCAAATTTTCTGAGCATAAAGTGAAGAGGAATGTGTGGTTATCTGTTAGAAGAATTTCGCTATTGGACATGATCATCTCTGTCACTTAAGTGAAGTCGCTGAACGCAGCATGTGTCCAAGATTCAACGAATAAGTGAACATTTTCATACACTCTCTCTAAGCCTTCATCCCTGTTACAGGTATTACAGACAAAAAGACAATTCACGGTCTGTCGAAGCTAACAAAGACGGTTTTATTTAAAAGACTGTATTTGAGTAAAAATAGAACCAATGTCTCCAGGCAAAAAAGGTAATGTGCACAAAGTCCTAAAATTGCTAAACAAAACCTCTCTGGTCCGTGGAAATCATGGGTGAAATTGCGCTAACTAATTTCAAGAAATAAAACATCATCCAGTGTTTTATGATGGTTTTTATATTTCGGCTCATTTACAAAACCGGGATAGCTCATCTTTACTAAAAACGATTTAAAGTTGGAACACTGCTGATAAATTCTGAGCTATAGTCGGATCCTGTGTTTATTCAAACCGTTTATGGAATTTCCGTTGTACGATCACAATTGTATCCTTCTTTTAGTGGTGTTTGCTCTCATCCGCTACTAATACGTTGCCGTGGAAAACATAAAGTTTTTCATCCAGCTTTTGGACATTTCTCCCGCTTCATTTCTAGACAATTGTGCTTATGTTTCAGACGGAATAGAGGGCAATTCTCTGCCACTGCAGTGTCTTCGGCTAGCTAACCTCTTTCAGTGTTAACTCTTACTTTTGTACTGTTCTGGAATAGCAGGTTCTTTACTCTGCAAATATTGACTCCAGCAGCCTTAGTTAGGTCTTGCTGAGAGTAAAAAGTTTCCACTGTTTCCTTGGCATTGAGGTCATTTTTGGCAAGACTTGTCGTCGGCTGTCCTTGAGCTTGGAAACCGAACTACGTAATTACGCACCGTGTGTTGAAATAACAATGTAAAGAAACTGTTTGTAATTCCTTGTCAATGGCTTAATCCTGTGTATAAATAGTACACCTTGCTGAATATCCACGTGGTATCTCAAAACCTCAGAAAATTCTCATTCAAACAGCGAGCTCCCGTCAATAACCTGACGATTTCAATAGCAACTAATCCTTTCTTAAAATTCCGACTGTAAATAGTTCATTTAATCCTATATGATCAGCCAATAAACCCTTGTTTTTGACCACCCTAGGATATACTATTATAAGCTCACTTTTGCTAAAAAAAATGTCGTGGGTTATGTGTTGAAAGTTGCAATTCCGAGTTCCGTGACTCGCTAGATCGACCTTACAGACTCTTGCGTTTTTCAAGCACCTTGGAATTCTAGTTACAGGATCAGTGCATTTAACATGGTAAAGTTTCATTGCTCTGGCATTTATTACTTTACGTTTTGAGCTGGGGACAGCTTTGAGGTGAAAAAAGGTCCGGTGATTAAATGGTTGACAACTGGATACTCGGTAACGTTGCATGCATTGCGTTGGATTCCTCATATAATTTAAGTGCTTTTGCCTTTGGGCGGTATTCTAATCTGTGAGGTGGCGTGATACGGCAATCAGTAAACACTGAACTTCTTGAAGTAAATATCTCTTTTTCCGAACTTTGCCAACTTAGCTGGCTAGGATGCAGAACAAATGAGAAATATAAACAGTTGGAACATATCCAGAAAGCTTTCTGAGTTGCGTTCGCAATGAATTCTTTCATCTGTACCTTCTTTGAAATGTGAAATACTTATTAAGACAATGCTTGAGCTGTGAGCTTGCAACTTTTCTCAGTCCGAAGCAACGACAACCTAGTTCACCTGTTCACTGACACTGACACTTACCTAGTTATTACAAACTTACTTGATTCAGCTTCCTCAAAGATAAAAGAAGTAACCTTAACAGAAGAACAGATTTGTTCTGCGGGTAAATGAACTTGCGATGTTTTGAAGCTTACAGTGCTGTGAAGCGCGTAAACAGATGCGAAATTTACGCTTCTTGTTCCTTTGATACCTATCATATCATTTGCGATATTTAATTGGCCGCTGACATCTTATCTGTCCTTTTATCTAGACACAAACAACAATTTACTAATCCGAAATAGCTAGCACCTAATTCACAGAAAGGTAATGGGTTTATAAATGGTATAGAGGGTCATTCAGTGACAAACTTGACTATGAAATTGAATGGAATACTTTCCTGATTTGCCATGACAGAAATGAATTTGTGGCGGTTGGAGAACCAAACAGGCGAATTATATTTCATGACTGTACGATTGTGAAGTTGTCATCACCGGATGAACGCACCATAACAATCTTCAAGTAGTTCATGGGAATAAAGACAATTATTCATTATTCAAGGAAGACATCAGGAAATGAGTTTTAACCCAACTCCCAAGCTAGCCAAAATGCTAAATCAATAAATGTCTGTTTTTGTTAGTTCGAGGCTTCGACGACTGCAACGAGATCATTGCTCGAAACTTTGCGAATTATTTTGTTTATCAGTTATTTTTAGTTTCATAAACATTCATATAAACTATTAGTGACAAAAGGGTTTTATTTAGAACGGATGTTAATGAAACGAAAACAAACTTAGGAAAAATTCCTGAAACTGCGATTCCATTTGTACCCCGACATGGACCAGAAAGATCAGCGCTGCGGCCCAGACAGACTCCTTCTTTAATCGACTCAAGTTTTCGTCTTGCAGCTCAAGCTAATTTATTTACCAGGTGTAACTTTTTAGAATTGTTTATGTTGTTGAAAGAAGATTACTTACATAAAACGCTTCAGTCTGATCTGTTCCGTGGGTACAATTGGTATAACATGGGGTTGAAAGAAACATTTCAGGTGCTTTTCGAAAAATA
>CM042757.1:4439192-4447953 GCA_022496165.2 Catalaphyllia jardinei
GATTTAGTAAACATTTTGGCCCGGATTCTGGATTCAGAGCGCATTTTTAACGGATATGCGGATCCTATGATCACAGCGGATCGCGGTTTTATCCAGTTTTTGGCCCCGGATTTTGGGAAGTTCGGATCGTGGATCTAAACGTTCCCCCGGAAATGTGCTGGATGTCACGCAGTGGAGAAAATTATGTTGGTTACATGAATATTTCGTTGATAGTCATCCTCAACGCTAAAACACAATTGGCTGCGGCTGCACTAAGAGAGTTAACTGGGTTTATTTTCTAGAAACCTGGTTAAAATCTCTAAACAACTTAACTCGGTTTAAGGTTGGTTATAGTAAAATAACGGGGTTATATTTTATGAGCGGTCACACTGAAATGGGTTATAAAATGGGTTAATGAACCAACAAGATGGCAGACTTCGAGGACCAATGTTATGTTATGTTATATTATATGTTATATTCTTGATTCTTTTTTTCCACAGCTAATGCGCACCGCGCAAATTTCTAAGGCAGTTCTTCGAAACGCTTCCTGCTCAGTCCATGTTTCAGGGCTCAAAATTCCTTGCCAAGTTGGGTGATTTGGGAACGGTGACGCGTATTGGGAAGGACACCAGTAACCCTTTTGAGTAATATAACTGTTGCCAAATTGTTCTAAATGTTGTCACCCGATGCCATATTCAGAAGTTTATGCAGATGTATTTGCCGTGCCGGACTACATTTCACACGCAGACCGCGATGATTGACACATTTTGCGAAAAGTTAAGCCAATTCACGGCGCTGATCAGACTGCTGATAAGAGATCACTAACCTGGGTTAAAGCACGGGAAAAGGTGGTTTAAAATTAATCTGACCTGGTTAAAATCCGGTTAGCTCAGTTGGTAGAGCATCAGACTGCCGTGCAGGAGGTCACAGGTTCAAACCTTGGCCGGAACAACACTCAGGGTCTTTAAATAACAGGAGAATGTGCTGCCTTTGTAATGACACCTCCAAGTAGCTCGACGTTCAAGTCATGTCGGGCAAAGACTACAAACCGTAGGCCCCGTCTCCTGTACCTTCAGTGGTACATGGCTATCAGGTGACGTTACAGAACTCACATACTTCTCGTAGAGTAGGGCATGGAGTTCCCGGTGTTGTGGTCTGGCCTTGGTTCAGTGTTCTGTATTTCATGGGTTGGTGCTTTAGTAACTGCTGTATAGCCCTTTTTGCACCTTTCTCCCTGGGACTGATCTGTCCAGAAAAGGCTTAAAGTAAAGTTAACCCTTTAAGCCCCGGAGAAAAAACTGCACTTTTCTAAAATGATAACAGTAAATCAAAGGAACACAAGTAACATACCATTGGAAAGGTATTTTTTGGGATATGTCCTAAATCACCACAACAGACATGAAGAGTCTCCAGAGTAAAAAAAATGAAAACATTCAAAAGTACCTTGTCCCTTGTATATATTGGGTATACCGCTTAAATTGCAGCTCTGGGTGTGGAGCGTTTTAACAGGTCTTTACTTTACTCTAAAATTGTAAAGCACAAAAGTTTAAAAAACTTGAGGGGTGGTTAATCAAGTCTAATTCAAGAGGGGGCTATTATTTTATGCTTCCAATGTGAAGGTCTCTCAAAGATCCTTCTGCTGTGCAAATTTGAAATGAATAGGCCAAATATTAAGCTTACTATAACATTTTGTGCCATATGGCACTATCAGGACTTAAAGGGTTAAAGTAAAGTAATTAATTTCCATGGTAACCATAAAAAAGGTTTAACTTCCATGAACAGCCGAAATCATCGGCCACATCACGATTTTTCGGTAACCCGGTTAACGGTAATTAATTAATTAAAAATAAACCAGTTAACTCTCTAGTGTGGCAAATAATTTGAGGATTTGGATTTAGTTGGTGTTTTGAGCGGATCGACGGATTCAGCCATTAATTTTAGCGGATTGGCAGATTTACTTACCCCTATTCACCCCCCTCTATACGATTGAGAATGTGAGGTTTGATAATCTGATATAATATCAAAGGTCGATAATGTTTGTACACTGTACCTCCCCATCATTATTATTGATATATCAAATTAACAAATAAAGATCCTCAACTGTGCAGTAGAGCACGAAAGAAGTGTAAGGGAAAACACAAGATGTTGTTGAATGTTTTTCACCCCTTCTTGAATGCTGTACCGCTTCCTAAGTGTTTTACAACAAAACGGAGCACAGTTGAGGCTTTATTTGTTTTACGATGAAGATCCATTAATTTCCGTACACATTTGGTTGAATTTTCAAACCAAGCTTTATTTTCCAAAGGAGTCTAAGTGGGGTCAGGCATGCTCTGTTCTCTGATAAAGCACCTCAAAATAAGCCAATCACAATCCTTGTTGAAATTGTTTATAAGTAATTCGATTGGCTAATGAGTTGACAGCTGTCAATCACAAACTGAACTTCAGCCAAGCTTTCAGTTTCGAGTGGCTTTCTCGAGTGGTTTCGAGTGGGAAGCATTTGCTAGGTTGAGAATTTGTTTATTTTGCTATGTGTTTTGTTGGAATCCAGCAAATCTAGTTACTTTCTTGCAGTTTTTTACACTGCTGTTGTTAACAATGTTCAGACTGCAGACTGCAGATTGGTTATTAGCCTGCGTAACGTATTAGCCTGCGTAGCACTTAAGTGCGCGGTGTTGTGTTAACACAACATAAATCATTAATATTTTATCGATTCCTCGAATCGTGAGTTTGGGACGCCTGTGTTGTTCCTTGGGAGATAACCGAAATTTTGATTGACATGTTAGCCTTCTTATCCAATGGAAATGGCCCATACGCCAGCGTAGTGGACTAACAAAAAATGCTGGCCATCCGTGCAGGCGGTTTCTCAGTTGTCTCTCTCCCAGGCTCCTCCCGGCTTTGGGGTTTGTTATTGTGGCTTCCCCACTTTCTTAGCATGCTTGTCTTGCTTAAAAACCACCAAGCTATGCAGGCTAACTGGGTATAAAATGTAGACTGCAGACTGGGTACCAAACATAGACTGAGAATAAAAACTGTTTTTTCGTTTGACACATGATTTGTCAGTTGAGAACTTTAGTGTCACGCAATAAAAATTGCGTTTCACATCTTTGCCATTTTCTGCATATTTTTGCCATGATCCATAGCTCTGTTGTTATGGGTGATCTTGAATGGCTGTAGCTTATACAGTTCATCCATAAAGTTACAAATTTTGTTTGTGTTGAGTGTGAAGATCAAGGCTACAGGTGAATCAAAACATAAAATGACAGCCCTGTTTTGTAGTGACTATTAATGTTGTGGCATTTAGACTTGGCTTGACATGGATGAATATCTAATGAAGGCATTGTGAGCACTCCTCAGTTGATGTTATCCAACTTTTTTACGCAGCAATGAAACAGAATTTATATATGTATTTTTTCTTTTCTTTTTTGTACTAATATTGTAATTTCAAAATGTAAGTGCAAAATAAAGTAAAGTGAAGTAAAATTTCAGTGGCAAAGTCTTGAGGTTAAACCCGACATTCTGATTGCTTTTTCCTTGGTCAGGATTTTGCTAGGGACCTTTTCAATGGAAACAGTTGTAACAGGGCTCGAAATTAAAAGGATCGTTAGGTCGCCTTTTGGCGACTAACTGGAGAAATATAGTCGCCAGATGCAAATTTTCAGTTGCCAGTTTGTATAATCAAAATAATGTTCAAGGTCCGCTTGTAGAAAGAGTTTGGAAGCTGGTAAAATCAAAATTTGCAACTCCTAGATAATTATATAATGATTTACTTACTAACCTACTAACTTGCAGCATTGCCAGGATCATTTTGTGAAGTATAGCATAATCCTAATCCTGTACTGCTTCTTGCAACAAACGTCTGTGAGAACTGTTTTTTTAATGCTACAATTTTTTGTGTATCTCCAGTGGTAATCAACATTGCAAGATGCAGTAAATTGCTTGAAAAATTGTTGGTTGTAACATTTTCTTTACCCTACATGTTGCTGTTTGTAATTATAATTTTCAGATCCATGACAATGGTTTGACTTCTCTACCTGATGAGATTGGACAGCTGGTGAATCTTAAAAGACTCAACCTGAGGTACTAATTTTACTACTAACATCAATATAAAATAACCAAGTCAGCCATTATTTGTACATTGTCAGGGTTCTTATTCGTACCCCAGGACTTGACTTTCAGGAAAGAACCTTGGGGCCAGCTGGTCCCTACGTTTGGTCGGTATTTGGTCGTATTGCCTTTCCCCCAGTGGTCGCAACATCAAGCTCTGCAAGCTTAATACCCCATACTTGAACATTATAGATCTTAGCTTTATCAAACTTCTTCAGATGAGTACTCCCAATACATATGTTATTATCATGCCAGCGTGTGCTCTATGCATTGGGTACGATGTGTTTAGAAACATTCAGAATAATGTGAACTAAGCCATCTCTGGGAAGGACAGGAGAGGGAAATCCCAGCACATCCAGAAACGTACAAGAATCGCAGAGTAGAAGGAGAGACAGCTCACGTGATGGGAAGTGAAACATATTGAGTAGTCCTGCACCTCTTCCAGACCTGTATTTTGATTCATTCTCCTATCCTGTAGCTCCTATTGTTTCTGGTGCTGGGGGCATTGTTCAATTCATTAATCTACTGTTTGCTGAGCCAATCACAAACTCTGTTTGGAAAGCTACAGGCTTTCTCACCAT
Organism: Catalaphyllia jardinei; assembly: GCA_022496165.2. Lineage (NCBI taxonomy): Eukaryota > Metazoa > Cnidaria > Anthozoa > Scleractinia > Caryophylliidae > Catalaphyllia > Catalaphyllia jardinei. The sequence goes on from CM042757.1 coordinate 4,443,857, forward strand.
ACAATGTATTGTGGGTCAGGTGGCAGGTACTAGTGACAAACTATGTTATACCATGATTGTAGAGGATTGAATGAATTTGAAAGCCATCTCCTTTCGGAGATGTCAGCCATCTTACTCTGGTGTGATGTAGAATTCAGATTGTAGATGAGTTTTGTTCTTTTTTTTTCAATTTTGTTTCCCTAGTCATAATAAGTTGTCTTCCCTTCCTGTGTCAATGGCAAGTCTTGCTAGTTTATCATCTTTGAAGTTGGATCACAACAGTCTTTCAACTCTAGGAATAGAATTGTCACAGATGAAACAATTAGAGGAAATGGTAAGTAAACTGCACTCATTCCATCCTCTTTTTTGTACACTAGACGACACTGTGAGTAAGTGAAGAGTAAAGTGTTTTGCCGTCTCAGAACCCCAGAGTCCAGTACGCTTATCTTTAGGCCACTGCCCCTTTACACTCAGAGGGAAGAGGTAAGGTGAAGTCTGTATGCGAGCCAAGTGGTCATCAGGCTGGTCCTTCCCCCAGTTTCGTAACATGAAGTATTTACTATAGGAAACTGCTCCCCCCTGGGTGGGATGCTAGTCAATAACAGGGTTACCCCCCAGCAGTTTGCGGTACGCTTTAATTTTATGCACTTGGGTGGAGAGAGGCACAGTGACAGGAAAGTGTCTTGTCAAACAACGCAACACAATGTTCCTGGCCAGGGCTCAAACCCAGCCCAATTGATCTAAAGGCGAGCGCACTTAAACCACAAGGCCACCATGCCTCCATAGCGGGGAGAGGTAAGTGTTTATTGGAGAGAGGGGCTGGCCGGCTTGGTACTCATTGTAGAGAGATGGCTATTTGTGGAGGTTTGACTAACCATGGATGTTCACAGTATATTTATGACAAATAATTGATTTACATAACCTGTATCCTAATAATACTCAACGTTTCTTAAATTTTAGTATTTTTCTTACATGTAGGATTTGTCAAACAACTCTCTCAGTGAACTCCCTTCTTCTGTGGGTAGTTGTCAAAGTTTGCGTCAGTTGAACTTGTCTCAGAATGCTTTGCAACAGCTTCCTCCTGAGACTGGTCACTTACGTGGTAAGAAGTTATTAAGCATGTCAAGTAAATTGAGGTAAATATGTGAAACTGAAGAAAATGGTAGGTAATATAATTCTTGTTATGGATGTCTTTTCTGCCATCATTGTTTTAGTCCTCAACTTTATCATGATTACATGTCATGAGTCAATATTTAGTAATTATTGAATGAGGCTGAGTAGGATGTGAAGAATTCTGCAGATCAAGGAGAGTGTTATCCATAGAGGCAAAAGGCCGAGGTGGACAACATCCTCCGAGATCTGCAGAATTCTTCATATCCTACGAAAGCCGAATTCAATAATTGCGTTATTATTCATTCAAAAAATTTCCCCATTCTTAAAGGAGTTTCGCCATTTCGCTCTTTGTTTTTCCGCTCACCAAAAATAACACAACCTCAACCCCGTCCCAAGGTTTTCTCGGTGAACAGTTCAATAATCTGCAGTGGGCTGCACTACTGACGGCATTTTTACGTCATTGGTTTAGTTATTTGCAGCAGGCTTCACTTTTGACATCACTGGTTAAATATTTGGTCAACAGCACCTGGTTATGGTGAATTATGAGTGTGGTTTTAACCAATCAGAACTGGGGAAATATTTTGAATGAGTAATAATTAACAATTAGACCCGTAGCTCGAAAGGGCTACGGGTCAATAGCCCATGAGGCGAAGCCAAATGGGCTATTGACCCGTGGCCCTTGAGGGCGAAGGGTCTAATTGTTTTAGTATCACCCAACTAGTCGGACAGAAAAGGCAATAACAAAGTTAGCAAATGCAAGTTTAGGAAATATTTATTTGGGGGAAAAAACGAAGGAAAAACCGGCGAATTTCGCTACTCGATGACTATTACTATTAGACCCCTAGTAGCGTAGCCAATCAAAATGCAGGATTTGCATTAGTCCACTAGTTGGGTGATACTAATATAATTTATTATAACAGTATTGTATCAAGTGCAATTTCCTACCTGATATTACATGATCCTTTTGGACAGCACTAAGAATCGTAACCTCCGAGTACTGAAACGCTTCCAAATATAACTGGTCTCAAGCTAAAGGTCAAAAAAAAATATGAGACAGAAAAATGCAGTACATATGTATTAAAAACAATACCATAGAAACATTTTCTAGGAAATAGGCGTTAACCTCTGGCTCTGTGCTTCTTTCTATAAGTTAAGTTTAGTATTATTATTATTGTTGTTGTTGTATTAGATTGTCACTTTTAGGATATTGTGTAACAGTAAGTAGGCACTGTGTAATTGTAATGGTAGGTTACTGCGTAATTGTGTAAGTAAGTTTATTTTAGTATTATTACAACGTAAATGTAAATGTACTGTAAGCTGTGTAAGTGATCTTCCTGTAAATAAAATTTTATTTCCAATTAAAAAAAGAGAGCGCATTTTGATGATCAAAGTAAACAAATTGGTTTCTTTTTGGTCTCAGTATTTTCTAAAAAGAAGTAAAGAACATGTTTTCCCTGTTTCTATGGAGTTTTAGTATAAATCTATTTTATTTATTTTTTATTAGTTTTAATTAATAGTGTTCTATCACAAATGCCCTTCTCTGATTGGCTAAGCTACTGATCACAATCTATTTTGCTTTAGACACTTGAGTACAGTAGCAGTGTGCTCTTGTTAACAAAATGGAAGCCACTTCTTTGCATTTTTGAGGTGTCTGTGAAGGAAATTTAGATAAAGCTTTGAACATCTAGTAGATTTATTCTAAAACAATTACAGTGATCGTTTGCTCTCGATTTCTATAGAATCTAGAGCTCATTTGTTTAATAGAAACAGTTGTAAAAGTTTGAAAGAACTTGAAAAAAGCTGTGGAAAAACTGGCCTGTCGGCTTGTGTTCCCATGGGGCTCTTTTTCAGGTTCTTGCAAGCTTCCACAAGTTTGTGTCTCTGTGACTTGAAAGAAACACAGTGCATGTTTTTTTAAATATTGGCTTCAGTCAGATTACATGCAGCTTCGCAGCTTCGCAGCTTCGCAGCTGAATTGATACCTCATGTAGATTTAGGCAAAAATGAAACAGCTCAATGGGATTAGTGCAACATAATCAATATTTAGTACTTGTCAAAACACTTGATAATTTTTCCCTGAAATCAGTCCAGACAAGCAGTGGTGATTCATGAACTCAGAGGTCACAGCATTCCTTCCAATATATGATCGCCAAAAATATGTTTAATTTGTGGCCAAAGGATGCAAATATTTATACACTCACCCTTCCACTGATGTGAGAACAAACCCATCTGCACTGCACCATTCTTACCCCCTGTGTACCCTTTGATCTACCACTGAATACGTTCAAAATGATGCATCTGAATTCCATTGGCATACCTACGTGTACATGTACATCTGTACACTCTGGTTTTATAGTTATGAGGTCCTGATGGATTTTTTCATGTTTGTTTTCAGCATTAAGAGACTTAAACCTTAGTAATAACAAGTTTTGTGAACTTCCTAAAGGTGAGTCTTTTCATAAACATGTTGCTTAATTAGAAAAAGTTAGAACAGAGTATTGTTGAGAGTTTACTTGAAAGGGTTATAAGGACCAAATGCCAAAAACATATAGTATGTTTTTGAAAGATTTTGTTTCTTTGTATAAATATTAAGGATAAAGTGGGTAAGTTTCTAAAGAACCTGTGGTGCTGCATTGGTAGGGAGAATTACAAGATAATTTGGTTTTATCAACTAGGTTGATCATGTGAATTGGCCATGGTAAAGAGATTCGGAAGCTGATGTTTTGAGCGTTGGCCCTTTGTCTAAGCGAATCAAGGAATTGTGGGTTGTGTATGGTTTATATACAGAAAGATGGTGCTACGGTATTGGTTAGTGCCTGGTAATGTGAAAAACAACAGTCAGAATAAATTTAATTGAACGAAAAGTGTTCATTGATAGTGTGAGGATTAAGAGTGCCAATGAAAATATATAGATTTGTGTTAGATAGAGTTTTGCAGCTGTATAATTATTAGGATAGTTTAATTTTATAGCAGGTCCACACCTCGGGGGGGGGGGGGGGGGGGGG
>CM042757.1:4448053-4458608 GCA_022496165.2 Catalaphyllia jardinei
AACAAAGTTTTATACGTGGAGGCTCCGCCCCAAGGTCCAACCCCTTACCCTTTTATATACCTTTTGGCAGAAAAGGTACCCCTTTTACATACCTTTTATTGAAAAAAGCTACCCCTTTCAAATAACTGCTTTAGGAAGTCTTGTTCTCATTTTCATGTAGTGCTTAATAAATATACTGACAAAGCCATAAGGGGTGTCTATTCGAAATATTATAATTAAAGGCCCTTGTAAATACCTAAATGACCGATTTCCCTACCCTTTTATATACCTTATCTTGTGAAATCCCTACCCTTTTATATACCTGAAGCATGAAAAAGGTACCTCTTTCGTGCGGAGCCTCCCCGTATAGGCCATTATAGGGAGTACCCCCCCAGGGTCCACACCAACTCAAAGGTTGCCATATGCATGCCTCTTTTCTTAAAACGTATATATGTAAACTATAGTACATATGTATGATCATTTGCTGGACTCTGGGCCAAGCAGTGTGGGTTTGAACATGTGCTGAACAAACTGTTTCATTGCAAATTTAATATTGTGTCAGCGGTTAACCGTGGGATGGACTAGCATCCCATCCAGGAGGGAGTAAAAATACTCCTAGTCGTTTCATGGTGTAGAAACCAGAATTAAGTAGTAGCCTGGGATGACTTGAACATAGACTTAATCTTGCTAGCAATATTTAATCAAGTAAAAAATGCAACAGAAAAGATAATTTATACTAAAGATAAAGGTGTGAAGTAAAGATGTATTATATTTAGTACTGTTTAGTGACAATTTTAAAAAGGTACTTAGTGTAATGTTAATTTTTCTTTAATTGTAGTTATGTTACGTAACTCCCCAAAGGGTTACGTAACCCAGGACTGTGATGAATTTATTATTCGTTCTTAAGTGCGTGTATCGTAAATTGTTTTCAGTTACTGTTTACTGGTCGTGTATTAAAACAGGGCATCTGACAGGATGCGGTGGTGTGGATCCGCATAATTCACCTACTTCCGCATCCTCCGCATCCTTGGGCCATTTTTCCGCATAAAATTAGAAAATTGCTAACATGTAAGCAAGAAAGCAAATGCTTGCCATCCTCAGAGGCAAAAATAGTGAAGAGATTGATCATTTTCAAGAAGTTATTCACCCAAAACAGCGACAAAAACACACCTTTTCGTTTGTTACAAATTTTAATTAATCCTCCAGGCAGTCCATAGTCTTTTGATGAGCCTGGGTTCTAGTTTGGGACTTCCGGTGTCCACTTTCCCTCATCCGATTTAATGCCTGGTTACTAAGCTTCGGAGAAACTCAGCTCCAAAACTATTGAACGAAACTGCCTTGAACGAGGAATTACCTGTCCATGAATGGCAACAAAAGGTCAAACATTTCATAAAGGACTAAAATTCTTGGGAAGTGTATTTTATACATTGAAAAAAGCCAAGGGAACAGTTTTATGAATTTGAGAAATTTCCGCATAATCTGGCGTCTTTTCTGCATAATCGTCACTTTCTTCCGTATAATTTTGCCGAAAATTTCCGCATAATTTTCCATTTTTTCCGCACCCTATCAGATGGCTTGATTAAAAGTTCTTTTCTTAAATCGGAGTCTTCTCGAGTCGAAGAACACAACACTTACTGAGTGCAAGTACAAGTTAAAAAGTGCAAGTACAAGTTTAAAAGTTAACAGTGTGCCAGTTTAAAGTCGAAGAACACAACATTGGCGACGAGGATGGGATACACCAGGAGAATCAGCGCAGCCTAGCATTGTGGTACATCCATCATGTTTAGGGCGTATGGAAGAGTTAATGCCGGGTAGTGACTGGAAACATTATGTAGAGCTACTCGAAATGTTCTTTGAAGTTAACAGTGTGCCAGATAAGCGTGTACCGAGCATACTTACATTAATGGGTAGTAAAATGTATGCTTTGTTGAAGGCCATTTCAGTGCCGAGGAAACTGAAGTAATTAAATTTCACGGAAATCGTGGATACTCTGACACAGCATGTGGATCCTGAACCGATAATTATTGTGGAAAGATACAAGTTTCATAAAGCCGAACAGGAAGAGTTGGAAACTGTTAGGCAGTACCTCGCCAAGCTACAAAAGTTAGTGGAGACCTGTGAATTTGGCCCATATCACGAGGAAGCCATTCAAGACCGGTTTGTTTGTGGTTTGCATTCACAGTCAGTTCAACACAAGTTACTGGCTGAAGCAACGTTGACGTTGCATACAGCAGTGGAGAAAGCCTGTGCTAGCGAGTTAATGGAAAAAAACCCTCAGGATTTCATGGTTCCTCCCATGATGTTAAGAAAGTGGAGGGAGCTTTTCCCGAATACTTCAGGTGTGGTTAAACCAATTATTCTCTGGAAAAAGGTTTTCGTTGTAAAGCACAGTGCCACGGATGCCAGAAGTTTGGCCACACTGTACTGAAGTGTCCGGTGAAGCGACCACCAAAAGCTGAGGGAGGAGAAAGTAAAGTAGGAAAAAGAAGAAAAGGAGACCCGGTGGAATCCACAGCATTGAAGAAACAGAGACAGTGGCCAAACCAGTGGACAAAACCGCCTGGCCTATGTTCACCGTAGTCGATTCTCAGGGAAGATATAAAGAACTGATTGTGCAAGTACTGATTGATGGAAGTCAGTGGACTTGGAGCTTGATACTGGTGCCTCTGTGACGATCATTCCAAACCACGTTTGGACTGGTGTATTAGCAGTGAAGCCTTTGCAGCAAACTGATATGAAACTGAAGAGTTATTCAGGGCATGAAATCCCAGTTCTTGGGGAGGCCAAAGTCCAGGTGTTGTATGGTGATCAACAAGCCTGCCTTCCAGTTATTGTCACTGCAGGTGAGGGTCCAGCACTTATGTGATGAAATTGGTTGTCCGTTCTTAGACTTGATTGGAAGCAGATCAAGCGGATTTCCCTGGAACCGTGCAACAATGTAGAAAAACTGGTTTCCAAGTACACATCACTGTTTGATGGGGGCCTGGGCACAATGGAGGGAGTGACGGCTCACCTCAAGCTCAGGGAAAATGCCACCCCGTAGTTCTTTAAGCCCAGACCAGCCCTTTGCCTTGAAAGAGAAGATTGCAGAGGAACTTAAGAGGCTGGAAAGAATCGGTGTATTGGAGAAGGCAGAATTCTCTGATTGGGCAAGGTCTATTGTACCAGTTCTGAAACCAGATGGCACCGTGAGGATTCTCCACCGTTGAAGATGGCTGCATCCTTCGTGGCATCAGAGCAGTGATTCCTACCAAATATCAGGCTGCTGTTTTATCGGAATTACACTTGAATCATCCCGGAATGGTCCACATGAAGTCCCTGGCCAGATTACATGTGTGGTGGCCCAGCCTCGATTACGATGTCGAGCAAACAGTGCGTGATTGCTATGCCTGCCAAGGAAATCGCTGTCCAGAGAAAGTCAACAATCCTTGGATCTGGCCAACACGATCTTGGCCGATAATACATGTCCACTTTGCTGGTCCGTTTAATGGTCAGATGTTTCTGCTTGTAGTGGATGCAAAATCAAAGTGGATTGAAGTATTTCCAATGTCCTCAACCACTGCATCCACGACCATTCGAGCCCTACATTTTCTGTTTGCCACTCATGTTCTACCAGAGGTCATTGTCTCAGATAACGGTCTACAGTTTGTTGCTCAGGAAATGAAAGATTTCTTGAAGTCAAATGGAATTCGTCTTTGCTTTTCCTCACCTTACCATCCAGCTTCCAATGGTGAAGTCGAGTGAGCCATAAGAACCTTCAAAGAGTCAATGAAAACCATGAAACATGAGCCTGGAGCCCTAGTGGACAATTTAGCACGTTTCCTTCTGAGTTATCGGACAGCACCTCATACAGCTACTGGATGCACCCCTGCTGAACTCCTGATGGGTCATAGAATTCGCACCCGATTGGACATCTTGCATCCCGATTTGTCGGCTAGAATGTCTGAGAAAACTAAGCTTGGAAACCATACCACACATCGTAACTTTCAAAGGAGTCATTCAAGATCACTTAGGGCCTGGTACCTATCAAGGTACCTATGGTGGGGAATTTGTTTTGGAAATGGCACGTAGACAAGTTGGTTCAAAGGTTGCAGATACCAAATCTCTGGCTGAGATTCCTCTTAATGATGCTTATCCAGAAGAAATCCCTGAACAACCGCAGATTGAATCATCAGAGTCACAAGCAGTTTTGACTCATGTCATTCTGCCAAGTCCTCATGGTTTGCAAGATTTGGTTCCAGTCTCTGCACCAGAGGAGCCCGATTTATCACAGTCTTCTTAAGTGTCCACACCGGAAGAACCAGCCAAAGCTCTAGTTTCTAAGCGTTATCCTACAAGAATTTGTAGTAAACCAAAGTGCTTAATTGAAGAAATATAATTAAGTATGTTGCATCAAACTGAAAGGATGAACACATGTACTTTGTTGGACAATCTTTAAGGACTTTGAACTGTAATTTTTCAGTTGTGTTGGGAGAAGAGTGTAATGTTAATTTACTTTAATTGTAGTGGCGTTAAGTAACTCCCCAAAGGGTTACGTAACCCAGGACTGTCATGAATTTATTATTCGTTCTTGAGCGCGTGTATTGTAAATTGTTGTCAGTTAATGTTTACCGGTCGTGTATTAAAAGTTCTTTTCTTAAATCAGAGTCTTCTCGAGTCGAAGAACACAACACTTACTGAGTGCAAGTACAAGTTAAAAAGTTTAATCTATTTTTCAGATCTTGGACGACTAAGCAATCTTGAAAGATTGGATTGCCGGCACAATCAACTTACTGGTGTCCCTATATTGTCTTCTTGTCAGTCCCTGAAGGTAGGAGTATAGAGGCTTTGCACGGCAGCCATGTTGCATGGCAGGAACTATGGTAAAAATTGTTCTTTCCTATGCAAAACATTTTCAGTATTCCTGCCATGCAACATGGCAGCCATGCAAAATCTCTATGTCAGAGTCTGTGTTGGAAAAAAAATTTGATTGAGTTTTGTTCCTACTGGCTTGTTCTTTTCTGTGCACGTTGTCTCCTGTATGTGCCAGTTTTTTTTTCAATGGTGAGGATACATAGTGAGGAGAGGAAGTTATCAACTGAATAATTATTACTTTATAAACTCATTATCTTGATGTGGCGAAACGTAATTTATGCAAAGTTTGACTCTAGTCCATGCTGGTCAGTGGCCTTTGTGGACAACCATGCTCTGTGGGGTCTCTCATACAGGGTTTTGCAGAGCTTATTGTACATGTTTTTCTTGCTGGCTGTGTGAGAATGTGCAGTTTACTTTCGGTGTCATTTGTGCTTGTAGTGTGCTTTTACTCTCTAATCTCCCTCCCTTCCGCTAGTGAAGGTAAAGGTAAAGTTTTTCATAGGACTCAGTTGTGGCCCATCAGGCCGGAGCTTATCCTGGTTTCTGTAGTATGAAGCGACTGAGAGTATTTCTACTTCCCCCTGGATGGGATGCTAGTCCATCACAGGGTTACCCCCCCCCCCCCAGCATTAAGTTCACTAGTAGCCATTTATACACCTGGGTGGAGAGAGGCACAGTGAATAAAGTGTCTTGCTCAAGAACATGACACAATGTCCCTGGCCAGGACTCGAACCCAGACCGCTTGCTCTGGAGTCAAGCGCACTAACCTTGAGGCTAATGTGCCTATCCTTTCACTGGTGATGGTAAGTATATGATAATGTATGGGTGGTATCTCTGACCCTGTCAATGTGACAGAGTCTTGTGGTTTCGCCCTTCTTAGGGTTGCCTGCCATGGATACTTGCATGCTGTATTTGAGTCTCGTATCTCACCGGGCTCCACCATCCTTAAAATACCTTTCCCATTTAACCTCATCATGTGGCGATGAGTTTGATTTATGGTATACTGCGCATACAAATCTCAGACTGAGTTAACTTGCATGGCAGTCAGTATAGACAATGAGCATTGAACATTGTTGTACACCCAAGATGAGACTTTTTATGAGGGAATTATTGTTTCATTCTCAACAGGAACTCTATCTTGGTAACAACAAAATAAGCAGTTTGAATGGAGAAAGTTTTTCTTACATCCGTTCACTGTCAATATTTGATTTTAGAGACAACAGAATCAACAGGTAAATTTATTCACAATGCAAGACACCATACACTGTTATTTGAAATGACCATAGCTGTTTCTTTTTTTAGTACTGTTATAAAGATGTATTTCTTGGTATTTTAGTATTCCAGATGAAATCACTGTGTTGAAAAATTTAGAAAGACTTGACTTGGCCAATAATGATATTTCTGGGTGAGTACTGTACATTTTACATTTCATTATCAATGACATAACTACTGTAACTGCAGTTTGTAGCTTATTCATGAATAATATAACAGTACAACATTTTTATTCAAATAGACCAACTGGAGCAAATACCTCTTACGTGCTAATCAGTAAATGTTTGTCATTCCCTGTATCTGTGCAAATCTAGGGGTGGCAACTGGTCCTTCAAAAACCATGGATCTTGCAAAAGTTGCATTGAATTTGACAGGTCTTGCAGTCTTGATTTTTCATTGGTTATATACATCTTGCAGTCTCTATTTTTTCACAGCGTCTTGCAGGGCTAAGAAAGTGTTGAAGTACTTTTGATTATGTCACCAGGAGAATAAGGGCTGGCCCAATGGGCCACTGGGTTCAATATTACACATTATTAAAACTGGATCACTGGATAATGCAATTCGAGAGTTTTCATTGGCTTAGCCATCATGGTATATGAGCCGTTATACACTGTACCATGATCTACAAAAATGGTGAGCGTATGCATGATTTTTTGGGCTACGCTCTCAGAAATCTGTGTGCTTTGCGGAACAGATAATGTCCTAGCCCATTTCCACACCTAATGGAGGCTGTTGTTTATATAACATTCATTTGGCATCTGGAATCTATGTGCTAGTCATTGCATTGTATTGTTTTAGAGACAAAACAGTGTAAATGTGGAAGCTATTTTTGCAGACTAATTGCATATTGTATTTTTGCCATTACCTATTGTAGTCTTCCATACACCATGGGTAAAATGGAACATCTTAAATCACTTGTGCTTGATGGAAACCCCTTGAAGAGCTTGCGAAGGGATGTTGTTATGGTAAGGATCACATTAGAGTAACAATTTGTGGTTCCAGAAAAACTCATACAGACCCAAAGGACGTTTTATGGAAATTCCAAGGAGAAGGGGGATCACAAAAGCCAACGTTTTTTAGAGACATTTTTCAAGGGATTTGAAGTGGGTAGGGGGGTTCAAACCAACAACCCTCTGTGGGAGGGGCATGGATATTTTCTGGAACATCTCAATAATATTAAGAGGTATTTGCCTCAAAGTTTGAGTAATAATTGCAAATATTATTTTACTAAAAATATACTCACTGCACAGTAACTTAATGATGTTGAAAATAACTCACTTAAGTTCATTACCTCTAAGTGATGGCCATGATTAAATTCTCAAGCATTCTCAAGAACATTATGCACCAGTCAAAGGAACCCTGACCCCCCCACCCCGGCATATGCAGGGCTTTAGTGGGGCTTTATCACCATATTGGCAGCTCTTTGAGTCCCCAGTGTGTGGGGGATTCGCTCGTCTTTTAGCTTTTGTCCTGAGGAATGTGGGGCATTAGTAGGGGATTCGTTTTAATCCAAGATAGCGGCGATCATTCCCGCAAGGACTTCTGGGTACATTTCGGCAAATTCAAGCGGACACAAGTGTCCGTTTTATTGTTATTCAAATCAATACATCGATTAATTTAGGCCCCATTCACACTAATCTGTTTTCATACGAAAACGGAGCCGTTTTGCTCCGGATACAGCTATCGTCCACACTACAATGCCAAAAACAGTCACCTAAAACAGGGCCATTCGAAAACGCTCTCCAGGTGGAGTGATTTGAAAACGATGCTTTTTGAAAACGCTGTTTTCTAGTGTGGACGGAGAAAACGGTGCTATCTGAAAACAGTGACGTCATTAAGAAAAATAGATACGACTGGGCGCCAGACCACTCCACCGTGAGTATTCAAAATGGCGGACAGATGCTACCATGTGGCTTCTCACTTGATTGGAATGACTTCCAGTCTTTTGATGCTCTTGCAAGTGCATTTAACCTGCTGAAGCATCACTTAGATTTCACAAGAAGGAAACAAGATATTTCAAGGCTACTGACCTTGCCAGCTTCGGGAAAAACGAAGATAAAACGACTCTCTATCCCGCCCCCTGTTTTTGGTTTTGGTTGCTTTCCAGCTGTTCTTGGCATCGTTTAGACGTAAAATATCAAAGAATTCTAAACCACGGCAACACTCAACAAAAAAGAACCAAGAATGACGCAATTTCGTGGGCGGATATATTGAAATGCACATGCGTCACATTCATTTGAGCATGCGCACTGAGGGTATGAAAGCGTTTTCAAAATGGATACGGCATTGTAGTGTGGACGGGTGAAAACGATTCGAAAACGATTAGTTTGGACCAAAATCTTTTTAAAAACGGAGCAAAACAGCTCTGTTTTCGTTTGAAAACAGATTAGGGTGGACAGGGCCTTAGGGCATGGATTTAAGAAGGCAAAGGCTTCAGTACTGAGATGCTGATGACTTTTTGTTTCGCTGCTCCGTAAAAACAACCTTTCTGAATGTTGCTGATATAACTTACGGAATGTCATGACTAAAATTGTCCTTATTAAAATAAAGTGTAGAGACTCCAACCTTCCCGTATTGGCCAAAAACATCCTGTTTTTGTAGAATATTTCTGGCCTCCCATTTTCGCTCAATAATTTCCTGAAACTCTCTCAAGCTAAAGAAGGATAATGTTCCCTTTGTTTAACCAGTCTTTTTAGCATGATTCTTTCCGTTTTTAGCTGTTTTTCTGTGGTTTATTCTCAGCCATTTTTCTGTTTTGGTATCCTAGCTTAAGACTATGGTAGTTTTGGGTGGAGAAATTCACTGGATTGCTTCAACTTTGTGCAAGGTTTGCATTCATGTATGGCATTCTCTCATGGCGCTCGATTTCTTCGTTGATCTTGTGTTTATTCAATGAGAAAGTGTAAGAAGAAAACTCCACTATTTTCCATTGACTGTGATCTCAAAATGCAGGAAATGGAATCTTGAGGCACATATGTTAATTTTTTTCCCAGGGGAGCATACCACCGGACTCCCCTAGAAGCTCACGCCTGCCGCGATCATGGGCTTGGCTATGCCGGGCCTGAAACCCCTTTTTTCAGTTGACAGGGCTGGAATCTCTGAAACTTGCACTCTGCATGGTTTTGTCGCTTTTTGCACGCTATTAAAACTAATCCCCACCTGTATCCCGGGGTGGGGGAGGTCAGGGTTTACTTTGACTGGTGCATTTAATGTCAAACCTTGCATGTTTTTAAGTAACATGAAATCTGAAATATGGATGTTTTCAAGTTCAGTTTTCTCTCGAGGGGTCAGCTTGAGAGCTTAAGTCTCAATAAGTTCTTCTTAACTGTATTTAAAATAATACTATGCCATGAGGTTTTCTTTTTAACTTAATTTTTGCCATTATTGCTGGAATGTTCTGTGGGAATCATCTTAATGTTGCAAATGGTGTGTTAAAGTTTTGGCAGACATATTTGTGGTGCGTCGTTTCGTGCACTATTGTGTGCAATGTTCAAATTGCATGATTTATGTTTCTAGTGCTAAAATTGTCATATTTTTGTTGTGTGCAATGTTGCAGAAGTAGTCTGTGGCATTGAATGGTTAAAAAACAATGGGTCTCACAAAATTTTCATTGAGTTCCATGGGTCTCATAGTCTCATCTTTTTAGCAGTAATGAGTATCTTGCATTGTCGTTTTTACAAGGCTGTCTTGGGGTTATGGTTTCTCTGTTTGTTCCTATTATGATGTCTGAATGCTTGGAGTCTGAATGTCTCATACTTGCATTTGAAACTAAAGTCTCAGTCTCTCAATTTAAAAAGTCTCAGACTCGCAAAGAAAAGCAACTATGTGAAGTATTATAAGAAATAATTCATATTTGAACTGCTGTTATAGATGAAAGTGAAGAGTGATCATTGCAGTAAATTTTCCAATTTAAGCAATTGGAAAGAAGAAACCTGAAAAATCAGGGCTTCAACGGGATTCGTATCCATGACCTTCACGATTGCGGTGCAGTGCTCTACCAACTGAGCTATGAAGCCACAAATTGGGATCGATGTCAATTTATTGAGTTCATATCTTCCTGTGCAGTGAAATGATGTGAAGTATATATGAAATAATTCATATTTGAATTGTGGTAGTAGATAAAAGTGAAAAGTGGTCATCGCATTAAATTTTCCAATAAGCAATTGGAAAGAAGCATGAAAAAATCAGGGCTTGAACGGGAATCAAACCTGTGTCCTCTGTGATACCGGTGCAATGCTCCACCAACTGGGCTATGAAGTCACACATTGGGAGCGAGGTCAATTTATTGAGTTCATATCTTCCCATGCAGTGAAATGATGTGAATTACATGTATATATGAAATCATATTTGAACTGCGGTTGTAGATGAAAGTGTAGAGTGATCATTGTTCATGAACTCAATAAGTTGACCTTGCTCCCAATGGGTGGCTTCATAGCTCAGTTGGTAGAGC
>CM042757.1:4464742-4472242 GCA_022496165.2 Catalaphyllia jardinei
ATGGTCTCCTTTAGGGGTCACAAAAACCTTAAGCCACGCCCAAATGGTCTCCTTTGGGGGTCACAAAAACCTTAAGCCACGCCCAAATGGTCTCCTTTAGGGGTTAAATTCAAAATTTCCGACGAGCATCCCCGTCTGTTTCATATGGAAGTCCTCCCCCCCCGCGGGCTCTATCCCCTTCACCTCATTGAATCTAATTCCCATTTTAAGCAACAACCTCTTACTGATGATTTGTTGCTGTTTTAATTCAGTAACAAAAAAGCCAGCAGCATTCCTGATGATGTTTGGGATGCAGCCATGTCAGCAGAGGTGAACACTATTAACCTCAGCAAGAATACACTGAATGAAGTACCAGGCAGGTGAGACATCTGTACACATGTCTGCATACTGGAATGAGAGACACTCTTTAAAATAGGAAAGTGAAATTCATTTTATCACACTCAAAACCAAAATAGAACCTAATAATATATAGAACTTAATATAATAATAGAACATAATAAATAAATCAAAAGTAGGTAATTAAACAGATACAAAAGGTAAAGTCTGTCTCCGCCCACAAATAGCAAAAGGGAGCTTAAGCAACGACGACGGCGCCGCCGTGTACGACGCCAAGTAAAGAAATTCGCGATTGTCTAGATCTCTTAGGTTCGTCAATGGCTTTAAAATTGTGCTTAAGCTAAATATGCCACGACGGCGTTCAATTCCAAATGAAAATACGAAAAATTAGCCGTCGTCGTCCACGTTCTGTAGACGACGCAGAACTTGGTCATTTCACGTTCGTGTTTGGCACAGGACGACAAAGAAATGTACAAAGATTTATAACGCACGTGCACAGCTATTGTTCTGCTAATTAGACCTTTTGTTTAGTGCCGTTCTCGTTGCCGTCGTCGTCGTGGTTTGCTTAAGCTCCCTAAAGGCAAATCGAGGCGGGGGAAGCTACACGCAGTCCGTGGTTAAGCGATCAACTAATTACATTAACAATTAATAACCAGTACAGAAAAAATATTAGATTAAAGGAACGAGAACAAAATGACATGAAAACGAAAACTGAAGGAATTGGAATGGAGGGGGGGGGGGGACTAGAACAAAAACGGCTTAGGAGAGGGGGGATGTGAAGATGAATCTTAACTGTGGTCAAGGGGGATGTGAAAGAAAACTCTTGTATTGTCATTAGCCTGTGTGCAGACACATTCTCCTTTCTCCTTTGCATCACATGGAAGAGCAAAGAAAACAGGAGACTTCTGTCTGGTCAGTGATGATAAGTGCTTAACACATGGAACCTCAGAACTCAGCCATAAAAGAATATCACCATATCCATAAGCTTGAAAGCATGAGGAGTTAGTCCGCCTGTGTACAGAGCTTACACCACTCTAGTATTAGTTCATTAAAGCTCTGTTAACCAAAGCTTAGATTGCATTTAACTACATTGATGTTTCATTTCTCTTTCCATTTCTCGCTAGGTTACTCTCTTTAGGAAAATCACTAACAGACCTAAACATGTCGTTGAACAAGATCGCCAGTTTGCCTTCAGAGTTTGGCTGTTTGGTGAAACTTTCATCATTAGATTTAAGGTATTTTCTAAAACGTTAACCACAATAAGGTTTTCAAACCAGACTTAAAAGTTAGAAGCACTTTGTCCAGCATATAATAAAGAGTAAGTACCACATGAAAGTACTGCTCAATAACTTTCGTTTGAATAATTTGTCACACATTTGGTAAATCTCTTACAGACCTAAACATGTCGTGAAGAGGCTTAAACGGTGACCCAGCACTTGACTTTTGAAGTGATAGCGCTTATGGGTCCCAAGAATAACAGCATTTTTGTCTGTTCTAGTTACTTAACTGTTAATAAGAGCAAAGGGAATCACGAAAAGCTACAATGGGGGACAAAAGTCTCAGGACAACTAACACGATGTGCCTTTCTTTCTCCACCTTTCCCTCCGCCCCCAAGCAATGTTGTAGTTTGTGCAGCCATGTACACTTTAGTCTTTCCTGAAAGCGTTTCTTCGTCCCAACATTGTTTGGAGGGTGGAGGGGAGGGGCATTCTCGGTATCGACGTGTTTAGAAAAGTGCATATTATGCTGTGAAGTGCGTGAAGTGTGAATACTTTATTTACCCTCGGATTGTAGAGTAGCTCTATGTGAGCTAATATCTCCGAGCATTTCACAGTGTCACAATGCTACATCCGATTATTTGATAAGTTAAGGATGTGGAAGCAAGGTTTTCCATAACTGTTCCAAGGATTTTTGTCCTCCATTGTAGAGTTCAGAACTAACATTAAAGAAAAGTGTTTGGCATTCAGTAACGAGAATTACATTTGAATCTTGCAGTCACAGGAAGTGAAAGCGAACTTATTCATACATGTAACAAACTGCTTTGTGCTGCTGTTTTACAGTATCAACCAGCTGAGTGATTTGCCTGCAAGTTGCTCCCAGCTGACTAGTCTTAGGGAAATAAATATCTCCAATAACCGGTAAGTTTATTTCTATAAACCGTAAACAAAGCAATAGCTCTTCTAGTGATATGTATTGAAGGTAAAGTCTGCGTCGGGTCAAGTGGCTCACCTCACCGGACCTTAGCCGAGTAGGTGGCATGTTTTGCAAACCCCAAGGAGCTCAGTCAGGGAAATTTGAGTTATTTTGTCCACGTACAAAATTACCTTTAAATTGAAGGAAACGTGAGAATATTAATTTACTAAGATAGAAAAACACCAAAGAGATAATAATAAACCATAAAGGAACAAGGATGGTTAAGGGTGGAGAAGATTAACACGGATTTAGATTACTAAGGACAAACTTGAAAAATTTAGGCTTAACTTTTCAAGATTCGCAAACCTTAAGTAGCCTTCGACTTCAGCGGACCACGTGCTTAATGACCCACTTGGTGGGGCAGACAGACAGTCAGGCATACCTAACTGATTGTGTGACAGTCTGGCCAGCTGGATTATTTACCTCGCTTGATTTCATTCAGTGTCAATGGTAGAGTTACATGCTGAGCTTGAAACTCTGTCAGAGATGCCAAAACTGTGATCCTTGCTTGTGTTTTGCAGATTTAGCAACCTACCATCCGTTCTGTACTCGTTAAAGACCTTGGAGATTATCTTGGCCAGTGGCAACCAGGTGAGAATAGGAATTTTTTACTGAGCTGGACAGGTGTACATTGGTTGTAGATCAGATATCATTTTGGGGAAATCCTTGTAATTCCTCGCTGACTTCAAATTGTTTTACGCTTATTAGGAGCAGGCATAGCGTCCCCTTCCCATTTAAGTGCCACTTATTTGTTTTACCGAAGATCGAGATTCACATTTCCAAAGAGCAGAAGAATAATTTAGCGACTTGGAAAGGTCATGTCTTCTCGCATAGGCACTTACTGTGGTCGTACTATGCACTGTCGATATTTTGAAAATGTTACAGTGGACTTGTGCTGCCAGCTTGTCTTTTTTTATAACAGTGTTTCCAAATTTGAGATAACAGTCATAGGAAATCTGTGAACTCCATGTTATGAACAGATTTCGATGGAGCACGTTCCCGGCCCGAGTCCCACTTCAATAACTTGCTTCATTTCCCCACCTCCTTTCCTCAAGACATACTCCTGTCTTTGATTTTTATAAAGTTGGCGCATTTACAATGCAGTTACTTCTACTAAAGCGGTCGCCTCGTCACGTTAAATAAGTCGATATATTAAAATTCAGCCTAAAACAAGAGACCTCAGTGCGAGGCTCTGGGGAATAAATACAGAGTTTGTGGGGTTTATTCCCCAGAGCCTCTTTCTGAGGTCTTTTGTTTAAGGCTGAATTTTAATATGTCGAAATTGGTCTATTATTTTATGCGATCTCCTCTTTAAGGAAGACAGCAACTCTCTGACGCATAAAGCTGGGTACATCTGTAAGGTAGACCTTTTTAAAGTTGACACCTTTGTGGGGTAGAAAGGTCGTTTTAAGGTTGAGAATCAGAGCTCTGGTGTCAACCATAACCACCTTAATTGATATATTATTCTACTTTGTATATTGTAGATTCAACTAATCGAGGTTGATAGCTTGTTATCGATGTCTTCTCTTTCCACACTGGACTTACAAAACAACAACATTGCTCAGGTTCCACCTCAACTAGGAAATGTCACCCAGTTGAGGTGAGATGCTCGATAAAAAAAGTGTTTTGCACAGATGTATCCTTATAACTTGGAATATTGATTCCTGTTTAGTGGACAACAACTCGAGTCCCAAAATTTTCTTTCCTCATTTACAGTAAAGTAAACCTGCATTCAGCGGACACCTCTGTTAAGCGGACGCGGAAATCAATATGAAGCCAATATTAAGCCATTTGTGCGCAAAACCTATAGAAAGCAAATACTTCAAGGGCTTTTTACTTCTAAATGTTCAGCTGAGACTCCTTTAACATTGTTCAACGACTCGTTTTTAAGCTAAGTAGATTATTCAAGATTGGTGAATTGACTGACTGGACATTGTGCTTTGAGCAGTCTTTGATCTTAACTGTGTTACAGTCTGCTACAAAAGGGTTAATAATTAACTATTATTGCTGAACATGTATAGAGCAGACACCCTGTATTAAGCAGACGCTAGTGAGTGTCCTAAGGGTGTACGCTTAACACAGGTTCACTGTAAACTAATTAATCAATAGAGCACTTTTTCCGTGTTTACACAGCCTCATCTAAACACGAGGAGGGTTGGGAGAATTCGAGACAACGTCTTGGGTTTGCATAACTTTCTAGAATACTCCCAACCCTTCGAGTGTTAAGATGAGGCTATGTAAACAAGAAAAAGTGCTCTATTACTTCAATAAAACAATTCTTAAAAATACGCGCAAATCTGAAACGTCACAACCGTGTTTACATACTTTCATCGAAACACACCTATCGACCAACGAAAGCGCGCGTAGTGGCTCAGTTATTTTATAGTGTGGCACGGATCAAGTTTGGTGACCTTATACAATAAGAAAGGGGGCTTTTGTATTGACCGTTCGTCAGTCACTTATTAACTGGCCGTTGTCAGTTGGTTGTATTTTGGCAGTCGGGACGTGTTTTAGTGGCAGTTGCAAAGCGTTGTGGAGAGGTGGACGTTGTAGAGGTTAAACTGAGAGTGAATGTGTGGACTGTCGTCTGAGACCAGAAACAGTGGACGTTTTAGAGAAGTGGCCGTTAGTGGATGTTCGACTGTATGTCGACTATCCTTCTAAGGTTGACATCTCTGCAAGGCTGCCACTTCTCCTAAGAGTACAACACTTTAAGTCTTTTGTCTAACAAAATAACCATCCATCCCTGCCTTTCAGGTCTCTGCAGTTAGAAGGGAACCCGTTCAGAAACCCACGAGCAGCTGTTCTTTCTAAAGGAACCCAGGCTCTTTTGGCTTACCTGAGAGACCGTATACCCACGTGACATGCCTGAGTGTGGCATAACTGACCGAGGGGAGGGGTGTGTGGACCTCCGCCACCACACACGCACGCTGACTTCCTTTAATGGTTTTGAAATGGATCGGACAGTTCGAGTCTCGATTAGGATGACGTTGCTCGAGTGCAATTTTAATGTAGAGGATAATTATAAATTCGGAATATCTTTTCTGCAGGGCTCCTGACTCCGTGACTCGTTTCCAAGGATTTTGTTTCAGAGATCTATGTTTTGATCAGGAAGACATTTTTAATTAATAAAAGTTTATCTGAGGTTGAGGAAGAAAACAATACACCTCCTGAAAGAGTATTTTCATGGTGAAACCCTCGCGCATGAATGATCATAGTTCAGTTTTTTTTACCCCGAACAATAATTCTCTGACTTTGTTTCGTTGTTACACAGACCTCACAAGGTAGGGGAGAGAAAAAAGAATTTTTTTCAGCCTGATATTCAAAAATGTTTTTAAAAAATAAATATAATCGGACGTAAAAAATTGGAAGTCATTAGTGTTATTTGTTTACTAACTTTGCGCACTGCCAGTACTTTCGTATGGTTTAAAGACAAAATGGCTTAATAAAGCGATCGACAAAATTCTCTGCGGCTTCGGCAGAGAATATTGAGTACGCGATGCGATATTTTGATGCTTTAAACCCTGTCACTCATCCCCGAAAGAATTTTGTAAACACCATGAAAATTTAATTTAAACGTGGTCGTACTCCACAAACATGTTAACACAATTAAACAAAGGAGATTCATTAATACTGCTGACATTTGTTTTGAGTTCAGTCATGCAGTCTGAAGACGCGGGAGATTTCATTGTTCGTGATGTAAGGGGAATCCCCTAATACTTGTGCTCAATGGAGGGTGAAGAAACAATACTGTGTTGAGTTACATCACGAAATGTAAATTCTACCAGGTGGATTTCAAACATTTCATTGCTCCCGAGAGAAGTTCTCGTCCTGTGGTGTAGTGGAGAAACGTTTTTGCCTAAAAGAAAGCTCTCCCTGCGGGCGAAATCTGCCAAGGCCGAGGGGTCGGTTTATACTTCATGAAGTGTTTTTGTCCTCAGCACCATGTCTGGCGCTATTTTGAGTGTCTTCACGACACTAACACTCATTGCAACAGGAATTGGGTTTTGTTTCGCTTCGCCAGGTAAATGCTGTTTACAAACGTTTTTTAGTGCAGTCAGCAAGCAAAGTTAAGGCCCTATAGCACCGTTCTGAGTTTTTTTATGGTCAACGGACGAAATGTAAATTTCTGCTGATGAATCACATTTTTATCACTTGGAAACGGGTTGATGTAATTTTGTAAAAGTACAACATAAGTTGTGTTTCAAGAAATTTTCCACCTTTAAAGTGATTATTTATCGACGGATAAGAGAGTTCGTAAGGTAACTTTAGAGGTACTTGTTTATGTTGTTGCCTGTTTTTAATAGTAAACCCTTTAAACGGACGGCCACGTGGTTCGAGCATTTGAAGAATGGGAAGCAATATTTAGTTAGTTCTTGTTACGATGAATCCTGAGCAGGCTAGGTGAAAATTTACACTGTAACTTTCTTATAACTGGAGACAGATTGGAAAATGGATAATTTTGTCAGGGAAAAACTTCGAAAGGAATAACCTTTGAGAAAAATGCTTAAGTTGCAGTTTCATTCATTTGCTCATTTCATGCAGACTTCAGAGGTCATAAGGATCAAGTGGGATAGTATTTTTTAGCCAACATTTTGTTTTTCAAATCATTATTTGTTCTTGGGTTGCACATGACGTCAACATTTTCTAAAATCCCAAACTAAAGAGCCACCAAAGCTATTATCTTTATCAGGCATGAGACGGGATAAATTTATATCTGAACAACTTTTCAGTTCAAGAACACACTTGTCTAAAAACAGGCACATTTTAAATTTCAGAGTTATGGCGGTGCATGACATAAAGCTGTGAACGTGTTTCTCAAAAAATATATACTTATGTTGGGATTTTTAGCCTTTTAAGAAGGTGAAGTATTAGGAAGAGAGCTTATTTAAATGCTTGCTTCATCAGTTCAGAAAATCAGTGGCCAAGATAGCCAAAGTAAGTTCCAGATGTTTACACTTTTTGCCGGCC
>CM042757.1:4474742-4486059 GCA_022496165.2 Catalaphyllia jardinei
TAACATGGCGGCCAGACGAGCAGGCCCGGTGACAAAACTTGACGTGGGAGGTTTGTCATTTGTTGGGAAATCATTACATAACACTACACAAATTTCCCATGGATAATCAAATCAGAGCAAGAAGCGAAAAGGAGCGGCCATTGGTCTTGTCTCCCTAGAGACCCTCTAGTTTGCTTTGAGCTCGTCAGCAAAATTATTAACTGCATGGGATTTGAAATCTTGAATTCCTGTACTCGTGTTTTCAGTTTTCCAGCCATTCGTGACTTAATTTTTTTCAGCCCATTTTGACTCGGTCATAAATTCCAAAAAGGGACAGAGGTATGGAAGAGGGAAAAAGCCACTATGGAATTGCTAAATTCTTGCAGAGTTTTTTTTTAGTTTTGACTTGCTTACTCTAAATATAATACTTTGAGTAATTCAGTTTCTTGCTGTACTTTCTTAATGTTAGAGAACGTCTCCACTGCTGATTGTCAAGAGCCCCAGTGGCCGTGTACAAATCAGTATTCACCAGAGTGTCTGAGTAGAAGCAACCGATCATTAATATGTGGTATGGACACATACTGGTTTCACCAGCTTGCCGATATTTTAATAACTTGGTTTCACTAGTTTTACCAATTTCACCAGTTTTACTAGTTTGACTTGTTTGACCGGTTCGACTACTTTGGTTGGTTTAATATGCAGCCAAGAAGTCCTGGATAAATATGTGTAAATGCGTCACGCAAATTTAATCGAACTGTTCATTCTCGAGTTCCTTAAGGCTGGTTTCCGTACGATTGCTACGAGCGCTACAAAACAATGTTCAGTGACAATAGTGATCATGTGGATCCCATTCTCCAGCGATGGAAAGCATCGTAACGCTCCCTCCCTCAAAGATCGCAGCAATAATATGGAAACCAACCTTTGTATGCATTTTATTTCTTGTAAGATTCCAGTTATGAGAACTGGTGGTCCAACAATGCAACATTAACGGGTTTATGATTGAAGAAGAAGAAGATAACTTTATTTAACGAGGGTAAAACACTTTACAGTTAAAACTGATAAACTGAGTGGCTCTCAATTATACTATACATAAAATGTAATGAATAAAATGACTAGTGACTAAATATGTGTCTGCCAGATATTGTATTAACAATGTAACAGGGATTTCGATATGGATCAATGTTAGCAAGTAATCAAGTTCTTTCAATTCGGATTCAGAGCCACCCATGTTAGTGGTTGGGACACAACATGAACTTTACACAAAAGACCTGCTCAACACGTCAGCATGGAGACGCATGGAGGCAAAGAATGTTGTGTCATTGGACTTTGGGCTGGACCCAAACTTGATTTACTGGACAGATGGAAAGAGGATGAACCGGTTTTCGTTGCATAATGGTGTTATTGAAGATATACCTTTTGGTCACGATGACCTCGCCTCTGTGGAAGATCTGACTGTTGATTGGATAGGAGACAAAATATACTGGATTGACGCAATGCATGATGGGATTTACATTGCAGATCTACCGAGTGGAAGGAGAGTGAAAATCGTTGACAAAAATCTTGATTCACCACGAGCGATTGTCGTGAGCCACTCTGAAGGGTAATTACAGATTGCTAACTTTTCTTTAGCTTTCTCGAGTTGCTCTTGCCTTTTCCATGCGTTTAGTTTTAGTCGGAGCGCAGCGCTAAGCAACGGCGAGGTAAGCGCTACTCTTGTTATAACAAATGTTTTGAGAGCCAAACTACTGCGAAAGAGTTCTTGATTCACAGTTGTTGGTAAAAGAAAGTAACATGGTGGAAAATTTAACTTTTAATCGGTGAAATCCGCTTCGAAAAAAATGGCTGTTTGAGCTCAACAAATGCTTTACGAGGGCGTGAGAGGTTGAGGGTACAACGGCAAATTTAATGTCACGCCAGCAGCGCTGATATTAGAAGCTAGAAAGTAGAGAATTAACTCTGAGGTTCATTTAAATTTCTGGAAGTTAACCCTGGTGGTTAGCCTTAGAAAAGAAATTGGCGTCCACATAAGCTAGAGAAGTATTTTGTGACCTCAGCGAGGTTCGCGTTAGAGAGGACTTTTTAATGCTCCTTTTCATAATGTACGCCTTTTCTTGCAGTTATATCTACTGGACGAGCAGGGGTCGAACGCCTAAAATCGAACGAGCAAGACTGGATGGCACTGGAAGAAACGTGTTTATCACCAATGGGATCCAGACCCCAAACGGCTTGGCGCTCGATGAATCAGACAAGAAACTTTACTGGGCGGGAATAGATTTAAATGGATACGGCATTATAAAAGCGGTTTCATTGGATGGATTAACCCGCAATGTTATTTTCCGCCGTTCAGGTTATCATCCGTTTAGTCTGGATATTTTCCAAGGTTTTGTTTACTGGACTGACTGGGAGAAGAATGCAGTGTTGCGCATTAACAAGACTACTGGAGGAGTCTACGAAGTGATTGTCAGTAGTATAAACAAGCCAATGGGATTAAAGATTCTTCACCGGCGTAAAAAAATACATGGTAAAAAAACTGAATTACAAACAGAGTTCTACTCCTTTCCTTTGCAGCGCTCCATGCTAAAGGGCGTATTTGCAGACAAAAAATGAGAGTTTGAAAAACAATAGCTTTTAGCACAGTAACGACAGCTTTTCGTTGCTTTGCAAACTTTTTTTCTCGTTTCTCGTTCAGTAGATGTCATTCCTTCCCCCCCCCCCCCCCCCTTCCTTCATAGTCTGGGGCCTTGAGATGGAAAGCGATTAGTGACATTTCTAACTAGTGAAAGTAGCTTTGGAATTTCGCTTATCATCTTATATTTCTACATATCTTTAATAACCATTTACCTTCTTCATGTTACATTCAGTTGTCACCTTTATTTTTCACTGAGGTCCTTTTGAAAATGCACCTCATAAAATTTAGTTGAATGAATTAATGAATCTGAATGAATTGGAGGAATTTGAAAACGGAGATTACACTCTGGAAACGCATCCATTGTTTTGCGCTCACCAGTTATTTTGGTTTTGTGTTTGGAGAAAACTCTGGAAGGAAATCAAATGATAATCTTGCAACATCGTTTTCGAAAAGAATGTTATTGCTCTACACCAAAACGCAATGGCAGCGCTTTGAAATTTCATTGGTTTT
The DNA here is from genome assembly GCA_022496165.2 of Catalaphyllia jardinei. NCBI lineage: Eukaryota > Metazoa > Cnidaria > Anthozoa > Scleractinia > Caryophylliidae > Catalaphyllia > Catalaphyllia jardinei. The sequence goes on from CM042757.1 coordinate 4,477,861, forward strand.
AAAAACGTTTCAGTTCGAAAAGCTTTGTTTTCCTGACAGATTAGTGTGGACGGTAGGCCTAACCGTAGAAATAGAGCGGCGTTTTCAAATTTCTCTGGTGTATCGTGGACGCTAACTAAGAAACTATTTTTTCTTTCGTGTCCAGGGGTAAATCCTTGTGAGAAAAGCAATGGTGGATGTGAACATTTGTGCGTGTATCTGCCGTCTCTGGGAAGGAGATGCGTTTGTGAACAAAACTTTAAAGTCAATGACAATGGCAAAACTTGTGACAAATTAGAACTTCAAGGTACGTTCAACTCTGATTACCTAAATACCTATGGGTGGGTATGACTCTTCATAGAGTTGGGATTTAAGACTCAATATCTTAGTTATTTCTGGCTGTTTTTGTATGGATTTTTTGCTTCATTTTTTGTAGTGGTTTTTAAGTGATCTTATCTCTGAAACCAGGTTTTTCTAAAGCATTTGTGTATGTTTATTTTTTTGTTTAAGTGATCTTATCTCTGAAACCAGGTTTTTTTTGTAAGCGTTTGTGTATGTTTATTATTTGTTTGTTTGTTTGTTCGGTTTACTGACTGACTGACTGATTAATTGACTGACTGACTGCTTAATTGACTGAGTGACTGCTTAATTGACTGACTGACTGATTAATTGACTAACTGACTGACTGACTGACTGACTGACTGACTGACTGACTGACCGGCTGACTGACCGGCTGACTGACTGACTAAATGAATGAGTGACTAACTGAAAACTGACTGACTGACTAGCTGACCAACTGACTACTTCACGGACTGATTGATTCACTGACTGACTGACTCACTGACTGACTGGATGCCTGCCTAACTGGATGCCTGCCTGACTGACTGATCACATCATTTACACTGCATTTTTTTTCTTTAGGAGAGAACAGCGACAAGTCAGGCTCAAATATGGACCCCTCCCTGATTGTAATATTATTGATTGCCATCTTACTTCTGGGGGTGTTAGGCTTAGTCATGTTCTTGTTCAGGAAACACTGTCGGCCTTGCCAAACGTCACCAGACCTGAAAAAACGGTCGACAAATCCTGATGCTATTCATAACGATGGCGACGGCGACGAGTCGCTTGAACTCACTGACCAAACAGAGCTCGGGCGCGCGGTCCCAGGTTCTAATAACGAGTCATCCAGTTTAACTGGACAAGTGAGTGGAGAACCCTCAGGTTCAGTGGCAGCTTGCGGCAATTCGTTAGTCACAGTAAGTACGATGAAATCAACTATATTTTTAATTGACCAAACGTTCTTAATAATGTAATACACCAGCTTCCCACAAACAAATACGTTATATCTTGCTTTAGCAAGTAGCCGTGGATCATAAAAATGAATTTTCTTCTACTTCGTTCTCAGTCCCACTTTAATTAAAAACGTCACGAGTGACAACACCCAAGACCGACTGTGTAAGAAGCTAGTACCCTTTATTCTTTACTTCCTGATTTGTCACGCAATGTTCCATTAATGATTGCGTGACAACTCAAAAGAAGGCGCGCTCAGTGTGGGTTAGGTTACTTAGAGAGCTAGTTTTACGGACAATTCTGACATTTTTCAGTGGAAAAGACACTGTGTCTGAGACTACCGTAGTAGATAACTGTCGTGACCATCAAACGTTTTCCATCTCTTCTCTTCCGCTTATGTCGCTAACCGACATTTCTTTTGTTTAGTCGCCGAGAGGTTTGGTGGCCGTTTACGGGGTTTACGTGGAACAACATGGCGGAGTGACAGTTGTGGGAGACGATGCCAAAGTTCATCACCATTATTCATCACAGAGTTGATATACTACACCTGAGGAATTTTATTAGTCAAGGAAGTTAATGTGTCACCACGGAAAATTGTCTGTCTATGCAGCATCTGCCAGAACACAGTGCCCTTTTTATAAAGATATATATGAAGTCTATTTTATTTGGCCTGGACCAAGTGAATTGTCAATAATATATAGAGGTGATTAGAAGGAAAGTTTTGACTCTACCATGCCAAGTGCTCGGTGGAATGTGAACGGCTTCGACTTTTAAATTAGTGTTCTCTTTTTCAATATGAAAGTCTGAGTTTCTTGTTGGCCTTGATTACCGTCGCCCATTAGCTCTTTAAGACGATCAAAGCGTCGGATAGACAGGGCCGTAGCCAGAAAAAAATTGTGACTTGGGCGATGCCCATAAAAAAAAACATGATTGAGGCAATGCTCGTGCAGGAGTAAATTTCTTTTCTGATCCTTCACGTGCTCGTTCCCAGTTTCTCGTGCTTCGAGTTCGCCTGCTTGCGACTGAAATCGAAGCGGCTGAGGAGGCAGGAATTTAGGGTGTTTATGATGACTATAGGCAACAAAAAACGAATGAAAATGACTGAGGCAAGTGCCTCGGTTGGCCTTTTACTAACTACGGCCTTGATAAATGATAACAATGGACGAGGAGAGCAGAACTTGGGACATAAATTTCACTTGCACTGTTCTCTCTGTAAGAATAATTCCCTGCCTGAGGCCCCGTCCACGCCGGAGAATTTTGAACACGCCGCAACAATCAGCGGTCATTTTGAAGTTGTATTTGAGGAAATTCGGCCGAGGGAATTATAAGATTCTCGTAAGTCATCGTTTTGGAAAAGCTTCGTTATTGTGACGGATTAGTGTGGACAGAAGGCCCGACCGTAGAAACAAAGCTGTGTTTCTAAATTTGTCCAGCGTGTAGTGGACGGAGCCTTAAAATTATATCATGGACTCGGGTTATTAAGTGGAAATGGACTCTTTACTGAAGTCTCTTTAGAAACAGGTTATTCTTCTTTAAGAGGTTTTTAGTTTTAATGTTAATATAATTCGCAGGTTTTAAAACGTTTTACAGAAAGTATAGCCAAACGAGTTCTAATTAATCCAAGTAACAATCTGTATAAACCACCGCAACCCTAATGCGAGGTATTCATGTTCAAGCAGCTCTGTGTAAATAATCTTAATATATTTTCTTAGCTTTTATACCATTTTTGCAAGTACAATTTTATTGCTTAAGTCTTTGTGCAGACCGGCGTTCTATATATTTCTTTCCATCTACCTTCATGCGGTTTTTCTTCTGCTAAAAGTGGCTCATCGCAGGTCTGCACTGTAAGCTTTGTTCTGTAATTTCTCTCCAATCGACAGAAGCACAAAGCTCCTGGCTATATCACAGGTGACCAAAGCATAGCATCAGAGTTTGTATGGAGATCTATAGGAGTTTATATGGATTGGAAATTCGTTTGAAAAGTTTCAAAACTGTTTTTCCCTGAAAAAGCTACAATAGAGTTTAAACCCGCCTTATCAATATTCTGTCGTCCCACTGTTTCCAGTACAAGCTAGTACATGCCATTTGAGGGATTTCAATTGGTTTTAACGGTCTAGATCTTGCATGCACCTAACCTGCACGCTTAGCTAGGTCACTTGTTGCTATATGTCCTGGATATTATTGAGAAAATATGGGGACCAGTAGGTTAATAACATGTTTATTATATGGACCTATATGTTATAGAAATTTCGTCCACTGTGCTTGTCCAATCGAGGTCCCCATCGAGAATTGTAGAGCGAATGTTACAATCACAGTATGCGAAATTATTTAGACGTACAATATAAAGAAATATAATTTCATCGTATATATTGTATAAAATGTTTTATTTTGTTATAAAATTTTATCTTTTTAACTTGTCTTTTAATTTCGCGTGAAATCACCAGTTCGTTACAGGGGCGTGGCGACCGTACACGCACTTACCCATGCGCGTATCTTCAGAAATCCTTAATACAATATCTACAATTATCCCAAATTCTAATTCGATCCGCGCATTTGATCATCACGTCATGTTAAAATGCGCGTTCTAAGCATTAAGCATGCATTTATTTATTTCTTTATTTATTTATAAAGACTGATACATAAACAACATATTAAGTTCCGAAATACTCTACATTACCCTGTGTTCAAAGGCTTTCCGTGATGTCCCATAACTCCCCTATCGCCTCCCCTAGTCTTCGATCTCCTACTCCACCCATCTAATGCTGCAGTACGAAATCGAGGTGAGAGCCCGTGCTGCCGACAGCTGACCAACATGGCGTCTTGAGCAGCAGCCACTTGCGGCTAAATACAGGAATCGGTCCGACTTCTCATTGGACGAGTGAACAATGGACTCTTTTTAGCACGTCGTACGGAATACCGCTGGGACATCAGTAATCGATCGCCTGCTTCGAGTAGAGCTATAGAAACCATCTTCGTACAAAATCAGAAATTTATCTGCAGATCGAAATTAAGGAAAGACGACAATGGACTTTTGAATGAACTTTGAAATAACGATTTCATGCAAAGAATCAGATAAGCGGTTCTATTCTCATGTAAATAAGTCGCAGCTTGGTGGAAAACTTATCTTGAGAATCGATCTTACGTGATCTTCACTTGTTGGATCGATTCCTGTTATTATCGACGAAAGGGTCAAAGGCTATATATAGGAATCGATCCGACATCACATTGGACGAGGGAACAATGTGCTATTTTGCAGACAATATCTGAGCTCAGCTAACATACCCAGTATAGTAATACAGTAACTGTGTAATGTCATACATGCTTCCGATATATATTTAAGAAATAGAAAACATGTACCGTGTTTGTATCGAGTTATACAAACACGAGTGGAAGTTTGGGAGAACGAGAAATGCTGTGGGAACACGAGCCGCAGGCGAGTGTTTCCACAGCTTTTTCGAGTTCTCCCAAACTTTCACGAGTGTTTGTATAACTCGATACAAACACGGAGTACATATTTTCTATTTCTTTTAGAAAACACCGCGACGAGAAAAAGGAAAACAACTTGTAAATTTTGATTATCAAAATGTAAATTCTCTTTGCTTGCGCCATCACTTCGTCAACAGCGCGCGCTTAGTTCTGTTTAGGACTGTTTTCTAAAAACAGATACAAGGCCGACGGATGTGTGACGGTCCATTCAGGGAAATGTGATCACTAAATAAAAGTACTTGTAAAGAATGTATGGAATACATTTTTGCCATATATCATTTAACTACGTACTTTAAACGTAAACGAATAAATATAACAATTTCATACTTTTTTAAAACGGTGGCGGAAAGAAAGTTTTGTAGTTTTAGTCACGCAATATTACGCAGAAGTCCGGCAGGGTCTAAGCGTGGATATTAAGCTAAAGCAGGAAAAGCGCGCCAAATTTGTATGCGCTTATCTTCTTTCCAAAAGTCATAATTCATGCACAAGTCACTGTAAATAAAGACAAGTTCATTTCAGCCATTGTTCTCACGTCCAATGCAAAGTCGGATCGATTCCTGTTTATAGCCTTTGACCCTTTCGTCGCTAATAACAGGAATCGATCCGACAAAAATTAAATATGATCATATGACTTAAAACTAATTATAGGTGAGCATCGATTTTCAAGTTTTGCGCCAAGCTGCGGCTTATTGAAGTCTTACAAAGGAATAAAACTGCTTATCTGATTCTTTACGTGAAATTGTTACTTGGAGGTCAATTCAAGAGCCCATTATCGTCTTTCTTAATTTCGATCTGCAGATATATTTCTAATTTATTTTGTACGAAGATGGATCTCTGATCTACTCTACTACTTTTCCGGAAGCAGACGATCGATTACTGATGTCCCAGCGGTATTCCGAACGACGTGCTAAGAGAGTCCATTGTTCACTCGCCCAGTGAGAAGTCGAATCGATTCCTGTATTTAGCAGCAAGTGCAGCAGCCAAAAAAGAGGATCCCCCGACCAGACGGATCCCGACAGAACGCGGCAAATATTGTCGTTCAAACTGTTCCAATATGCAAACTTCCAGCCAATATCATCCTAGATCATGGTACGCGTGTGTGAAAACGAAGTCAAAACGTAGGACATTGGATTATATTGGAGACTCGTTTTTCAACGCGCTTCGACATGACGTGCGCAATGTTTTACCAGTGTTCTATCTTTCTTTCTCATAAAACCAGGCACATGTTTCGCCTAATGTGCTAAAGTATTGTTTTCGAAGAATCTTGCAGGATTTTGCGCGGTTTCAGAAATGTTTTGATTGGAAAAACCATAGTTCATTTGTTGCGTTCCTGAAAGCAAATTGCATGGGGGTAGTCAGGATTTTTTTTGAGAGGTGCACATCATTTTCCAAATCCCCTCAACCCTCAATCCCTAAGTCCTAAATCTTTTTCAGGTGACTTGATTAAAGGCGAGGTTACGAGTTTAAGCCAAGGGTTTTTACTGTATACGAAATAACAACTAAAAGTCGTAAAATGTTTTGTCGCATTTTTTGGGTCATTGACTTTAGCACCTCAAAGCCAACAAGCTTGTAGTATCTCAGACTTTTATTCACAAATAGGTATGTTTTACCGCTGTGTGACACATGCAATTGCCCCCACCAGGAAAACTTTTTTTTTCTCTAACGTAGTGTTTGATTTTGTTGGGCTGTATACGGGAGATCCCTGTGAAGGTTTGTGGAGTTTGCCCCCTTAGACAAAAAATCCTAGGTACGGTCCTGAAGGTCTGCGAAATGCCTTCTTCAACTGACAGCCACTTGACGCCACCTGTTCACCTCGCGTTTGAACTGATCAAGATACAAAAGCATGTCTTCGCCATAATTTTCATAGATGTTCTCTATGCCCTTTTCTATCAGGTCTTGAAGGCTTCCTGGAATTCAAACTTGACATTTAGAATACATGTAAAAGAAGGGCGCTATTGAACTGGAAAGTTATAAACACATAAATTTAGTATTTCTTATGCCTGATGAGGCTAAAATCTTTTAATAGTAGCTCTCTAATTAGTCTGGTATTTGAGAGTTTAATGACGTCGCGTGAACACTATCTATTCAGGTTGTCACTATGCCAGGATAAAGGTTTTTGAGAATTTTAACCAAGTTTCATGAAATATTAATAGATCTCAATAAGCGTAGTTCTCTGAGTCTCGTTTAGTTTTGCCACACTTATCAGGCCGTGGACTCAATAAAGGAACACTCTAATTGCTCTCATTAATAAAATGGTTCACAAGCTTCTTAAAATTATAACTATCTGTAACCAATGGCATAGTGTAATGGTAACACAAACTCTTCCCCGGTTTCTTCTTGAATGCGTCGTGACCCTGTCGTTTTTTCAGTGTCGATGCATGGCAGGGTAATAATCTTAATCTAATCTGCGATCGAAGTTTTGGCCATGATAAGCCCAGCAAATCGAGTATACTGCGAAGATAGGCGGAGGTGAAAGCAACGCGTTCGGCTTTACCATCCAGCTTGGTATCTGCTCGCTATTTTTCCGCCTTTTCTGTAGATATGTCAATCAAGATTCGTTCAACCAACGAATCACGTAGTCTCCTTCGCAGCCCTTATTAGGGTCGTCACGCAACGCGTCTCCACCACTAAGTTGGTAATTTTTTTTCGATATAGATATCAATACCGATACTATGACGTCACTAAGTTAACTGGTAAGTCACGTGATCTGGTTGACCAAGTACATTGTGGTGACCATTGTGGTTACTGTTCGGTATCCTTCAATACGGTTGGCGCGCGGGAAATTTGAATCGACCAATCAGGGTTCAGCAGGTGGGAAAATTTTAGTGTCCTCACGTTAATGTAAGTTGACAGGAAAAGCATTGAAATCAAGTACCTTTTTTCATTGGAGATTGCATTAAATATTCACTTAAGGGGATTTACAATTCCCAAAACCATATCACATTGCAAAAACTGAAAAATATGAAACATCTTTTGTCTTCAAGCTACTAATTTGGCGCTAAAAATAGTAGTTCCTCGAGCGTCGCCATGTAGGATAATAGTAGTCTTATTTTTAACAAATTGTGCTGTTCGTCGTCAAATTAAACCCGGAATTCTGTAGTTAATTTTTTAAAAGAGGCCAAAGAAACTTTAGCATTGTCTTCATTTTAGCTAGTGGCGAAGAAAAAGGCTATTTTCGTGTCGTTTCGGTAGGACAGCTAAGTTTTGATTGCCGCACGTAGTGCGGGCTCAGCCACCGTATGCAAGGACTTTCTTGTTGAATCAACAATACACGGGATGCAAGTATGGTTCAGTGGTACCTAAAAAGGATGGCTCAGTGGTACCTAAAATGGATGGCCCAGTGGTACCTAAAAAGGATGGCTCAGTGGTACCTAAAAAGGATGGCGCAGTGGTATCTAAAAGGATGGCGCAGTGGTACCTAAAAAGGATGGCCCAGTGGTACCT
>CM042757.1:4498227-4509742 GCA_022496165.2 Catalaphyllia jardinei
AGTTTTTCAGATAATTTACAAAAACTGAAATTTAGTGGACTTTTTTGTGCACATTGTGCGTTGCCATGGTAACTGATATGACGTCACAAGTACCCTCGAAGTATAGCCCAGCAATAGAGTTGCAAGGAGACATATAGTTTGCCCACACCATTAAATATCCTTCTTTGTAATCTTCCATCGTTTCACAAACACTGCAGCAACAAAAAACCCTTTCGAGCCTCCTTAATCCTAGCCAGTAATCCTGAGAATGCAGGTATGTTTTAATGTTTCTCATTTAATTTCACTGGCGGGTTTGCCTATAGGTAGAAAACCCGGAAATTCTGGCAAAGTTTTATTCTGTATGTTATTAATTTTCAGAAAATACTTCACCCAGTCAGCGTGACAGGCAATCTCCAGTTTTCCTTCAAGAGCCGCCATTTATACCCTATTACGTGACGCGCATCAAATCAGTTAATCTGACTTGGGTCGCAATGAACGTCTGTAGAATTAAAATCAAGTGTAACGGCAAGAAATTTAAAGATAGACTCTTAAGAGTGTGTGGGAAGTCTTGTCGGGGCTGTAGAACAAGGACAAAGACCAAGATAGTGACTATCGCTGATTTTCCGAAGGCTGTGAGGAATATAACGTGCAGGTGCACAGTGTGGGGGAAGAGAGCTGTTAGACAGTCTGACATATTACTCGTCGAAATTGCTTGTAAGTAATTCAAGATACGGTCTGTAATCTACTCATGTAAGGGGGGAAGGGGTGAATTTAACTTTTGAAGTTCACGTTCTCTGCCTCTCGCCAATTCTTTGATATAATAAACAATTAGATTGTGCGCTCGCAATTTCTTTGAGATGATTGTTGATAAAGTAAAGATCGTCATACCTGTAGGATTCAAAATTACTTGGTGGCTACTGCTTAGGGTGTGTAAATCTAAACTGACCACGTTGAAAGTTAATCTTCTTGGTAATTTTTAGGGGATTAAGCCAATGAATAAAAGCAAACTCAGAAATAATTGGTAAGGGTTTCATTGAATTCGAGAAACTCCTTCAAACTGAAATGAGATAAAAGGGCTTCTTAGTATTTCGGTTGCCATTTCTTCAAAATGTTAACTGTGGCTGTATTTTATTCGTTTCCAGAGCAATTTAAATATAACGAGATGTCCCAAATTAGAATGAACTGGACCCAAGATTAAAAACAAACATTAATTTCCTTTTTCCAGTTTTTTATTTATCCGTAAGTAGATTATTCTTGGTGACTTTGATTAATCTTGAACTGATCAATGTCTTTTAGTTCTTCGCCTTAATTTTGGCACAGTTCAGTTGCATCACGTGGTACCTTCCAACACAACTGTGGTCCTGAAATGTAGGCCTCCATATGGTTCACCTCGACCTTACATCACGTGGCACAAGATTGGCAAGCTGGATAGCAGGCGTCGCATCCGTTTAACTTCAAAGAAAAACTTAGTCATGAAGCGCGTTCAGATGGGAGACTCGGGCGAGTATCAGTGTGTAGCGAGTAACATGGCGGCCAGACGAGTAGGCCCAGGGATAAAACTTGACGTCCGAGGTTTGTCATTTGTTGGAAAATCATTTAACAACACTACAATCCGCCTCCAGCGAATAGTGCGTGGATTAGTGAATCAGGACAAGTAGCTAAATAGAGCGCCATTGGTCCATTTGTCAACCGGTTCTTACTTACATTTTACTTCTTTCAATTGTTTCGATTAAATAGTAGAAAGGTGCAGGGATTTTTCCGTCATTAGAAAGGTGATATGGCAAGAACGCAACGTTTTTATCGGAATCCGTTGTCAAAAAGTTTCCTGAGCACCTCTAAATGTCAATTTTTCAATCAATCTGCGTTCGTAAGTTATATCATCATCATCGTCATTTTATTTGAATAATTTACATTTAATAAATTTATACTACCCGCATGTAGCAATGCTAATCGGGGCGGGTTGAATAACTTACAATAAAATTTAGCAAAATATATCAATATTAAAATCAGGTAAATGAATAAATAGAAATAGGTATACACATATATTCACAAATAGCTAGGATTTAAATGAGAAGAGCAAGAACCTATAATAAGACATACAACAGAAGAAATTAATAATAATAGCTACTAGAGTTTGACCAATGATAATTAGTAAGTTTTAACATTAACGTGGAGACATCAACATAATCACCCTCATTATCAAGTACCGCAAGTAAAAATTGATGAATTTTATTTTTGCAGTTTTTGAAAGATTTTTTCCTAAGTTTACGCAGGTCAGGCTTCAGGCAATTCCACAACTTAGCTCCGAAAATGGAAAACGAATTAAGTTGAGTTCTCATGAAGTCTTGCTTTATTAAAATATAAATTACCAGCATCAGAAAATCTAGTGTTATATGTATGAACGTCAGATTAACAAGTAAAAAGATCACAGATATTCTGAGGCGCAGAATTGGTAGATCTGTCGTGCATAAGAAAGCATACTGTTTCAAAATAAAGCATATATTGAGGGGTAAGACATTAACAGAAGACAAACAAAGGAATAACATGAGATCTGTTACCAGCAAAGAACATTAGCCGAAGAGCATCTCTTTTTTTTATTTCGGCCGACGGATGAGATGATTAAAATATGAATGATAGTACGACTTCTTACTGCATCGAACAAGTGTAAGTATTTTATTGCGATAATGTTTATATTTTTCATAATTTCCAGATGCAAACAGAGCATTTTTTACTTTTATTGACTTACGTATCTCCCTAGTGATCCAGGGTTTAGAAAATTGCTTGGCTTTGCGTTTTGATAAAGGTCGAAGTGGCGCATGCATGTGTACCATTTTGTTAAGGCTGTTAGAGAATTTAGAAAAAGCCGCAGTTATAACTTCCGATGAAAATAGTTTCCGGTTCGCTCTCACAAAAACTCTTCTCTGGAGGAGAAAATAATCTTTATCATTCAGTTTTCCATTCGTTTGTGGGCTACTGTTTGATGAAATTTTTAATCTGAATTACAGCACATTTTGATTTGGTCATAAATTCAGACAAGAGGCAACCGTACGGAATACAAGCCACCGAGTGATTGCTGAATTCCTGCAGAGATTTTTCTAATTTTGACTCACCTTATCTAAATATGTTATTTTGAGTTATTCAGTTTCTTTCTATACTCTCTGATCGTTAGAGGACATCTCCACCGTTGATTGCCAAGGGCACCAATGGGCGTGTACAAATAAGTATTCACCAGTGTCAAAGTGGAAGCAACTAGTGTCACCAGCTTGCCTATAATTTGACTAAGTTTAATTCGATTTGTTGGACCAGTTTGTCTTGTTTGACCAGTTTGACTGGCTTGGCTAGTTTGATAGGCATCTAGCTAAGAAGCCTACTGCTCAGGTCAAAACGAAATAAAACTTGAAAAGGTCATTGGACTCAAGTACGCAAGGTTGACAATCCAAACTTGAACTTGTGAGTTTCAATTGATAAAGAACAATTTTTTCATGGCGTAAGCCGGCTCTTCCGTCAAAGTGGAAGTCTGGAGAAACTTTCAACTTTATTTCATTTTTTATAGTGATTGTAAAGTGCTATTGATCAGAGTATGTTAAATTGGTAAATTATTATTAAATCATTATTATTACAAAGAGGTGTTTTGGGGTTAAAAGTAGGATGCTTATGTGAAAAGTGAGCTTTTTAACAGTAAGCCGTAAACGGCTTTTGTTGCTGACTCTTGCATTGCACACAATTTTTCTCGTAAAGTATACCCCTAAATATCAGTTATTTGTCCCTTGGGCCTTGAAGAAGGAGACTTCTAACATTTCTGGTTAATGAAAGAAGTTACTGACTGTCACTCGTTATCTTTATATTTCTAAATGTCTTTGATGATCGTTTTGTTTACTTCTCATGTTCAGTAGCCACAATTACGTTTTTGTGAAGGTCTTTTTCAAAAGATACATGTCGTAATATTGAGTTCAGCGAATTTTAAAAACCGTCGGCGTTTTCCTTTTATTTCCAGGCGCAAATCCTTGTGAGAGAGGCAATGGTGAATGTGAACATTTTTGTGTGTACCTGACGTTGCAAGGAAGAAGGAGATGTCTTTGTGAAAAAAACTTTCGACTGAAAGAGATGGGCAAAACTTGTGACAGACTGGGTAGGTTCTCATTATTCGTCTTATTCGTGTGCGAGTGGACAGGAAGTGTTGAAATGATTCTTCATTTATTTGGGTTTTAAAACTCCATTTCTTAGCTTTTTTTGTAAAACATTATCAAGCGGAACAACTGCTCTTCGGTTGGGTTCTTATCTCTCAAACGTAGTTTGTTTCATTTGAACATTTTTTGAGTTTATATATATTTAGTACAGTTGTTGCGTGTTAAACTGCGAGAAGTCTCTCTTTTGCTCGAAAATCCGCGAGTGTGGTAGCGTGACTGTGAGCGTGACATGCGCGCGGCTCGCGCGCGGCTTCGCATGTCACGCCCGCACGCTCGTAATGTAATGTGATGTAATGCAATGCAATGCAATGCAATGCAATGTGAACTTTTTTTTAAGACAGGGTGACCCAATGAGCTACGGGGCTGTTATCCTCAGGGGCCCTGTATACACCTAAAATCATTATAGCAATGACATGAATAACAATGAACGCTTATAATCTGAAAACTTGTGGTCTGAGAAAAAACTACAATATATATGACTCTAATAAACACTTTTAGGCTAAAATATTACAAGACAGAAAAAAATATATAAGACAATAGAACACTAATGATATAAAAACTATGCAAAATCGTGTTTCATCAGTAGTCGCTTAAAAGCCTCCAAGGACGCTGCCCGTTTGTATGTTTCAGGTAAAGAGTTAAATAAAATCGCTCCGGAGTGTCTAAAAGTTCTCTTCACGAGGCTAAGTTTAGGTCTTGAAGGATGAATATCTTCACGCCGACGTGTATTGTAACTATGGAAACTGTGGTTTCTACTAAAATAATCACAAAGATACTGGGGCACTAAATCATTCAGACATTTGTAGACTAAGATAGATTTGTTCCCTTTCCTGATAGTTTCTAAGTTAGGCCATCCAAGTGTCTTGAGAGCTTCGCAGGTGCTATCTCGTGTTGTTTTAAGTTCTTCCTTGTGTTCTTCTCCACGAATTTTCGCGAAAGAGAGAGACTCTTCACAGTCTAGTCGTGTGTTTGATCGATCGCTCGTTTGATTGATCGTTCGATTGACTGACTTATTGATTGACATGGATTGAGGACCTCACTGGCTTATTTATCACATCATTTACGTTTCGAATCTTTTTTCTTTAGCAGAAAACAGAAACAAATCAGGCCCGAATAACCCAACGGACCCCTCCTTGGTAGTAGTATTGTTAATTGCTATCTTAGTACTAGTGGTATTGGGCTTGGTTATTTCCTTGTTCAAGAAACGCTGTCCTTTCCAAACGTCACAAGACCCACCGCGCATGACAAGACGGTGGACAAATCCTGAAGATATACATGAAGATAATGACGAGTCGCTTGAACTCACTGACCAAACAGAGCTTGAGTGCGCGCTCCCAGATTCTAATAACGAGTCGTCCGATTTGATTGGGCAAGAGAGTGGAGAACCCTCAGGTTCAGTGGCAGCAAGTGGCGATTCGTCAGTCGCAGTAAGTTCGATAAAACGACTTTATTATTTGTTGGCCACTTCACTTTTAAGCACCAGCGCACGTTGGACATAAGATGGTAGATAGCCAACGAGATGCATTGTGCCAAGTTGGCTACAATCATCTCGTATCCAACAAGCGTGAGTGGAAAAAACGCCCCCAAAATATAGACTAAACTAAAATAAAACTAAGCACGCCCCCAAAAAATCGCGCGTACACTTACCATATTTTTAGGGGATGTTATAATGGCTCATAGCCCATGATGGGTAAGCCAATAAAAACTCGCGAACTGCATTAAACAATGATGCAGTTTTTAATAATTGCTGGTTTTCACATGACGTCACCAAAATCCGAACTCCATACAAATGTCTATAAATTTGGGGAAAACGTTTCTCCGCATATCTTCCATAAGAAAAATTGCTGTGACCTGAATCTTGGCGAGAATCTTTGCATATCTACCTTCTTTGTTTTCACTGGTTCTGAACTTAATCTATTGAACGGTTTTGATTTTTTTTTTTTTGATCTATTTTGAATGCGTGACACTGAAAACCAGCATACGAACCTCCGTACAAAGCAATACTTTGCATCCTGCGTCATCAAGCAGTCATCATATAAGTGAATCTTCTTCTACACTAGCTTCCGTCTAGTCCCTCTTTGGGATCAGTTTTATAGACATTTCAGACATTTTTTCAGTGGAAACGACACTGTGTCTTATGGTCATTCCTTACATTTGCACTGCGCATCCTTTCTGCACATAATTTAAGGCGACATTTAGCGCACCCTCGTGCACGCGCATATTGAAAGCATAGCGGATTTGCCTTGATATTGAGCTCTGTCAGTTGGAAAATGGCTACAGCTCACCAAAGAGCGCGGGCACCCCAATTATTTCCAATCACTGTCATCAACTTATCATAAAAAAAAATACCTCAAGGAAAGACTAATTTGATTTCTATTGCTGAACTGAAATTGAATAAAAAACGAAAATAGCAGGAAAACTGTGGTCTTTTCTATTTTCCCCTATGGTAACCATGTCAAGAAATTTGGTTGGAAATTTAATCAAGAATTCAGCTTTTGTCTGAATAAACTTAAAAAGTTTATTTGTGTTCGACACAATGTATTGATTCGAGTTTAATGCGTGTTGTTATGAGTCTCGGTCGCAAAAATTTACGATTATTACTGGGAATGCGTTCTTCTAATAAGTATTAAATAATGCCAAAATGGGTCATTTTCAATGCCTCAGTGCTCCTTAATGAGTACGGGCACCCCCCTTTTTTATTTCAAAATTGAAGTTCTTACATGATAAATATTCAGTGGGCAAAGTTTGAACGAAAATCTATTGTCAGTTTTATTTCAGAGGAATTACCTTAAACTAAATAGATAACTGACCTTTACTAAGTTTTGTGAAAATAAAATTTTTTCCATCTCTTTTTTTCTTCTGCTTCTGTCACTAACCGAGGTTTCTTTCGTTTAGTCGCCGAGAGGTTGGGTGGTTTACGTAACCAACTGGAAAGTGGAGGTGGAACAACATGGCGGAGTGATAGTTGTGGGAGACGATACCAAAGTTCATCATCATTATTCACCACAGAGTTGATGCATTACACCTGAGAAACTGGTTCATTAGAGGAGAAAGTTAATGCGTCATCACGGAAAATTGTCGCTCTGTGTAGTACCCGCCAGAACACAGTGTCTGTACTATTTAACAGTAGATTATGAGTTCGAGATTTCTATGAAGTGAAGTGAAATCGCACGCACTGAATTGTCATTGGAAATTTGCAGTTGTTTGCGAGCGCGCACTCGTTTTTTCAATAATTTCAAGCTTTTAAAGTCAAAACACCGTTAATTACTTTGTTTTAGTATTCTCAGGAATTAAATATGCATTTCTATCTAAATGTTCCTCCAAAACTTCGGGAAAATGAAAAAACGTCGCCATTTCGTAGACAACCGACTTCCAATGGCTGATAGTGTACGAGTAGCTCAGCCAATCAAATTAATTGCAGCATTTGCCTTAGTATACTAATAGAATTCTACTAAAGAGGTACAGCTGTATATGTTTTATTTGGCCTGGACCAAGCGAATTGTCAATAATATATAATACATAATATATAGAGAGAGGTTAGGAAGGAAAGATTTTTGCTGTACCATGCCAAATGGTTGGTGCAGTGTGAAAGAAAAAACGAAGAAGCGCCGTTATTTTTGGGAAAGAAAAGAGAGCTTCGTATAAAATTGAAACCGATTGTTATTCCAGTGATAGTGTTTCTCGATGTCGGAGTTTTTAACATTGGCTCGGTTAATTACCGTCGCCCATTAGCTCTTTAAAACAATCAAAGCGTGGTGTAGATGATAACGATAGACGAGGAGAGCAGGACTTGGGACATAAAGCTCACTTGTACTGTTCTCTTCATAGGGAGGACTCTGTGGCTCAAAGTTACTCTATGAACACAGGTTTTTTTTTTGGTTAATGGTTCATTTACTGTGCCTCTTTAATTTAGAGACAGACAACTTCAAGTTAGCCTTCTTCGAAATGTTCCCTACGGAAACTTATGGATGACTTTTTCGCTCAACTTTTTGAAATTTGTTATTGTTATTGCTATTGTTTATCTAAACTAGATAATACTGTTAAAGTAATAGTAGCTCGCCCAGGTTAGCTTTGCTAGCTGCGAGCTTCTAAGGCTTGTAACCCAATTTAGTGAAGCCATTTGTGGGGAATTGGACCTCGCGTCGTACAATTCGTGGAGAAATTGTGCTCGTGATTTCAAATCGGCCTTGCGCGGCGTGCACGTTCTATTTTGAAATTACTCGCTTGATTAGTTTCTGAATTGTAATCCTCTCGGTCCAATTACTAATACAAACAATCTTAATATATATCACCAGAATGTAAGGTAGCGATTGCGCGTACTGAAATAATTTTAATACTTAACCTCTGCTTTCATGCCAGTTTTCAATGTACCACTCTATTGTTTAAGTCTGTGCGCAGACCTGTGTTCTCTATTTTTTTCTACCTGCCCCCGTGCGTTAGGCGACTTATCGCAGGTCTGAACTGTAAGCTGTGGTCTGTAATTTCTCTCCAATCGACAAAAGCGCAATGTGCGCGGCTATTATCACAGGTGACCAAAGTGCACCTTCAGAGTTTGTATGGAGATTTATAGAAGTTTATATGGGTTGGAAATTTGATTAGAAATATTCAAACTATTTCTGTTTTTCCTGAAAGCTACAATAGAGTTCAAACCTGCCTCATCCATTTTCTGTCATGCCAGCGTTTCCGGTGCATACCATTTTAGCGGCGAGTTTGGTTTTAACGGTCTGGTCTGTGGTCTGTAATCTGTGGCCTGTAGTCCGTGGTCTGTGGTCTGTGGTCTGTGGTCCGTGGTCCGTGGTCCGTGGTCCGTGGTCTGTGGTCTGTGGCCTGTGGGCTGTAGTCTGTGGTCTGTGGTCTGTGGTCTGTGGTTTGTGGCTATATGTGCTATACGTTATTGAGAAAATACTGGCACCAGAACAAAAGTATCTACGATACAGGTTAATAACATGTTTATTATATGGACTTACATGTTTTTAATGTGCTTGTCCAATCGAGTTCCTTATCGAGAATTACAGAGAGAATATTACAAACACAGCGTGCGAAATTATTTAGAAGTATTGCACAATATAAAGAAATGTAATTTCAGCATGCGTATATTGTAAAATTATCTTATTTTGTTATTAAATTTTATCTTTTAATTTGTCTTTTAATTTCGTGTGGATTTACCAGTACGTTATAGG
This sequence comes from Catalaphyllia jardinei, assembly GCA_022496165.2. NCBI lineage: Eukaryota > Metazoa > Cnidaria > Anthozoa > Scleractinia > Caryophylliidae > Catalaphyllia > Catalaphyllia jardinei. Next base: position 4,507,574 of record CM042757.1, read on the forward strand.
GGTGTAGTAACCATATTCCGACACATGCGTGAGCATAACTCCGGTAATCATAAAAAACTACAATTTCCTCGATTGTGATTGGTTTAAAAACTCCTATTTTTCCACTAATTCACATGCCCCGAACAGCACCTTTGTCACTCGTTGAGCTTTGTCTTTATTGTGTACTCCAAAATTTCAAGACATAAATTTTTGTAGAAGTTCGGCCCCGAGGTATCTAAACAATATATTCTTTGCTCAGAACAGAACTTCGGAAATTTTTGTCATGTGGGAAAGATTTTCGAGATTTAATACATAATCAAACCACAATTGCTCTTAGCTTTTGCAAATTTAGTTTGATTCAATCTCGATCAAAGGCTCTCCCCAGTTTCCGTGATGTCTCATAACTTCCTTACCCCCTCCCCTGATCTTCCCCCACTCCACCCTTCCAATTAGGCGGGGTGAGAGCCCGTGCTACCGACAGCTGACCAACATGGCGTCTTGCACAGCAGCGAAAAGACGAGCATCTCGACAGAAAGCGGCAAATAATGTGGTTCAAACTGCTCCAATATGTAAACTTCCTGCCAATATCATGCTACATGTGTTCAAGTTCCTTGATGTGAAAACTCTGTGTTCTTCATCCACTGTATGCCGGCTGTGGTATCACCTTGTTTGTGATCGAACCCTGTGGAGGTTCGTCGACCTTCGTTCCTGGCCGCTCTCTTTACGAACATTATGGAAAATTGTTAGGAATCGATTGTCAGATTCAGTCCTGGAGCTGCTGATAAAAGGATTCATTGGCACCACGAAAAAGAACGAAAATATTTCACCATCTTTGCTCGAAGAAATCAAGACTAAATGTCCTAGTTTGGAGACACTTGGCTTGTGTTATTGTGATATGAGGAATGTTCCCGCTCAGTGTCTGCCTCGAAATTTAAAAACTCTGCTTCTCGATCACTCGATTGTTCCTCTGGGTTGGTTTGAGGGTTTAAAATGTGAAGAGTTTTTTCCTAATCTGTTGGAACTGAATCTAACATATTGCACTCGAGTGGAAAACTCTGATCTTCTCAGTGTAATGAAGTTAAAAACACTGGAACGTTTAAATCTAAGTTATTGCTACCGCATTGGAGATGAGGGTGTTCAACATATTGCTAATAACCTTAGCAACCTTAAAGAGCTTGATCTTTCAAATTGCCCCAATATTACTGATCTTGGACTTCACCATATTGGTCGGCATCTTACAGGCTTAAAGAACTTAAATTTATTGTCAACTTGGAGAATTACAGATGCTGGAATCCTTTCTCTGGTACATAGTCTCTCAGAACTGGAGTATTTGAACCTATCAGCCTGCAAGGAGGTGACAAGTGTTGGTCTTAATGAAATTACTGACAAATGTAAGCAGCTGAGAGGTTTGGACATCAGTGGCTGCTGTGGTATTGTGCAAAAGGATGTGGATGAAGCCAGAGTGAATTTGCCACACTGTGACATCCAGTGGTCTTGAAAGGTTTGTTTTCAATTTAAAGTTTTTTAAAGTTATAGATAGTAAGAATGAGTGCACTGCTCTATGCTTATTATTTCATTCATAAATTGAAATCTAATAATAACAATAATGATCATGATCATGATCATGATGATGAGAATAATAATAATAATGATGATAGTATCTTTGTTTTTTTTTAATAATTAAGTGCAAAGTGCACCCAACACCAAATTTTTTTTTTCGCTGAAATAATAAAGCTTATTTTGTGGAGAAAGAGCTTTCAAGCAAGTGAAATCTTTACTTGTACACTGTAGTTGAATTTCTAACATGACTTTTGGTATGTGTCAGCATTTGAATTTCCTTCAAACTTTTACAGTGAAGCATTCTTCTATGTTTGTAAAAAAACATCAAAATTTGCAAAAGTGCTTTGCAAGACAGCTCTGAGAGGATAATGGATTTTCAATCATAGTCCATGATACAGTCCTTGAAACAAGTTCCTGGACAGTCTTAAAACTTTTAATTCAGTTTTTCTTGACCAAGAAATAATTGATGCAACTGGAAAGAGAACCTTGGAAATACTATTTTGGCAAAGTTTCTGAATAAAATTTAGAACATAAGTGAAGCGACAGTTCATTGAAGAACACTCTAACTTAATAAATTTGGGATGTTGTTGTCCCTTTTTGCCAACTAGAAAATTAAATACACTGTATATA
>CM042757.1:4525541-4539666 GCA_022496165.2 Catalaphyllia jardinei
ACAGTCTTGTCAAGAAAATAAATTAAGTTCATTACCTCAGTGTCGTCGGACACATGAAGCTTATACCGAAAATTCGTCCGATTTTGTTTTCACAATATCATTTATGGATGTTCTTGTTTTTTGGATTGTTATCTTTTCTTTAAAATGTCGCCAAAATATTATTTTTGTGCGAGACTCTTCCTCGTCTCTTTCGAAACTGTGTTTGGTCGAGACCAAAGCCCCCACAAAAGTGAAGCCAAACGTCTTGAGAAAAAAAGGCAAACTAAGAATTTTGATTTTGTTTATAGCCGTTCAGTACCACCAGAAACAGACAGTAATTTCAAGACGTTCTTATGCTTATTAAGATCCTTTATTTTAAGTTCAGGTTTAAGTGCTGAGAACACGAAATACAATTTATATGCTAATTTTCTTTGCACGCTTTTTCTGGTCTCTTGTGTCTAAATATGGACTGCATTTTGAATACTAATGAGTATTCTGCGCATATTTGCCTTAAACAATGGTTCAGAAACTATTTTTATTAAACATTTACCCCAAATTTATCCAACGTCATTGTGGCCTCGCGGTGTAACGCGCGCTCTGTGGCGTCGATGGCCTCTCTCTCGCCGTCGATTTCTTTAAGTTGTTTCTTAACAACTTCCACAGCAAGGGGTTCGAGGCCCCGCCAGACCACTTCTTTTTTCCTTTTTCTTTTTAAAGCAGCATAATTCTGTTAAATTTTAGCAGCCCAGAGATGCATTTTTCTTCTTCTAGGAAAAGAAAAAATCTTTTGCCGAAATAAAAATACATCTCTGGGCTCTTAAAATTTCACATCATTTTGCTTCTTTAAAATAAAAAAAAAAATTGATTGGGCAGAGTTCGAGCCTCTTGCAGGAAGTTGCCAAGGAAAACACTCAAAGAAAATGATGGCGAATGAGAAGGCGTAAACGACAAAGAGTGCATCTTACACCTGCGAGGACACGGTCTTGTCAAGAAAAATAAACTCCATCAACTGTAGTCAGACACATGACGGTGATACCGAAAATTCGTCAGATCTTGTTTTCACAATATTACTTATCAATATTGTTAATTTTTGGATTGTGATGTTTTATTTAAAACATCGTCAAAATACTTTCTGCCATACTTTTCCACATCTTCGGAAACAGTGTTTGGTCGAGTTCTCACTCCTTGGATTTTGAATTTAATTTACAGTTCAAAGCCCCTACAGCAGTGAAGTCAAATGTATTGAGAAAAAAGGCAAAGTAAGAATTTGAATTTTGATTTAGCCGTTCAATCCCACCAGAAACAGCACAGGGAACCCGAACACTTTATCAGCAATAAAAATAAATGTACTGTTATTTACCTGTGCCCCTGTGTCTTTATTGAGCCGTTTAGAAGGGATTTGAATGACGCGAGGGCGGTTAAAATTTTTCATATGCCGCTTTGTAATTATGACGCTAGCTCCGATTACGTCTCAAGTTTCTAGTAGCGTCGTTAACTATTAACTCTCCTTTGAGATTCTCAGGTTTCATAACGACCGTGCGTTAATAGAGAAAAGAGACAAGGGGTGAAACTTACCAAGCGCTTTCGTCTAGTCTGTGACTACAGTTGACTGGACCAGCCTGCGTGGTTCCTCGCGTGGATATGTGCGAGGAAACACGACACGATGGACGGCAGTCTTTGACTGCAAATTCCGCGCCGATCACAAATACTTCTTCAACAGTACGAGGCAATTTCAACGTTGCTTACTAGTTAGTTTGTTTTTTTGGCTCGGTATTTTGCCACTTAAATAACAAACGTTTGCAGACAACATAAATATATTTTAGTTAGAGAATACGTGAGCTTCTGTTTTCACGGCTTCAGGTCTCGAGTTAGCCTGAGTCAGTAAACATCTCATTTAGCCGTTAAAACCCGGTTTCTTCAAAAAGCCAAAATTTTGGCTTAACGCAGTTCGTGACAGTAGAAACGGGTACATTTATTTCTTTACACGAGCTTAAAAAAAGCCTGCAAACACGGACTGATTTAAAGTAACTCGTTTTAAGGACCGGTATTTATCTAACGCAAATAATTGTCAAAGTCAAAGTGGTCGCTCGACTGCTGGAGTTTTATCTCGCGTGACTGACCAAAAAGTCCGCGAGGAGTGACCGATGATAGTTAATAGTCAACGACGTTACTCGAAATTTAACCTTTCGCTTCATTCAAATCCCTTCTAAACGACTCAAAAAAGACGCAGGGACACAGGTAAATAACAGTACATTTATTTTTATTGCTGATTAAGTGTTCGGGTTCCCTGTGGAAAGAGTCAAAAATTACGAGGCGTTCTTGGTCTTATTAAGATCGTTTCTTTCCCTTTCCTTGGATGTTAATTGGCAATCAATTGTGTGATCAAACATAAATCGAGCTTGTTTCTCTCAAGTTTTTTGGTGCTTCAGTGAAGTGAACCTTTAAATTGTTTAACTGGAACTAAAATTAGAGGTTTATCTATTGCGTGATATGATCTTAGTACCTAAAATAACATTTCACATTTTAATGGAGCAGACATTTTGGTGTCTCTTACACACACAGTTAGGTTATAACAAAAAAAGCAGAGCATTCTTGTTGAGAAATCGTCAAAAGTTTTCACTTAATCAAGGTAAACACTCAACCTCCTCTTTCTAGTATCCATACATTTTGTACTCCAAGGTTTGAGATTTTGCAAAGTATCATCAATTCGCTGCAATCTGCTGGTTTGTTCACTTAATTCTCACAAGCATGTTTGGTTTCACTGCTCATCATCAGTGTAATGGTTTGAACAATGTTGTTCCCGAAAACAATTTTATTTTTCTAATCAGCTAAACACCATGGCACGGAAACATTGTATGTCCCCAAATAAGAAAATTCCACCTTGTAAAAGAAAACTAAACCTTGCCAAACAAAGAGAAAATAACTTTTTCAAAAATACGAATTCAGTTACAATATGACAAGCGTTAGTCACTTACACCAAATTTTACTGTTATAAGACATTCGGTGCGAAGTGCTGCCACCCACCGAAGACTGAATCATCGGTAGTTCTTTTGCTTCGAATAGTTTCACTGTAATTGACCTCTTGGGACGGAAAAGTATATCGATCCGCTTGAAAAAAATAAACCTCAGGTGAAAAAAGTTCCAGATTTGCCTAAAAGGATCTCTTTCGAGTCTAAACAAGTCTCCCAAGTGGAAAAATATTTCCGGGTACATTAGTTTCTTTTTCAGTTGAAAAATTAATGCCTGCTTAAAAAGAACTCTTTTGAGTCGAGTAAAGTATTTTCCAAAAGTTTCATAACGAGCTGAAAAAAATTATGATTGCCTAAAAAGATCTCTTTTAAGTTGCAAAAAGTGTGTTCTTCTGTTTACTGGAAACGTTGCCGAGTCGAGTTAGTTCTTTTCCCACCAAGATTTAGTGGTACTTGAAAATCTAATGAACGTGTTTGTATAAATTTAAAATACAACATATTAGTCACAGAAGTTCTTTACAACTGTTGCGGCTACCGACAAGTGGGAAAGAACTGGTCTAAAATTTGATAACCTCGGGCTGACATTTTCAAGTTTGACAATGTTACTTGGAGGAAAATCAGTAAAAATCGTTGATCTCTTAGGGACTGAAGCTGTGCCTATTTGTCTTTTAAAGGTTATTTTGTTGACCAGCGAGTTCACATTTGGATTCTAGCATATTTTTGGCACAAAAAATTTATACTGCCCCTTTAAGACTCTTTAAAGTCCTATTTCATTTAAAATAGTTCCATGTCCAGTTGCAAACTACCACTTTCTGATGTAAAAGTTTCAAGTTTGATTAGAAACTGTTTAAAGTTGTATTGAGATACGTATGATTTTAGCTGAAGATGTCTTGCTTTACAAAGCATTTTGATTGGGCAAAAGTTCCATTTTATTGAAAAAGTTTGATTCAAATTGAAAAAACTTCTCTTTTATTTGGAAGAAACTCGTTTTTGGATTTCATAGATTCATTTTCAAATGCTAAAGGTCTACATGTCCTTTGAGTTAAAATCGTTTCTTAGCAATTAATAAACGTACTACTTGATAAAAAGGTTTCAGTGTATTTTACTGTAAACGCCCTCTTACGAGTTGAAAAAGGTTTTGTTATTTTTGAGTTCAATGTTTCACTGTCAACACAGAGAATTTTAAGTTCACTCAGTAGTATTTCGAGTTAAAAATTTCGTTTTTCGTTTGGTGTGAAATTTTAAAAGTTAAATTTTCAAGTTGTTCCTGGTTGAAAAAGTAATTTTTTTCAGTTTAAAGGTTTCTTTTGAGTATAAAATGTTCAAAACAATCACATTCTGTTAACTTTAAGACTCAATCATGGCAAAAAAATCATTGACTCAGTATTTGACTAAACGCAGAACACCAAAACTTGCAGGAAACAAAAACTCGATTGATGATTGATCACACAATCGATTGTTACCTTATTCAATTAATATATCTTATTTTATATCAATTTGTTTTCTTTTCTCAGTATAAGTTTAATGTCAAAAACTAAGCTTAAAAAGTCCGTTAGAAACACAAAGCTACAGATCACTCTAGGAATAATTATTGTAATTTTTGTTTTCTTTTTAGCATGTCTAGATTATCGAATTTAGATTTTGGCGTAAAAATTAAACACCGCATTTTACAATGACCATAAATATTGAACCAATTTGATGATGTTAATTTGTTGTTTCGCAGAGGACAGTGAGAAAATGTTTCAAAGATACGTGTCTGTTGGTGCAAATTGCTTTCAACTCCCTAAATAAAAAAAAATGAGTACTTACATTTTGCCAACTAACATTGCTTGTTCCGTCTTTTTCCTTTCCCAGTTTTTTTCTTTCATCTTTGCAACCCTGCAAATCATTAGAAAACAAAAACGCGTTATTCAATGTAGCGTGCTTCGCAATAAACAGTGTAGCAGATAAAAGCAGAACGAAAAAACGAATTTTCGTCAACGTTGTTAGCTTAGGGATATAAATTTTTAAAATTCAGATTGTACAAGTTATTAAGGAGCTAGTTCGTTATATTTTTCTTGGCTCGCGTTGAACGATTTGATCTCTCTGTTGTTGTGCAGATTTATTTTGGTAATCATGTGTACCCTTCGAAAATTTAATAGTTCGCACCAATTAAAACTAGAAAACGTGAAGTCAGTTCAACTTACCTTTTACCGGGTTCTTCAGGTTTCTTCATTGTGTTTGCTTCTGTGATGGTCGCTCCACATTCCAGCCGCTTTTCTGCAATATACAAACACCATTAATCAATCGATAAATATTCAACACCACCAAAAACGTGTCTTACATATAGTGCTAGTCTTGTTACATGCAAACTTCAATATCAAACTTAAAACTGGGCAGTTATTGTTCAGTTCCAGTTAGTACAATTGTGGGCAGTTTTTAAAAATTCGTGGCGAAAATTTGAGATGGCTAGAACAACATTATGCTTCGCCAGCAATACTAACATTTCATTCTTTTTTCGCCTGCCAAAGCTACAATCCGGTAGATAAAGAACATTAGTGCTTTAATTACGTTTTTCAACAAGAATTAAGCGAGGCTTACTTCACAGAGGGCTTCCAGTAACCTCGTACAAGTCTTTGGCTAAGCGCGGTGGTCGGGCAAATGGCATCAGGAGACTGAAAATTAAACACAAAAAAAATCAAGTTTGGTGACAATGACATTACTTTAAAACGATCCCGCGCCTCCTGTAAATTTATAGCCAAATATTGTTCTTTACAGAGAATAAAGTGGTTGAAAGCAAGCATATCTAAATTTTACAGCGAATTATTAACGGTAAACAGTTCAATAGTCCAACGTAGCGTTAAAAGCCGAACATTCGTTTCAAGCGCGAGACCACAAAAATATATTGCAAAAATATTTAACATTCTTTGTAACCGATTTGGTAATCTTATCAGTGTGTTGAGCGTGTCGTGTAATGTATCTGCAGTAAACTCCGTTGAATAAGCCAAGAAGAGTAACAACATTTCGAGCATAAAATTCATCTAAAGAATTGCTCTTACAACATTGTGGCACCTTCTAGAAAGTAGGTTAAGAGCGCTATTCAGTGACGCTTCTTCGCCTTACCTCACGTGAACACATCTCTGTTCTGTATTAAATTTCGCCTTGTTCTCAGTGTTTCTTCAACTGTAGTCGAGCGGTCTTATACCTTCGAATAATAAACTTTCTAGTCATTTAGAATTAATTTTCAGGCAGGACCAGGCGGAGGGAATTGAACTTCTGCTTAAAGAAACGAAGTCGAACAAGTCCGCGACCACATGTCACACTGAACTGAGGTGTGATTCAAATATGAATAAATAATTAATTTTATGATAATCTTTTTTCGGGTGACCACGCCTTTGATTTATTCAAATCCAACACCGTTGGTTTTAGCGAGTTTTATTTGTTGGAAAATTTTGATCGATCGCCATCTAATCCCAATTTAAATCATAAATACTATGTTCCAAAGAATAATCGAGGATAGAATTGGTGTAATACCAAAAAAAAATTGTGAGTCGGTTGTGGATGCCTCAAGGGGCATTAGGCGGGAAAGGAGGATTTAGAGGGGCTCCCTTTTAAAAGTGTCAAAACTCACCAACCGTATCACCCTCGCAGTTCCAGGAGCAGGCACCCGAGGAGGGGAAGGGGGGATCCCATATAAAAAGGATGGGGGGAGGGAGCCCGGGGGAGCTCGTCGAAAATTCTAAAAATAACCCCTCAGAGATACCAATGCAAGATCCTGTTTTGTAGACGTAGTTTCAAATTTTAAGAGATACCCATTGTAAAGCAAAATATTATCTCCTGAAACACTTTTTCGGCTCTATACCCTCAAAGATACTACAAAAGCTGCCGCTCTGAACCATCTGAGGCTCAACTCTCTAAAATGTACCAAAACAATTTTTTTTAACCCCAAAAAGGTACAACGTGAAGCCCCGGTCCTTTTTACATCGGAGTCCCCTCCCCCACGGGGCAGCGCAACAACGCAAAAAATATTTTGGGCGAAAGTATCGATCCGCTCTTGATGTAAGCTTTCGACCAAGATATCGAGTTAGCTGACTAGCTGCCCCTGGGTCTACGAGGATGCAATCACTTTAGCAGATTAAAGTTACAGTAAACGTTCAGATAAATAATTTTCTTCAAATATCTATTTTTGGGCCAAAAAATTGGTCAAAGTTTGATCTCTAATTTTTCAATAATATAGAATAAATATTAGCGAAGAAATCGCGTTTTCACGTTTTTTCAGATGTGAAGAATTGGCTTGTTCATCCTACAAATACGGCAGTGATATAAAACTTGAAAGGCTTTCTTATCAATCAAAAATTATTTTTTATCAACATCAGAATATTACGGTTATTATCAACGGAGAAAGTGCATACCCGATTTCTGAAATCGCCATAATCATTCTCTCTCTTTATGGGTTCATTTGAAGCTTTTACTAACTTGTTTTTCCCCCACCCCCCCCCCCCTAGCCTCTTTAGTTTGCTTTCTAGGGGCCGTTCCCCATGATTGAGTTCTCCTGTTTTCAGCTACGGCCCTGCCAGCTTCAAGAAAGAAATCGAGCGGCAAAGAAATTTTCTCCGCTTTGTGTGCAATGCAATACGCAAGAAGTAAACTTTCCAAGCGCAGACTGCATCAATTAATTGAGAACTAAGGCTATTGTACATTATGATTTAATTTCCTCACTAAAATTCTCCACCTCAGCGCTCCATTTTTCCCACTAAAATGCTCGGTTTCCCCCAAAAATGTCACTAAAATGCTCGGTTAATGCTCATTTATAGGGGTTTTTAAATTTTCATAACTTAAACATCTAGCCTCAAGACAATTAACAGTTCAGAGTGCTTAAACTGCACATGACCCGAAAAATAAGTCATCTGAAAAATACAATCATGTAAAAGGCTTTTCAAAGTAGAGTAAAATGGCGGTTTTCTTTCGGCGATTTCACTGATGACGTCATCGGTTGTGCAAAGTACAGTGGTGTGACACAAAATTAAGAATATCTCCGCCAATAATGAAGCAATGCTGTTGAAACTTGGCAGGGATGTTGCGCCCTACAAAATATACCAGATGGTACACATTTCGATGTTGCTATGGCAACATGCTCGGTTCCAGTCCCTTCCCCTTCAAAACCAAATATTACCATTTGTAGCTACACGAGGCATAATATAACAGCTAAAAATGTTCAAGAGGAGACCCAATGAAGGTGGGACTGGCATATGTCTTAGATAAGACCAGGTATTTTGCCTTGTTGAGTCGCAAATTGTAATATGTAATTTTAAAGAAGTCTCTCTCTCAAGTTTCTATATTCTGAGGAAATCATATTAATTTTCCAGGAAAATACCTCCAAAATGCTCGAATGCTCAATGCTTTTGCATCATTAAATTGTAGAAAAATTGCTTGCACAATGTACAAAAGCCTACTGAGAACCCAATTGACTGTGTTTGTGGGCGGAGTTTATTTGCAAGCAAGAAAATTTTTTCAGCGTTTCTTTTCGAAACATTTTTTTCATCAGGAGACACTTTAAAGAGCTACAAGTCAAAGGGAATTTGTTCGATTGCCCTTCAATTTGGACAGTGGCTAGTTTAACATATAAACAATAAAATGGTTTCTGCAATTTTTTTTATTTCTCATTATTATTTTTTCCAAGAGCGATTTTTGTTCGATCACTCCATAATTTTTAATCCTTTTTCGAAAAAGCGTTCTGTAAGTTTTCACTGAAATTGAATATAGCACCCACTTTTTAACGTTAAACCCCGTACCACCCACCCAACCTCATCCATTTTGCTATCGAAGCAAGAAATGGCCCATCGTTACAAGAAACGCATCTGTACTCGTTCACTACGGTACTGTTTGCTGATCACTCAGTGGTTCAGTATGCTTCGTTTTATAATATGCAATCATCATTCACCTGACTTAAGCCTGAAACAAGAAAGTGGAGTCTGCATGCTTTCAAAAGATCAATGTTCCAAACAAACAAAATCTTTGCAACATTACTCTCCTCCTCTCACCACCTATAGAAATTATTTATACCTCGGATCCTGGTACAGCTTTCAGTTTTTTTAGTAAACATTGAGTATACTCAATCCAAGGGATTAAGTGAAGTATAAGAGGCTGAGGGTTAACAGCATATTTGGGTGAAGCCTAGAAATATAAAACTTTGTTGGGTGCCCTTCTCACTCCCCAGGCTTGACACCTGTTGTTGGCTTCTGGAAGGTTAAGGGCAAACTATTTGACTTTTAAGGGGCATGGGTGATTATGAAAAAAATCCCACATGCATACTTGTCTCCAAAAAAAATTCATGCATGACTGCTGCTACAGAAAAACAATGTATATGCTCAACTTCGAGCAAACAAATTCCCAATGCATGAAAAGGATAAAAAATTATTCATGCCTATACAAAAACACCCACCCCCTTCCAATATAAATTAGTTTACCATTTAGTTAGGTGAGGAGGTTCTCAGCTTATGAGATGTACCGTCAGCAGCTGAGGGTGGTGGAGGGCGGGGTGGTGGGATATCCCATATGAAAAGAGGTTTGGGATGCTCGTCATCTCACTCATGTCCAATACACCTGATCCGTAGCGGGTCGCAAAAGGGGTGACGGTTCGCGACAGATCGTGACCGCTTGCCGGGTAGTTACAACCCGTCATGAATCATCACCGACTGTCTCGACCATCACACTGAATGTCATGTCGTAAAAAGGGGTAGCGGAAGTGAACTTCAGGAATTGACACCATCCGTCATGGTTGTGACGGCTTGTTGTGATCGATCAGGGAGATTTGCCCACATTTTCACCACACACCATAATACCGCCATGAACATTTTCTAAGTCTATTGGGAACTGACAAACGGTCATGAAACGACACCACCATGACGATCCGGCCAAATAATCACAAACTGACACAGACAGACGAGCCATCAGGATCCGTCACGGATCGACACCAGTTTGGCAACCTGTTAGGGATCAGATATATTGGACAACCCTCCATCATCTTGCTTTTGGAGTGTAAGTCAAGTGTCTTTCATGCACCTGTCAATGGTTTCCCCCTGGGGGGATCAGGCATACCCACCGGGTTTGACATAAAATTGCCTCCTCTGGGTTGGGAATTTAGTGAGAAGTTTGTGTTGTCCCATGGTCGGGAAGATTGTTAACACAGTACATGTACCATACATGAGGTAAAAGCTACCTTCAAACATAGCATTTTGGCATAGAGCAGTGTTAATTGAGTTTATATTTACCATATTTCTCTCATCTTTTATGTTATAACGTTTGTTCTTTGCACTCAGCTGAAAGATTGCTTTTTTGTTTGCTGACATAAGTAATCTGACAGTGATTAAAACTTGCAATATTAATCTAATAATTTTAAATTATGTTGTTTTGATATATTTTATGTTTTTTGGAATTCCCCTAGGGTGGGGGAGTTTGTATTGTATTATAAGTTTGCCCCCGCATGAAAAAAATGACCAAAATTGGACATAGAAATGTCAAACCCTGCAGGTAAGCCTGATCTTCCCCCTGGGGAAACCACTGACAAGTGCGCTTGGAGGCAAAAAAACACTCTCATTTCTGTTGTTGTTGTTGTTGTTTTTTTTTTTGGGGGGGGGGCTCAGATTCCACAGCTCTCCTGAGTCTAGCCTATTAATGGTGGCTCCCTTCACAAACAATGGCTGGTAATTAAGCCTATTCCCTTTTAATTGGTATTTTTTTCAAAGTTCAGTCATGCCCAGATTGGGAAGGGGGGTGGGGAGGGGAGGGTGAGATTTAAATTTTCCAAAGAGCATCCCCAACTTTTTGATATGGGATCAAGTCATGGGGGGGTACTTGACCCAAGTTTGCGTATAGAGGTGCAGCCGAGGGTTTGAAATCCTGATCCTGTTTAGGACAAAAATACGCTAAAAACCCTACCCTGTTTAGGACAACAGCCTCCATTTCAAGACCCTGTTTAGGACAAGTGATAAAATGCACACTCGCTGGTTTTGCAGGAATTTAAATTGTTTAACCAGTCATTCAAATCAGAGAAATCATACTAGATGTGTCTAAAACCCAGTTTTCAACTGAGTTTTTGCGTCTCTACACTTAAACTAAACAAAAACCCATCAAGCATTAAGCTCTCAAATACCATAGCAAAATTTCGTCATTGCTCCTATAGAAAGGTTTTTTAAAATAGCAAATAAAATAGGAATGATGTCTTCAATTACTGTATAATGAATAAGTGGAACTTATATTTTTGAGCTTAATTTTATTTTGATTAAGGCACTAATAGAACTTTTACAGAGAAAAAAATCCCGAAACAATATATATATACCAGCGGGATCCCTCGCGCCCGTGCAACACAGTGACATCTTTCTTTCATCACGTTATCCAAGACAGAGAAACTAGACCTACCAGTACGATCTGTTCTGTCAATGCGCACCCGTTATAATACTGCTAAGTGGAAAACAATAGCATTCTTGTCCGGAAATGATCTGATGTTGATTGATGATATTGTTAAGTAATGTCTGGTTAATAGTAGCTTTACTCAGTTGACATTAGGCAAATCAGGAAAAGAAACGTGTCGCTTGTCGGCCGCTTGATCACATGTTTTTTCAACTTCTTGCAAGCTCTGGGTCGCATGCTAAAAAAGAAAGAGACTGCCCAAAGTCTGGGTTAAAGTCTCTCGGCTCGTAATACCGTACCCTGCTTAGGACAGGTTTTAAACCTGTTTGTAACAAAGTCAAGTCAAATTGTATACCCTGTTTAGGACAGCGAGGCCCAAAACCCATACCTTATCCAGCGGCACATCCCCGTATAGCCCAAATAGGGGAGTGCCCCCCCCCGGGATCAAGTCACCCCCTGCAGTTTGCACATGGCAGGAATCTAACAATAAGCATCAAGGGATCTGTTAGCAGACGTTCAACCGCATTCTGTTTCCAAACAGTCGACATTTGCTTGGGTTAACCTTCCCTGCTAGACTTCTCTGTAAAAGACCCTTTCTGAAAGCCCCTATGCTATGTTTGAATTTCTCTAAATGCCCCCTCTTCACTATAACATGTTAAGAATATCTGAAGAATATATCCAGCTGTTTCACTATATTGTCTTAGGTCTATGAATAAAGTGTTAATTCAGTAAAAATTTCACTTCGGTCATTATGCACCAGTCAAAGTAAACCCCGACCCCCTCCCCTGGGATATGTCAGGCTTTAGTGGGGCTTTATCACCACCATATTGGCAGCTATTTGAGTCCCCAGTATGTAGGGGATTCGTGTGTTTTGTTGCTTTTGGCCTTAGGAATGTGGGGCATTAGTAAGGGATTCGTTCAAACCAAGATGGCAGCGATCATTCCCGCAAGGACTTCTGGGTACATTTCAGCACATGGCCGCAACGGACACAGGTGTTCAAAGGTATTTGTGTAATCAGTTTTATTGTTATTCAAATCAATACATCGATTAATTTAAGGCATGGATTTAAGAAGGTAAACGCTTTAATATTGAGATGCCGATGACTTTTTGTTTCACTGCTCCATAAAGACAACCTTTCTAAATGTTGCTGAATACCTCTTACTAACCGAGTTTGAGGTCCGTACCGTAAGTTATGGACCAAGTTTTTTCCCCTTCGATCAATGGCCTAAGCGCAAAGCACGCGGGCCATAAATCGTAGGGGGAAAAAACGAGGATCCATAACTTACAGTATGGACCAAGAAGACGTGGTTAGTAAGATATTTGTTATACCTCTATTGTGTGTCTCACGAGTTCGGGAACAATTTTAATCCATGAGGAACGGCTTCAAATTTCTGAAGCAGATCGAAAGCAAAACGAGTCAATTTGAAATCGTTTTTAAGTCGTTATTACGCCTTAGCACAAAATTTAGAGTAAAACAAAGTTTTGAACCTTTACTTGCTAAATAAGTTAAGAAATTTTGGCGATAAATCGCACAACAGTTTGGCAACACAAACAACTTTAAATTTTGGCAGGCCATGCGGGAGAGTACAGCGACGTTAGAGATATAATAATACAACTTATCGAATGTTGTGACTAAAATTGTCCTTAAAATAAACTGCAGAGATTCCAACCCTCCCCTTCTGGCCGAAAACCTCCCGTTTCTGGAGAATATTTCCGGCCTCCCATTTTCATTTAATATTCTCCTGGTTTTTGAAACTCTTCATGGCCAAAGAAACATAATGTTTTCTTTTTTTTAACCAGTCTTCTCAGCGCGATTCTTTGCCATTTTTAGCTGTTTTTCTGTGGTTTCTCAGCCATTTTTCTGTTTTGCTATCCTAGCATAAGACAAGAGGCACATATCTTAAATTTTTTCTCAGGGCAGCATGCCCCCAAACCCCCGTAGAGGCTCATGCCTGCAGTGATCAGAGGAACAGCTATGCAAGGCCTACGCCCAGCCTAAAACCACCTATTTTTAGTTGACAGAGCTGCATTTTCAAAATTTAATTCTGCCTTCTTGTGATTATTTAACTACAAACTTCACTCATCAGGAACATCTTCAGTTGCCCCAGGGGTGTGGCATGTTATGCTATTTCCTGCCCCACATGGTGGGGGAGGTCAGGGTTTACTTTGACTGGTGCATTAGCATTTCTCTTTCCAGTGTAGACAACATAAAAATTTGAAGGAATGTCAGTCTTTTTTCTATCTCTTCTCTCATATTCCCTTTAGAACTTTTCTGCTTCTACTTCGTTTTACATCACTTGGAGCCCTTAGAATCTTAAATCAAGATCTGTAGCCCACTTGCCAAAATGCAATGGATGTTTCACGACACCATTTTTCATACATCCAGCCACATCTATGCCAATTGTTTCTCCGATTATCCAGGAATCTCTAGGTTACAGACTGAATCCCCCAGTCTCCCATATGGGTCAACAAAATTATCTCTTGGACAATATGAAAGAAGGGAAATAAAATAGACTTTGACACGTTTGGGACAGAAGGTAAAACTTGTGGTGTCCAAGATTTTGAATTTTAAAGATTGACATCTCTGCATTCATGTATATAAAAAAGGAATAGTGATTAGGCTAGCCTGCCCTGGCTATTGTTCTGTTCCCCCTTTTTGAAGGCTGGATAATGTTATCCACCAGGCCCTGGTTGTTCAAAGGCTGGATAATGCCATCCACCAGGCCCTGGTTGTTCAAAGGCTGGATAATGCCATCCACCAGGCCCTGGTTGTTCAAAGGCTGGATAA
>CM042757.1:4560905-4578010 GCA_022496165.2 Catalaphyllia jardinei
CCACAGGCCAGAAGGATCGTGGGCTCTGGGTACGAGAATGAGCGCGCCCTAGCCCTCGTGCACGTGCATGTTAAATTAATGTCTGTTCCGCTACGTAGCGAACGGAGTCGGGGTTTGGCTGGAATGCAAAGGGACAAGGCACCAGTGGAGTGGCTCCGACGCGAAGGCGGGGACCCGACTGAGTGATCGATGCTTGGACGGTTGCTATGGAAACCGACGCCAAAGCGAGGCCCTTTGCATGAGTCACACTGGCCAAAGCAAGCTGAGAAGGGGAAAGGGGAAAGCAGGGAGACGAAGGACTAGGGGAAATGAAAACAAACAACTCGCACGGAGCAAGGCGCAAACGGCACACGTCAGCATGACAGCGGGGCGCAAAGGCAGATCCTGGTCGGCGAGCGAGGCTACGCCGGACCGAGGCTTAGGCTGCGCTCCCATACATTAACTTCCGTCAATCAAAGATAGACACCAAACCATGGCTGATATGCCTTGATATTGAGCTCTGTCAGTTGAAAAATGGCTATAGCGCACCAACGAGCATGGGCACGTAAACTTTTTTCCATTCATTGTCATCAACTTATCATAAACTTTGCTTGAGGAAAGACTAATCTGATTTCTACTGCTGAAAATTGAATAAATAACGAAACTAGCAGATAAACTGTTCTTTTCTATTTTGCGTATGGTGACCATGCCAAAAAATATAGTTCAAATTTTAATCAATAATTCAGCTTTCTTTCTAAATGAAACTTAAAAAATGTTTTTGTGTCCGACACAATGTATTGACTGCATGAGTCTCGGTCACAAAAATTTAATATTATTACTCGGAATGCGTTCTTGTAATGAGCATGTAAAAATGCCAAAATGGGGCATTTTCAATGCCTCAGTGCTCCTTAATGAGCATGGGCACCTCCCTTTTTTATTTCAAAATTGAAGTTCTCATATGATAAATATTCTGTGGGCAAAGTTTGAACGAAAATCTATTGTCAGTTTTATTTCAGGAGAATTGCCTTAACCTGATCGCTGGTTAGCCCATTGGCTAAAAAGGCCAGTGATGAAGACTACTGAAAAATACAAAAAAAGCAAGTGACACAAAAGCAAACACCAATCCAGAGTGGCGGTGTGCTCACTAGGATCGCGATGCACGCTGGTATTAAATTCGTTTCAAGTCATTTGCTCGTGGTGGGCATCCTGTGAAGATCTCTCGTGTGATGCAAATATCGGTAATATTTAATCTTAGGATAATCTTTTTTCGGGTGTCCACGCCTTTGATTTATTCAAATCCAACACCATTGGTTTTAGCGAGTTTTATTTGTTGGAAAAATGTCGCTCGATCTCCATCTTATTCCAATTAATATTCAGACCATAAATACTATGTTCCAAAGAATAATCGAGGATAGAGTCGGTGTAATACCAAGAAAATTTGTGAGTCGGTTGTGGATGCCTCAAGGAGCATTAGGCGAGAAAGGGAGATACCTCATCCTCGGAGTTCCAGGGTAGCCAGCGATTGAATCTTAATAACAATGTGCACCTAACACTAAAGGGGCGTTTGCAAAATTCACCAACCTTGTTGTAAGGGTGGTGCTGGAGAAGCAAGCGCTGTTAGGCACAGGCTAGCTGGCAGACAGCTGGCTACGGAACCTTGCGCGCGGGCGTGTATCTAATTAACAAATTGACGTCAGTTTTTCATGCGTCTGTCCTATTATTGATCATGCATTTCGTCATAAAATTGTCAAAGTAGCTGTGGATCGCCGAGTGGATCTGCAGACTACTTTGACAGTGTTATGACGAAATTCATTGTCTATAACAGGACAGACGCAACTGACGTCCGCTCTCGCTCGTTGCCACATGGCATGAATTATGAATTCATTAGTCTGTCTGTTTATTGACGATAAAAATTAGCCAATGAGCGGGGAAGGATTTGGGCTGTTATCGTAAAAAATGGTTTCGCTATATACTTTTAGCGACAGCTTGGGTCTCGGGCGCTGCATTGCCGTTTATCAGGGGGCACGCCCTGATCGAAGCACACAGACTGCAAGAGAGTTAGCAAAGAGTTTCTTAAAACTCAGAATAACGCAAATGGCATTCCAAAACCTTCACTTTATTGGATGCGGTCGAAAGGCACCTCAATCAGGGAAAAACGTTTTCGGATTGGCTTGGAATCAGAGTCTATGAGCCCGAACGCCAGGTCATAACTTAGTGATGATCGGAATTTATGAAGGACACGCGTTTCTCATCAAAGATATCAACAAACTAGCAAACTTGTCGGGGTGTGTTGATTGCCGAGAGCGCTTCACAAAAGCTCGTAACCTGCAACGGCACACAAAAACATGCTAACAAGGAAAAACGATTATTGATTGCCCAGAAGAGCAGGTCGATTCCGCGCAGGCAGCTTATGGGAGAGCATTCCACAACTTCAAGAAAGCCCAAACTTCGGTGGCATTGATCGTATGGCTTCAGCGCACAAGCAAGACGTTACGAAAACATGTCTATCATCAGCTTATGCGGTCACGGGGGTGAGAGGTGGATTGTTGGAGCGCCTGTGAACGGTTGTGACCCGACCACAAAGACTGCGTTTCAATACTACGGCTGCCATTGGAACGGCTGTTTTCCAAACACTAGGAACGAAATTAATTATCAACCACGGTCAAACAAGGGAATAGAGCCTTCTTGCAACAGTGGAACGAACAAGAGGGCTACGAGAGGCAGGCTACCGTATCATTGAAAAGTGGGAGTGCGATGATCGAAAAACACAACAACTCCTTACCAAAAATGCAAACAAGAACATACCTACATGCCCTCTTCTATGACTCTTAAATCGTACCAAGACAAAACGAAGAAAAACGAGATCACAGCATCGCTCACGTATAAAAACGCTCATGTGCCGATTTCGGTGAGTGTCGGTGACACCCTTGAACGCAAACCCACGCATATCTGCGATGCAAACCCAAGAGATCTGATCAGGAAGTTCATGGAAGAGTTGAGGAGGCGCAGGAAAAACATTCGGTCTGTTGAAAGAGCGGAGTTCATGCCAGAAGATATTAACCTGTTTAAGAGAAAGCGACGTAGGGCGATAGTGGAATGGTGCGATCTGATGCCTGTTCTTGGTTTCAACTGTGCGCGTTATGACTTGAATCTGATCAAAGAATATTTCGCAAAGCTGTTGACTTATACAACAGGCAAGGTCCAAGTCAGGAGAAAGGCGAACACGACGATGTTCATGAAGACAAAAGGCTTCAGCTCCGCTGACATCAACTATCTAGGCCCAGGTACGAAAAGTGGGTGAAGGCGTAAGGATGTTTTGTCCAGAAATCGTGGTTTCCTTCGCCTTACTAGTGGTTCGATAGCTAGCCCTGAAGCTGAATTATCCGGTGCTACTGGATTACTCGGCGTGGTATTGACGTTTGAAAGGCGCGTGCGTCCTCGGTAATTTAAGGTCGGCACACACGAGGGGATTAGTCCCTACAACAAGTCGCGGGGTCGGACAAGTTCCATCGTGTGCACTGGCCATTTTTGCCTCAAAATTTAGTCGCAGGGACTAAACCTGGTCCCTGTGTCTAGTCGCAAGAATTCAAACCAGTTTAAAATTTGGGACAAGTCACTGCGACTTGTTCCTCATGACGCTTCGTGTGAACTGTTCGTGGGACAATTCCCTGAGACCAGTCCCTTCGTGCAAACTCTTTTGGGGACCAGTTGCAGGGACCAGTCGCAGGGACTAGTCCCCTCGTGTGAGCCAACCTTTAGATTTTCAGGAGTGCAAGAAAATATTCAAAGAAAAGACAATGCAAACATTCGGGGACTGGCTGCGCTACTACAACGATCTCCATGTACACCAGGGTTAGAAGCTTTGGAACTGCACTGATAACAGCATCGACATCTTGAATGATGCAGTTAGCCTCCCAGGAGTGAGCTTGCAATATCTCTTGAGAGGCACGATAGAGCGAGGCACGGAACTTTACAGCCCTTGCAGGGAGGCTTATGGGATGTTGAACGGCGGTTGTCGGCGGTCAAAGTCTGGTGTTCGCGAGATATCACGAGGCGGGAGTGACAAAGCTAAGACCGCGTCGGTTTAAACAACCAAGAGTTTGTAAGCGAGTTATCGGCAACGACGCCAACGCGCTCTATCTGTCAACCACATTGAGAGAAATGCCTTGTGGAAAGATCTTCACGTGGTTTGTGGAGCAGGTGACAGAGAGTCGGTGCACTAGGCAAGAGGAAAGCTCTGCTTGCTGAGGTGTTCAAACTGAATAAAAGCAGCCTAACACAACAGACCTCAACACGAGGCTCTCAGTCTGGGGAATGAACCCACAATCTCTGTAGTTATTTCCCAGAGCCTCGTATTGAGGTCTATTCAGGAGTGTATTGTTTTGGCCTAAATGTAATATATCAAACTTGGTCTATTTCGAGGCTTCCTAGAGTTTTCCCGGATGGTTCCTGGAGGCTTACAGGTCTTTCTGTATGGTCACAGCAAAGAAAATGGCAATCTGTAATGATGTAACTTAAACCCAAGTCTATTACATTTGCACAATGGAACTTTCGAAATTTAATCGACTCGAGTAATGTATTAGACAACCATTTATTTTGTACTTTTTATTCTATTTTTGGGGTGGAGAAGATACATGACCGCAGTTGCATGTGGAATCTGTGAGACAAGCAGCGCTGTGCAGTTAAATGGATTTTTTGGGGGAAAATATATCCTGAATTTTATGATCTGTTTTCTCAAGTGCACCTTCACCTGTGTATTTGTTTCTTTACTCTATCAGTCTACATCAGTTCCTATCTTGTCATTTTCAGCGCTGCAAATTTTTCAAGGTTTTAATTTTGCAGGACGCAGTCGGTTGACAAGTTCTTGAAGGGTTTAAGGTTTAGTTAACATGGGCAGTTCATTTTTGGAAAGCAAAGCTTGAGTTTGCTTCGAGGCAACACGGCTTTCTAAGGAAACCGAAGGTGTACAGTTCTCACAATTTCTAGACTTGGTCAAAACTGGACTGTTCTTGACTTTTTTCCCTTTACATTGAATTGCTAAACATGAAAATCATGAGTTCAATATACCACTCCACCTCAGTATTTTTTAATAATCATTATTTTAATTTCTAAAATTTCTATTCCTAGTCAGGAGCCCATTTAATTCTGACTCTTTTAATTCACTTTTTATTTTTTTTCATGTCAATTTTTTTTAATTTTGTGGGCCTCCTCCTCCTCGTTTTCGGAACAGCTCACCGGGAAGAGCTAAACTATTTTCTCCAGTATGATACTCGGTTAAGTTGCTATGGATACTATATATTCCTATTTTACACTCTAATTGTACTTTCCTTTTTGTTGTATATCTTGTAGGCATGCAAGGTCTTGAAGCTTCCGCCATTAGGATCCGGCCGAAAGTCTATTGTTACCACTGCAAGAGGAGCAAACCTCTGTCAAGGAGATTGAATAATAGCAATGCGTCACAATAACACCGTATACGGAGAGATTTTTATTTGAGTGTTGTAAAGTGATTGGTTTTAAATCAAAGCGCTAAATGATTGGCTTAAATAACTCGTGCTACTTTTTTTATTCAATCTGAAGGAAGACCAAAAACAATTACTACTCGCTCAAAACACGTTTTCCTGCTGTTTTCATTGGTTCACTGGATTATCTTTGTACTCTTTGATTGGTTAGAGTGATTTCTATGGGTTTGGTTTTACGACACGTGCACTCAATTGAAAACCGCAGTAATTTAACATCTGTACCGTCCTCCTATACTATACTATACAATACTATGCTATGCTTAAGAAATAGAAAACATGTACCGTGTTTGTATCGAGTTATACAAACACGAGTGGAAGTTTGGGAGAACGAGAAATGCTGTGGGAACACGAGCCGCAGGCGAGTGTTTCCACAGCTTTTTCGAGTTCTCCCAAACTTTCACGAGTGTTTGTATAACTCGATACAAACGCGGAGTATATGTTTTCTATTTCTTTTAGAAAACACTACGACGAGAAAAGGGAAAACAACTTGTTAACTTTGATTATCAAAATGTAAATTCTCTTTGCTCGCGCCATCACTACGTCAACAGCGCGCGCTAGTTCTGTGTCTCCATCGAGTTATACAAACAGGATTTTTAACCAATCAGCGCGCGTGCTTTCTTAGGACTGTTTTCTAATATGCTATACATACTATGCTATGCTATGCTATGCTATGCTATACTGTAACATACTATACTATACTACACAATGGAGTTTGCCAAGGTGTGACCCACCTAGATTGGACTTTTCTACCTGCGGACGGAAATGCCCAAATTCAACCTTAATATTCTCTTTTCAATAAAATGTTTGTGTTCAGTTTGCGCATAGCGATCAAAGCTATCACGAGTAATTTACTTGCGTAAATCTACATTCGTGCATGGGTGAGTTTTTTCTTTTTTTAAATCTTCTTTCTCAAGGCAACGACCAAGGTAACGAAACTGAAGGAACTTGCCAAAATATGATATTATGATACTTTTAGACTACGAGTAAAGCCTCAGTTGAGCGAGACGCGAAAAAAAAAACAGCGAGAAAAAAAATGGCACTCGAGATCCTGGGAACGAAAAAGCACTCTATTTCGCGTGCTTCTCGCCCCAGGATATCGCGCGGACATTTTTTCCCGCGGGTTTCTTTCTCTTCTCGCTCTACGGACTATTTAAGTGGCCTGCTAGCGGTTCCCTTTCCTTTCCAAGCGAGCGAAGGAGCACGCCTGGGGTGAACAAAAATTGGGGAGAAGGGGCGAGGCAATCTCTATTGGGCGGTAAGATGAGAGACCCTGGGGACGAGGTTGGGAGCGAGGGGGTGAGCGAGAAGGAGGGGGGGGGAAGCGAATTCCCACAGCTACTCTGTGACCCCCTTCCGCAGTATGATTTTATAATTGTCAGCGGTCACCGCACCTTAATAATATAAACTTCATAGGGTCCTTCATCAAAGAGCGGGGCCTGCCGTTAACCAACGGTACAACCTTGTACAATAAACAACCACCATGGATAATAATGGAAGATAAATTAGAGTTGTCGGTTAAAATTTCATTAGCTGTCAGTTAAAATTTTTTACCTTTGTCGGTTGTCGGTAAATCTCAGTTATTTAATTTATTTGTCGCTAGTCGGTAATTTTTTGCTCGTTTTGTCGGTGGTCAGTTTTATTTTTCGCCCTTTGTCGCTAGTCGGTTAACTCCATTCACACCCTCATCTAAAAACCCGTAGACGAAATCCTCGTCAATGCATGTCTCGGAGAGATTAGTTCGAATGAATTGGATTTCATTTCTTACTTGCAGGAAACATTCAACGCAAGGACTTGTAGTCCGCGTTCAAGACGAGTCGGACCACAGGCATCCCAAACTTCGATCAAATATTAATGATTTATGTACGCGTATCGAGTGAGACGTGACTGACTTAAGTGCGCGGTGTTGTGTTACACATCACATTTGGGCCGTTGAGAATTTGAGCGCTCTACAAGGCATTGTATGGAATTTATAATAACGAAGGATAAAATCGCGCAATGAAATAAAATGTTACTTTTGTGAATGAAATTAAGTAAATCAACTCACCTTGCCTGATTTCAGTTGTCCATTTTGCCTGTTTCGTCGTTTTTGGGGGGGTTTTCAGGTGTTTGTCGTAGCTTTCTATAGCTGAAGTCAAGGCTGGACACTGCTGTTCCGAAAGACCTGAACCGCGAGGCCGTTTTTTCGCCGAAATTCGACTCCGCTGCTCGATTTTTCCCTCCAACGCAAAGAAGGATAGTCCATTGGTCCCCTTTTCCTGTCGGCTTAGAAAAATCTTAAAACTTTCCGCTCCAATTCGAACGATTTTTGCTTCACTGCTGGAGGTTTCAACTTTCCGGCGTATCGTGTGACTATCCAATGAACTACGGCACAGTTTGAAATCAACATTAGTGACCGCTCCTGCGTGACAAATGCCAATTAACGGACAGGGGCACAGTCAAACAATTTCCGTTAAAATACAACCCTCTCCTCAAACTGTGCACCCGTCCGGTAAGTGGCATTTGTCACGCAGGAGCGGTCGCTAATGTTGATTTCAAACTGTGCCGTAGTTCATTGGATGGTCACACGATACGCCGGAAAGTTGAAACCTCCAGCAGTGAAGCAAAGAAACTTATGGGGGGCCTCGGTCGATGTATCGGTCGATACTCGACCGAGTATCAACCGACACTCGATCGAGTATAGGTCGATATATCGGTCGAGTATCGACCGATAGTCTACTTAATGATACCCATGGTGTCTGTCGACATATCGACCGCGATTCTGTCAGTGGTATATCGGTCATCAATCGGTTATATATCGTTCGGGTAGATTAATTGAAGCAGGTGAAACATTGAGTTAGGTGCAACATTGAGTTAGGTAAAAAAATTTTCTGAAGTAACTCGTATTTTTTCCCGGTGATAATAAAAAGGATACGACTAATCTGATGCGTCACAACAAATTAAAAAAGTAAAACTCTCAGTCACGTTTTCCATCAGCGTCAAACATGATCCTCTTCACGTTAAAGACAACGAAGAACAAAAACGGCGGGGGAAATGGTCACGTGGTCATGCTTGTTGTTTGTCGCTTGCCCTAGGCATCAGCTTAACCTCTCTATTAAATGTGATTAAAATATTGGAAATAATAAAATTGAAAACTGTTCGGTAGAAATGTAGGAACACCTTCAAATAGATAATAATTTATGATGCAATAATCTTGTTAGGCTAAACCAGTTTTTCTGTAAAATATTAAACACAGCACGAAATCGCAAATTTACGTGAAATTAGCTCCGTAAAGTTGATTTGACTGCTTTAGTATTTTATAAGTTTCAGTTGTATGAATTTGGTTTAAGTATTGTCAAGTTTCTTGACTTGTGCCAGCAACATTGGACTATGCCAGTTGTTGTCTTTTATACTTTAAGCATTTCATCATAAGGTTGTTGATTTGATGACGGCTGTTTGAACTTTGTAAATGTAGATTATTTTATTTCATATCATTCATTAATATAAAAATGCACAATGTATTAATACCTTATTGCTAGTGAGAAGGGTGCAATTTTGAGAAAAGCACTCTTTTTAGTCCGCTGCTCTGAGAGTCTAGTTTTGAATATTAGAATCTCTTTTAGTTAGAGAATGTAAACAATGGTATTAACTCAAATGAACGGCTGTTTCATTTGAATTGTACAGTATATACTTAGGTTGTTAAGTACAAAGAATTGTGCTTTTGCCTAATGAAGTTATTTTCAGCTTACAATAAATATCATTTGAATTTAATTGTCTGGCTAGTTTTGTAGAAGACATTCATCAGCGGTCATCAATTTGTAGAAGACATTCATTTAACTGCTTTGCCACCTCAAAGTAGTTGTCTTGCGCTGAGAGAAGAAACCGGGCCATTTTGTTTTTTGTTAAATTACTCAGCACTTGTGTGGTTTTTGATCCCGTAAAGGCCTCTGAAAGGATGCCTTTCTAGCGTTTTAAAAGGCTTTACTAAAATTAAACTTTACAGTGTACAGGACGTGTCCCTAAAGTTGCATGAAAGAATGTCTTTACAACCCTTTAAAAGGACTTTACGAACTTAGTAAACTGCAGCTTTACTCGACCTTTCCGTAAAGCCATATGAAAGGATGTTATCACAGCGCTTTAAAAGGGCTTTACGGCGCTAAAGTTCAGCTTTACGCGACCTCTAAAACGTATGAAAGGACGCTTTTACAGCCGTTAACAGCGCTTTAAAAGGGCTTTACGGA
Source organism: Catalaphyllia jardinei (assembly GCA_022496165.2). Lineage (NCBI taxonomy): Eukaryota > Metazoa > Cnidaria > Anthozoa > Scleractinia > Caryophylliidae > Catalaphyllia > Catalaphyllia jardinei. Next base: position 4,570,621 of record CM042757.1, read on the forward strand.
CATGTAAGGTAAAACTTTACGCAACTTAACGATGCAGTAAAGTTCCGTAAATGTATCCCCCTTATGCGTCTTTACGGCGCCACGTAAAAATGCTTTACGTCATCGTAAAGATCCGTAAGGTTCCGTAAATGCAGGATTTAAGGTACCTTTACGCCGGCTTTACGGAGCAGTAAAGTTGCTATTTCGTGCTGATATGGCGGCCCGACTTTATTGACAACTTTTAGTTTAGAGGGGGCGCTGCATATGGTGAAAGTTTCAAACGGGCTAGGTCTTGGCATATGTTTACATGGGAAATAAGTAAATCTTTTATTAGGAAACTTTTTCTTAATTTTCTGCTCTTAGATCCTATTTAATAACAAATCAACTGTCACATCCTGTAGCATGTTGGGTTTGTGGCAAATTTCAAATGTTGTTTCCATTCTAAAACAACTTCTTAGCATGACCGTTAATCTCAGTTCATATGTAGCCCAACTGAAACGTATCATTACTGTACATCTGATCACGTTGATTTGTAAGGACTTCAATAAGGAAATGAGCTCTTAGAAAGAATTAAAGAACTTCTTTTTTCGTATATATAAATTTCCAGCCGAAAGTAATAGGATCTATGGGCCAGTTCTAAATTCCCAATAGGGAGCTTAAGCACACGCGTTTTTTAGACGCGGACGGTAAGCTTTTTTCACTTTTAACTTGTCCTCACACAACCATATTCACATTGCTAAGTGTCGTTTCTTCATTCGAGATGAGTAGTATAAAAATCCGGTGGACAATACGGTCCTGGCCTAGCATGCGATATCTTCTCTTCCGATTGCCTTCCGCGTCTCAAAAACGCGCGTACTTAAGCTCCCTAATTAAAGGATTAGGCACCTTTTAACTTTCAAGCAACAGGATGTTCAGTTTTTACAAAGCAGTTCTAGGTTATGAAGTAACTCACCAGTTCACTGATTCACTTTCCGGAATCAGTTGCAATTGTCATGCAATATTGTCTAGTAAAATAAATCTATCCTTTCTATTTCCTTTATGCGTTGAAAGGGCGCCAAGGGTCAAAACCACAGCAAAACGCACACTAAAATGAGATTATTCTTATTGTTTATGCCTTTCCTAAGCATGAGACCATCATATTGCTACGAAATAAGCAGTAAGTTGCACTAAGATTGATAGTACATTATCTCATTGTTTGTGTGTTAATTAAGTTGGCTGAAGAGTAAAAAATAAACGAAAGTGAGAAATTATTTTTTCCTATTTTTATTTTGTTAATTTTCTACAAAAAAAGTTACAAGCTATCCATCCACAACAGCGTTAACCAATTGCTGTGGGCCATTGGGTTTTTGCGCGCTTTTTTCCCCTATAATCGACCGATACTCGGTGAATTAACCGTGATGTGCACTACTATATCGGCATCTTGGCCGATTTAGCGATACACTGTCAGCCGACCGATATATCGGTCGATGTATTGTTCGCTGTATCAACCGATATATCGACCGATACTAGACACTATCTACCGATATATCGACCGATACTAGATACTATCGACAGATTTATCTACCGATACTAGATACTATTTACCGATATATCGACCGATACTAGATGCTATCGACCAATGTATTGACCGATATATCGACTGATATCTACCGATACACTCGGTGGAGTATCGGTGGAGTATCGGTGAAGTATCGGTGAAGTATCGGTGAACCGCCAAGTAGGAGTATCGGTCGATGTATCGGTCGATACTTGACCAATATATCGACCGATACTCGGTCGAGTGTCGACCGATATATCGACTGATACATCGACCGAGGCCCCCCATAAGATACATGATCCCAGCAGTGAAGCAAAAATCGTTCGAATTGGAGCGGAAAGTTTTAAGATTTTTCCAAGCCGACCGGAAAAGGGGACCAATGGACTATCCTTCTTTGCCTTGAGGGAAAAATCGAGCAGCGGAGTCGAATTTCGGCGAAAAAACGGCCTCGCGGTTCAGGTCTTTTGAAACAGCAGTGTCCAGCCTTGACTTCGTCTATAGAAAGCTACGACACCTGGAAACCCCCCAAAAACGACGAAACAGGCAAAATGGACAACTGAAATCAGGCAAGGTGAGTTCACAAAAGTAACATTTTATTTCATTGCGCGATTTTATCCTTCGTTATTATAAATTCCATACAATGCCTTGCAGAGCGCTCAAATTCTCAACGGCCCAATGTGTAACACAACACCGCGCACTTAAGTCAGTCACGTCTCACTCGATACGCGTACATAAATCATTAATATTTGATCGATTCCTCGAATCATGAGTTTGGGATGCCTGTGGTCGGACTGGGAGTTATTATCCTTACGTCATTGATCACAGTCTGTCAGTGGGGTGACCGCTGACATTATAAAATCATACTGCGGAAGGGGGTCACAGAGTGGATGTGGGAATTCGCTTCTCGAGAAGCGGGAGGCACTCCCTCAAAGTTTTTTTTGAAGCGCCTGCTACGCATCACGCAGGCTACGGACTAAGGGAAAGAGGGACCACTCGTAGTCTAGATTCTTTGACACACCGGCATGAGCTGATTAGCGGTTTTCGATCGCGCGTCGTATTAAATTCCGAAAGAAACTGTCCCCGAGAGTTTTTTCCTGTTACAAAATAGTAGCGTCAAAGCGTAAAAGCGAAGAGATGAACGGAAACTTCTCAGCCGATCGCATCTGCTATCATGCGCCAACACAACAATACATCAAAAGAATGTTTTATATGCTTCAATATTCAGTGATTATACACGTTAGTAATAAAATCTTGTTAATGTCGAACGCTCAAAAAAGGAAAATATTGGGCTAAGATTCTGATGAGTGAAATTTTTAGTCAATCGTTGGTTTATGTATGAAGCTAAACCAGCAGAACCGGCTGTGTTCATCAAATTAAATATGTACCTCTATCGCTGTGGGTAGAACGACGTTTTAAGACCATTAAGTTTAAAAGGCAATTGCAAAAAAGGCAACTATAACATGTGATATTATATTGATCATTGACTTTTGTATCATTTGGTGGCTCCTAAAGGAGCCGTTTGTTTTGGCGCGAAACCCACAAAGTGAGTTTACTTGCTGCTGGTGTACTTGGTCACAGCCTTGGTTCCTTCACTCACGGCGTGTTTGGCCAGTTCACCGGGCAGAAGCAGCCTGATGGCGGTCTGGATCTCGCGGGAGCTGATGGTTGATTTCTTGTTGTAGTGGGCAAGGCGGGAAGCTTCGGTGGCGATGCGCTCGAAGAAACATGTGTTTATGCCTTTGTCAGTAGTAACTAAACGATATTACGGCTTGGATTACTGAAAAATTCCACCAGTAAACTCATTTATACACTTAAATGTTTTGCTCGCTGAAATGACACTCTAATGTTCGAACTGACTCCACAACAAAATTGAGGTAAGCTTGCGTCGTAAGTGGAATTTTTCCGGAATATGTCTGAAGTAAGAAGCAAAAGTGATTTGTATTATATCTACCTGGTTTAAAATAAACCTAAAACCATATGACAAACGGAGCTTTAATGTTTATATTGATATCTTTAGAAAAGCGCGTCGAAGGTTTGCTAGCCCAATCGCTTTGGCCTCTGTTCGCCTAAAATACGCAAGGATTACGCCTGTTCTGTACGCTAAAGGTTTGCTCAATCTTGACAAACACTCAAAATACCTTAAACGCGTACAATGTGGGAGTTTCTCTAAAGCGGCCTTCACACGGCAAACTTAAGTTGGCAAACTCGTGTTGAAAAACTTCAAAAAGTTGACAAACTCTTTCCTTCAAACGTCAAACTCGTGTCAAATAACAAACATGGTAATTTGCAACATGGCCGTTTTTTAGAGCAGTGACACTAAAGTACAACAGTGAAACAGAGGAAAAGAAGGGAAGAAATCGAAAGCAGTGGAGAAATAGAAAGGTTTGGACGAAACCCAGTTTGTCTGCGTGCTCCTCCGTTTTGTTTTCTTTGTTTTTAGTGTCTTTGTAGGCTATTGATGAAACGTCCCGAACAGCCGGACAATTGTAAAAAACTTAACTGAAATATTGTTTACGTTTCCAGTAATTATCGAGCAGTAGCAAGGAAACTACAGCAGAGGGTATTTAATCTGTGGAATTGATTGTTCTGTTTAGTTTCATCCACTTGAATACAAATAAATTGTAGGACGAAAGAATTTAGAGAGAAAACGTCAGTCCACAAAGTTTCTCATTAGATCGGAGTTTTAGAAATCATGTATCAGATATGTGCAGATTCTTGAACTTAAAAAGAAGCCTTTAAGAAAAAAGAATAATTCTATTGCTCATGACTTTTGAGAGATTTGGTGGCTCCTAAAGGAGCCGTTTGTTTGTGTTGGCAGACTGTGCAGTCTAACCGCCAAATCCGTACAGAGTTCGGCCTTGTCGTTTCAGAGCGTACACCACATCCATGGCTGTCACAGTCTTTCTCTTGGCGTGCTCGGTGTATGTCACAGCATCACGGATCACGTTCTCAAGGAAAACTTTGAGAACACCACGAGTCTCCTCGTAGATCAGGCCAGAGATTCGCTTGACACCGCCACGGCGAGCAAGACGACGGATGGCTGGCTTGGTGATGCCTTGGATGTTATCGCGAAGGATCTTTCGGTGACGCTTGGCGCCTCCTTTTCCCAGACCTTTGCCTCCTTTGCCGCGACCAGACATGATAAATATCACTCGTGAAATTGAATTACCGTTTTGCCTCTGGTCTCCTTTTTTATATGGTGAAAGAGGACCTCTCGGAAAACATAATACCTTTTTCCTTATTGGTTAAGTAAAAATTTTACATACTCATCTATCATTACCATATTCACATAGGACATTTCTTTCTGCACAAGAAAAATCTATTTGCCAATGAGAAAATTTAATTCCAAACCTGAAATGAACTTATATCGGAAATTTCAGAATGATTTAAACCTTTTGAAAGAATTTCCTCGTACCACTGTAATCTTTTCATGGCTTATAAAACCTTTAATTCCTCTTTGGATCGAATTATACTCACAGGACCGTGATATGATTCACGATTTTCGAAACGAACCAATGAAATCTTATAGTTTTCGACCAATCAGGAGGCGCCCGCCAAGTATAAATATCTTGATATAGTTTGTGTACGTATTATTCGTCAAGACACGATCGTTGTAGTTATGGCCCGTACAAAGCAAACTGCTCGTAAATCAACTGGTGGAAAAGCTCCACGCAAACAGCTCGCCACAAAGGCAGCTCGTAAGAGCGCTCCTGCCACCGGTGGAGTCAAGAAACCTCATCGTTACAGGCCTGGTACAGTCGCTCTTCGTGAGATCCGTCGTTACCAGAAATCCACCGAGTTGCTGATCCGCAAGCTGCCCTTCCAGCGTCTTGTGCGAGAAATCGCTCAGGATTTCAAGACCGATCTGCGTTTCCAGAGCTCCGCTGTGATGGCTCTTCAAGAAGCTAGCGAGGCTTATCTTGTTGGTCTGTTTGAAGACACCAACTTGTGCGCCATTCATGCCAAGCGCGTCACCATCATGCCCAAGGACATTCAGTTGGCCCGCCGAATCCGCGGAGAACGAGCATAAAGTGGACAACTCCTTCACAAAACAAACGGCTCCTTTAGGAGCCACAAAATCAATAAAAGCAATGACCAACTTATCTCTAATAATGCAGCTCATAACAATAAAATTATCCGAGCGGAAAAGTGCAGATCATAGCTGCCTAAGCCTTAAGTCTCCCGCAACTCACTCTCTCTCAAATTTCCCGCTGAAAGAGACGTGCAACGACTTACAAAAAGCGTTTCTACTTTTAGGCATCACCAGCATTATTTTACGGTAATTAAATTTGGCGCACGTTGTAACGGTCTACCCACCTGAGTGTTTCGTTTCACGAGCTTAGCTTCTCACTCCGGGCTCTCAGTGTGTGACTGAGTTCTCCGTTTTATTCCAGAAACCAGTACCTTTTCTGAACTCCACTAAATACAAACACTTTTTCGTATACAAGTTTAGCATTGACTGACAAGGTGAACAGAAAGCGCATCTAAAGCAAACCGAAAAATTGTAAATTTTGGCGGCCAGAAGATTAAGACAGTGGTTTCCCTTACTCGTTACGAACAAACAGAAAGGCACAGGAAAATTTCGCCAATTATTGACCATTCTTTGCTCCTATTTTTCATGTTTAAGTGGACAGGTTTAATTTTAAACTTCATAAAAACTCTAATAAAGGTGATTCTTAGATCCACTGATTTTGGCGCAAACAAAATGCAAATTTAATACACGAATTACAATTGTTTGCGACACGCGCTGCACAACAGCGAATGAATGTCACAATGGACGTTGAAAGAGCTAGATTTTCGATGATTTAATAAATTATCTTTACCAATTTACGCTACTGAATAAAAATTACTACAAATACAACGCAAGAAACGGAAGCGTTGAGATAAATCTGTGAGTTAAGGTTTTGGGTAAAATCAAATAGGGTTTACTCGGTCAGTGCGTTTGATATCATCGGCCTCAGCACGGTTTATCCACTGTTCATCTCTTAAAAAATTGAGCCTTAAACCTTGTTAGAGGCTTTATCTTACTTGAATGGCCGATGGTACTTCGATGTCATGTTCTAATATCCCAAAGTATTTTACAAACACGGCAGTGATTTACAAATGGCGGACCGAAGGAGTTTGTCTTTGTTGTTTAAACTTAAGAGACGTTCAACCATTGGAAATAAGCAGCAGGAGTCATTTTGTTGGATAACATTAAGGTTTAGTAATAACTCTTCCCTGGGACTTGTAATCTTATGAAGAATAATGATCGTAAAGAAAGTTATTTGGGTTTAAACACAAAGTATTCAGTAAAATCTCACTGCTATGTCTTCTTTAAACCATTAAATTTCACACTTGGGAAAAACTTGCGACCATCTGTTTTACAGATGCAATTTAAGATAGACATAAACTAACTATGGGAAAGGTTATATTAAAAAAAATCTCTTTAGCAGACGATTTTATCGGACAAAACGTGAAGTAAACTAGCACAAAATTTTCACGACGCCATCTTCCCTAGCCCTGTTTCCTCAGTGGTCCGCATTCAGCGCATAAACATTCCTTGCTCATTCGAATGAGTATAATTCCAGTCTTCAGCTACGAAGTGTAACATTGCAACATGTCCGAAGCAGCAAAATCCCCAGCCAAAAAGAAGCCAGCAGCGCCTAAAAAGCCTGCGGATCATCCACCTTACATAGATATGATCAAGGCTGCCATTTCAGCGTTGAAGGAGCGAAGCGGTTCTTCCCGCCAAGCCATCGAGAAATACATCAAAGCCAACTACAAGGTTGGCGAAGTTGGATCGCACTTGAAAATGGCTCTGAAGAGAGGCGCCGCCAGCGGAAAGCTTGTGCACACCAAGGGAGTTGGTGCTTCAGGCTCCTTCAAGTTGCC
>CM042757.1:4598146-4608146 GCA_022496165.2 Catalaphyllia jardinei
TTTTTTCAAGGTTTTTCCAATCATTCCTGGAAAGTACATGCAGAGGCAATTTAGTTTGGTCATTGTCCTGGGGGTGGATTGAATATGCTCCTACCATACTCATTATCATTATCGTTATCATTATGGGATCTACACATTTACATGCTTTGAAACGGAAAATATTGGAATGCAATCCATTTCAAAATCAACTCTTGCAAAACAACCTTGACATTGACATTAACAACCTAAATCTTGAGAACATTACTTGATGCAATGAAACATCCACTGACATTACTTTTAGTAATCGTTCTGATAGCTTTTTTGGACTATTTTCTGAATCTTTTTTTTGACTATAACTCTTTTTCTTTTTCAGTGGACTTTAATGTGTTACATGTTTGAAGGAGAAAGTAGCAAAACATTCCTCAAAGCTCGTAAATTTTTAAACCAGCATTTGCAGACTTCAAGCCAGCTGTTGCAACAGTTAACGAATTTAATTGTAGATTACTTGGTGCTACAGGTCCGTGCTGGTGCACAGGTAAAAAAAAAATACTGACTTAATGCAAACAAAGTAAGAAAATATTGGCAAAGGAAATTTGTATAAATATCAGTTGCAAATTAAATTGAAAATAATGAGATGCATGTTACTCAGTGCTCACTCAAACGTAGTAGAGTTGGTGATGCTCTCATAGGCAAGTTCAATTCAGGAATTAAAAATAAAAATGGTTATAACTACACACTGTATCTGGCTCAAGAGTTTTTTTGTAAAAATGGTGCTGACATTTGAATAACAGTACTAAGTCTTGTAATTATATTCCAAGCTTCGCATTCACGTGTCTGATAAAATCCTAGCTTTATCTGGAAACATAAAAATACGAGGCTTAGAATACATGAAGTATTGTTGCTCAAATTAAGGTGCCATTTAATATGCAAAGTGCTGCAATTTCTTGAAAGAGGAAGCACCCCACATTGATCAATGCTAAAGACTTTTATCTCCAACAAGGGGTTCCACCTATAAATGGGCGATGAATTATCATCCTTAGTTACACATAATTCCTAAAAATTAATGATGAAATCCATGGACAAACTTTCACAGATAATTCTTTACTGACAGCAAGTGTCCATTTTAATTAAATATGAAAGAAAGGTACAAATAGCTGTTATTGGAGTTGAGCCTGCTGTCAAATATTCCAGCCTTTGTTTTGAAAGGCACACAAATGAGGCTAAAGGGTCATTACAAAGCAGAATTGACCCTTTCGCCTTCATGTTTGCATGTCAAACTGCCGATAACTGTGATAAGAGCTATTTGTAATATTTTTCTGTCCTTCTTTTCTATTACAGATGCTTCAAGTGTTTGAATCTCATGCTGAAATTTTGGGTTATGATACATTTTCAGTGTGTTCACTGCCCTACCTGAAACAAATAGCAGAGAAAGTGAAAGAAAATTTAGGCACTGATGCTGTGCCAATGGTGAGGATATAGAAACCCGAGTGTTCATGGCAGTGATGGGAGAGTGTCAGGTCAACCTTATTCCCTGGTTGTCTCAGTGGTTTTACTAAGGCTCACTGCACTACACAAATTTAGTGGCTGTGAGGATGATTTTGCAGCCTGGTTTGACCATTTCAAGGAAAGTGTAACTTTGCTAGAAAAAAGTTCAGTTCAGAAAATTTTTCCTGCCTTAAGATAAAGAACCAGTTGCCTCCCTGTTGAGAATGTTAATGAAACCCCTGTTGTCTGTGGGGGAGGAGGACGGGGCTCCTCTGTAAATCACTATGGACATAAGGAATAAATCACCACAAAAATAGATTTACATATTAATTGAAAGTCGGTACCTATAATTTATTACATTTGTCTGTACAAAGAGGGAGGAGTAGTGGCCTCATAGTTAGTGCAGACTGCACTTGACTCCATATCGAGATGCCCAAACTTTACCTTTTACCTGTACAAAAATATTTTAAAAGCTCATTATACAATTTGTAACTGAAATTCACTAGACATATATAAAATACTTCTTTCTGCCTAATCTTGTACTTTTCCTTAAATAAGCACCCTCTAGAACTAAGAAAGATCCCTTTTACAAAGGTGTGTTGAATGAGTTGTTAAAATTCACAACCCTTTTAATGACAAGGGGGCATCGTCATATGTACAAAATAAAGAAAATTGGTAGAAATAAGTCCACTGCCTAATGTTGCCAAATGGAATAAAAGTGACGCCAAGGGAAGTGTAAAATTGAAGGTACTAAGCAATGCCCAGTATCAGTGTTGCATAAAAATATCAAAGTGTTACATACTGAAAACTAGTGGTAGAAGACCCATATTTTATAACAGGAATTTTCAACTTATTTCTTGGCAGACAATATTTGCTAAGGGTGCCCACTATGCCATAAAAGATTTATCACAAATTGGTTATGATGTCATCAGCTTGGACTGGACAGTGTCACCTAAAGATGCAAGGTTTGACAATTACAAATGGATGTGTTCTCAGTTTTGACAAATAATCACTTGAACCCTGAAATGTTGTCCAGCACTATCCAAACTGTCAGAATGTGTGCATGAGTCAGGGTGGATGCTATGATATCAGTTTGCATGGAAGAGGCTGTTGATTGAGACAAGTATTGATCATGTCAAAGAATAGCCCTGCATTTTGACACTGGTAATGTAACAACTGACCACAGTCTGCAATTTTCGTCCTCCAGGATACTTGTTTTTATCATCTTTTCACTTAATATTAAAGTTCTTAGGTGGTAAATTTAACTTCTCAGTTATTTTTGTTTGTTTGTTTGTAGGATTGTTGCCCCAACAGTGACTCTTCAAGGGAACCTTGATCCAGCCTGTCTTTACAGCAGCCATGTAAGTGAAACTTACTTGTTTCTGAGAATTGCTCAAAGAATTAAATTCTAAACTCCAAATAAATGACTGTTGATAATCTACAATCTGTTGTTTCATGGGCTACATATTAACCAGTAATTAATTATTATGTTTCTGTCATTAAATCTCACACAATGTGATTTCAATTATGCCAACTGAAATTCAAAAAAATGACTGAACAAATTACACACTGAGTATGTCACACAAGGTCATACTGTTACATGTAGTCACCTTAAGAGATACGGCAATCATGAATTATGCAAATTTTGTTTTCAGTTGTTCATTTGTAATCCATCTCTTTTTCCTTTTTTGGTTTACTATGTGTACAGTTCCAGAAAATAGCCATACCCCCCATGGAAGAGATTTTTTTTCTAAGCCCCCCCCCCCCCCTCCCCTTCCCCCACACTTCTGGAAATTCCAGTTAAACTTCATACATTTCTTTAAAATTTTTGGTCTTACCTTAGTATCTAGGTAAAATTAATTCTTTGTTTACTCAATAAAGAATGTTTACTCAAACCTACCCCTAGGAAATTTCAATCCCTTCTGTGGGGGAGGTATGGATATTTTCTGGCTCTTTACAATCCTTGGGCTGTTTTTCTACCTTGATAACTATCATTTTGAGATTTCCTTCACTTAAATTTAGTATTTTTGAACCATAAAAACTGAAAATGTCATGACAAGGGACACTGCTACTGGCAAAAAAACCATGATTAATTTGAACTTGTTTATCTTGTCAACAATACAGGAGGTCTTAGCACAGGCAGTCAAGAACATGTTGAGGAAGTTTGGTACTCAACGTTATATCGCTAATCTCGGCCATGGAATGCATCCAGATCACGACCCAGAAAAACTTGCTACATTCATTGACACAGTCCACTCTTACTCAGAGACAATGAATGAACAATAGTCATTTTTTAGTCTTGACTCTTGAGGACAATTATGTCAATAAAATTAACTGACATTATCCCTGTCAGAATTAACTGCAAGTAAAATTTGCTGAAAGGGAATCTTGATGTTGATGTTGTTACAGAATTATTTAGTTATTTTTTCTACAAAGAGATGAGGTCTTGGGAAAGAATCTCAAACTTCACAGCTGTATTTGCTTATTTAACAGTAGATTGCTATCAACTCTTGTTCTATTGTATAATAATTATTCTTGCCGTCTGGTATGTTTTATTTCTTCAAATAAAAATCTGACTGACATAGCATTTTCATCAGGCCACCAGAAGTGAATGTAAGGTAGTTTGCCACAGTACTCTAGTTGCAGTTTCATATGAGAGACTTAGGCAAAAAGACCTACTTCAAATTATGAAGAAAGGAATTAATTTACTTTAAGTAGAGGCAGTGAAATTCATAGAGGGAGAAGTACAACTGTCTTGACTGTCTATTTATTTTCTTAATTTAAGCTATTATTTACCTACTACCTAGGATATTAATATTAATAATTATTATAATTTCAACTTAGATGCTAATAAAACTATTTTGCCTGGAGTACCAGGGCTTTTTGTGTAAATGATTTCTCATTTTTTTTGGTGTCAGTTTTCCAATGGATTGGTACCCTGCAAGACAGAGATTTTCACCGAGCAGATGAACATCCTTTTAGTTGAGCCTGTATTGCAGGTAAAAATCAGGAAGGTGAAGGGAGGCAAAAAAAAAACACAAGGAAGAAGGGAAAGGAACATGTTCTTTCCTTCTTCCAGTCCCACTCCATCCATCTGTGCTTTGGCTCCCTCCCTCCCCCCCTGCACAGGTCAGGTCTCATCAAGTTGGGTAATGGGTTGATGCATGTGCTTGAATGTGTGGAGTCAAGTAATTGGGGGTATATTTTACCCCCTTCCCCCTTTATAGAAATTTGCTTATAGATGTCCCCCTCACTTGAAGGATTAACAATAATAGTTGGTACTACTGACAACACATGCTGGCCATTACATAAACCCAAAGTTCTTGAGTTTAAGGGTGCTTTCCATTATGCCAGACCAACCAATTGAGACCACTGGGAACCAAATCAGACCTCATTTTCAGCTTGACTTCTGACCAAAATTTCTCAAATCTTTGGCACAATGAAAGTGCCTTTAGTGACACTGATTGAAGACAAAGCATTGAAATTCTTAATTGCAGCATAAATGAATCAACAACAGTTTTAACCAGCTTAGAAAATACCGGTATATTTTTCTAAATCACGTTTTTCAACTGTTTTAACCACAAATACAAGTGAGTTCAGCAACAGACAGAACAGAAAATTTTTTCAAACCATTGCATTATCAGCAAGATTACATCCATAAAATCCAAACTTCTTGCACTATTTTATTTACAAATCTATAAGTTCATTTTGCTTTACATAACTTTTTTTTGCCATAGTTACCACAGGTCAGTGTTGCTTAATACATGTTACATTTATAACTGAAATTTTTGAAATGTCAGCATGTCACAGGTTACTTCCTTAAAGAGGACCCCACATGCCTACATGTCACTGTTGCAAAAGACTCTTGCTATAATGACATGAAAATAATTTCAGCTTATTTGAAAGGCCTTTCAAAATACAGAAGAATGGCATGTTTTTTTTTGAAATATCTTTTTTCGTTTTAGGGGTACCGGTATTGATGTTTTTCTATTATGCAAATTAGATCAGTGATGACGTCATGCTGTTTGCAACTAAAAATGGTAAAATGCTGAATAAAGAATATCTCTGGAAATATTAAAGCAGTGTTCTTGAAACTTGCCACGTAAATGTGCATCACAAAAGAAACAAAATGACACCCTTAGTGCTGTTGCCATAGCAACTTTTTCGGCTCCAGTCTCTTTCTGTCCAAAAACAAATATCCTCATTTGCAACCTCTAAAGTGAGACAAAGGGTCCTACTTGGAACAGACATAGTTCACATAATGACAGTGTTAACTCCCATGAACAGATTGTGTGGGATACGTAGTTCTTGGGTGGAGACTTGATGGAAATTTCAGTTTTTATTAAGACAGCACCAGTGGCAAAACTGTTGTCATGGCAACAGCATTAAGGGTGTCATTTTGTTTTTTTTTTGTGATGCACATTTGTGGTGCCAAGTTTCAAGAACACTGCTTCAATATTTCTAGAGATATCATTTATTCAGTATTTTACCACTTTTCAGTTGCAGTCTGGCGTCATCACTGATCTAATTTACACAATGGAAAAACGTGAAATATATATCTCTAAAACGAAAAAAAGATATTTCAAAAAGAAAAACACCATTCTTCTATATTTTGATAGGCCTTTCAAATTAGCCGAAATTATTTCTATGTCATATACACTTTAACTCTGATCCAAATGTTTGAATGTATGAATGTTAATCATTATTAATTATTATTAACTTTTATACACTGTACAAATTCTGATTTTCTGACTGGCTGATTTGTACCATGTGATACTGGGTTGTGACAAAACAAGCTCCTTGAAGTCATTATTGTGGTGTAATAGCCAGGGTGTAAATTGAACACACTGTCAATACACCATGCCTTTGGCTGACTTAAAGTTTGATGATTTTTGTTTTTGCAGTGTTTTCAATGAATAATAAACATGTTAAGACACTCACTGCTCATGAATTATTGAGATTTACCTGTACTTGTTCACTAACAATGAATTTGAAATTTCAATACCAAACTCGTCAAAGCCTCATGCTGTACTGAAATTTCTCATCCATTGTTAGTGAAGTCATGCAGGTAAATCCTGATACTTCACTTGCTGAGTGTGTTGACCTTTAAAGTGCCCATATCATCAAAATTTTTATTTTCTTATCTGATTCTATATATCATCCAATGAACTTCTGCGAAAGAAAAATGTGATTTGGATAAAATGCAATCTTTTTTAGAAGTTTTAAAAACGTTCAAATTTGCCGCTATTTTGGTCCACCATTCGCACCAGACTTCCCCTTGTTTGGAATGAGTTGTGACATAGATTAAGGAACACGTGACTTCAGGGTTGACTTATCTCGCCAGTTTTACCTCTGCAAATTAAACTTAGTAGTTCATACAAAATGCTGGAAAGGAGCATTTTGCATAGACTGCAAAGCTAAAGTTACAGAGGTAAAACAAGCGAGATAAGTCAAGCTTGATGTCACATGTTCCTTAATCTACGTCACAAATCTGAGCACGTCGATGATGTGACCAGCGGCACGGGTAGACTGCAATAAAATAGGATTTTCAGATTTTTAAAACTTTATAAAAAGATCACTTTTAATCAACATCGAAAAATTTTTTCACCAAAGTTCATTGCATGGAATATAGGATCAGATGGGAAAATAAACATTTTGATGACATGGGCACTTTAAATAATAAATAAAATCATGTTCCTAAATATGGCATTAGCCGTGAGTATATCAGTTCTCTGATTTTCTCTGTTCAGATAAACAGAACTTTTAGGTGACTAATGTGATTCAAGTGAGGCCTTTGCTACTTTTTGTGGATGGTGATTTGTTCTACTCCGAGCTTTCACTGATCCACTGCATCATCGGGGAGAGTGAGGGAACTTTTAGAGATGATACATGTTGCTATGCACAGACACAATGCCATTGTTAAAAACCAACAAATTTGATTTTAACATTTTAACGCCATTACATCTGAAGTTTGCATGCATTTTCCACTACATTTTTAAGCTTCTTTGCCTCATAGCATTGAAGACATTAAATATTATGAGGATGCCCAGACTTATTCTGCATTCCCAATAATTGAGCCTGTCTAATAAAGTTTTTCTTTATGAAGTTCAACTAATGCTATTGTCAAGGATGCTCAGAAGAGCCTAAATCCTCTACACCACACTTGACATCATGATCTGTACTCTGAACAGGGGTTTTAAGTTTGGGTGACTCCATGACAGGTGGTCTCCCTGGCCTCTCTTCTTCTGCATCCATGTGCTCTGCTCCCCTCTCTGCTGGACCAAAGATCCCTTGAACTGGCTGGTTGCCAGCTTGAATTGGAACCATGTCTCGTCTCATCACCTCTTCCCATCTCTGCTGCCGTTCATTCATAGCATTCAAAAGCTCAAGAATCTGCTCTTGCTGTCGATTAATGTTGTCCTGCAGTGGAGCCTGGTCAATTGCATCCCTCTGATGCACATCATTATTTAACTGCTGCACAACTGCTTCGACATTTTGAACATGGTTTTCAATCCTTTGAAGATTTCCCTGGAAATTTCCAGGGAGGGCTGGGACAGTAGTGACAGTCATAAATGGCAACCTCACTTGCAATCCACTTAGTGTAAACATGGAAATAACAATAATGACGATGACTGCCAAGAACACAAATGGTTGCCACTGCAGAGGGACCTCTCTGAACAATGCACGGAAACTTTTGCCAATAGCTTCTGCAACTTGTTCAAATGGTTGTGCAATAATACTGGCCACTGTTGCAGATATTGCCTGTAAAGAGTTTGCAAAGATTTGGCAATTATTTCTAAAGTTTATTGGTATAGTACCAACATGTTTTATCAAGACCTTTCACTTATGTCCAGGATTGGATGCAAGTATTGTTTAAATAGTACTCATTTGAAACTTTCATACTACTTCAAATTTGACAGAATTATATGTGTTTAGGTGACTTTTTACCAATGAGGACACTTTGTGATGCTTATCATAAGGAATTTGAATCTCCTTAACATTCAATCCTGGACATATCTGAGCCCTTTAGATGATTGTACAGTCTAGTCTTGTCAAAATGTTTTCATGGTAGAGGTAGCAGGCAGGATCAGAGAAGAACTATCCACTGGTTTTATGTCCCAGTATTTTGTTTTAGACAAGTTGAAATCAATTTCAGACTGCCAAGGAGAACGTGACATGGAAACTGAAGAACTTGGAGAGAATCACGAAATCCCTCCCGACCCAGAAGAGGAAGGAGTCGACTTAACAGGTCTAACAACCATTTGGAGCAGAAGGAGACCAGTGTGCCAACCTAGGTACATGGAAGACTTCTTTTATATTTCCCAAACAATAAATATGCATATCTGAAAACCACCTGGGACGTTTGGTTGCAATCCCGCCAAATCCTTCTTCCATGATTTCATTGTCTGATCCCAATAACCGCCAGACTGATTACTGGAAATGTGTATACTTTTATTATCAAAACACAAAACAATTTAGAAATAACTTTTGAGACTGTGATCGTCACTGAAAACGGATTCTAAAAAGATGATAAGGAATTCTAGCTATAGGCTTTTACTTAGTTTTCGGGTTTTTAATCAAAAGCTACACTACGTGATTGTTCTTTTACCTGTGCTGCACCAAAACTTTGGCATGCCCTACCATTTGAGATTGAAAACACTGGCACAGTTAGTATAATTTTTAAAGCCAAGCTCAAAACTCACCTTTTCTGTCATGCATTATAATCATAGTTGTTTCTATTATAATTGTAAGTTTACTATTAACAGGGTTCGTACCCTTTTTCAGAAACAAATTTCCAGGACTTTTCCAGGGCTTTTCCAGGACTCAGATTGATTTTTCAAGGACTCTAAAATTCACATTAACCCCTACACTCCCAAGATCTCAATGTTCATTTTCCTTAATGCCTTCCATACACTTCATATTTTTTAGTTGAGTTCAACAGATTTCCAGAACGTTCCAGGACCAGTGGCCTTTTTCCAGGAGTCGACTTTCCTGTCCTGAAAAATGCCATAATAAAATTCCAGGTTTATCCAGGTTTTCCAGGACCTGTACAAACCCTGTATTACTGTAATTTTAGCTTTTTAAAGTCATTGTACGTTTACTTTTTTAATTTTAGCTTTCTAGCCTTTTTTATTCCATTTTTAATCTTATCATGCGCATTTGAACATTTCATGAAATTTGTGCATTATAAAATTAATGTTATTATTATTATTATTATTATGATAATTGTTATTACTATTATTAAAATGGACTGAAATGGTGAAAATCAAAAAAGATAAACAGGTAGGTCAAAACTTCATTGAACTGAAACATATGGCAGTGGTAATCTTATTTAAAACAAAAGAAATGCTTAAGAATTGCGAAGCTAAATGACTAGAATGTGCTTAATGACTCTGCCAATTAATAGGGGATGGGAGCAGCACGGAAAAGGGCAGGAGGTAGGAGATAAAGGTACAGGAAGTGGGAGAGCAGGGTAACAGAGGCAGGAGGTTCCCCCCTGTGCCCCCCACATTTGAGGGGACAAAAAAAGCAAACA
>CM042757.1:4612835-4620335 GCA_022496165.2 Catalaphyllia jardinei
TCTCTATTTTATTTACGCACGTAAAGCCAGTTAAAGTTTACGTCCGTTCGCACGTAAAAATTACGCGACAGTGGAAATCGAACCTCGCTCAACGTTTACGCCCGACCTTCCATACATCGTCTCTATTTTATTTACGCACGTAAAGCCAGTTAAAGTTTACGTCTGTACGCACTTAAAAATTACGCGACAGTGGAAATCCACCTTGAGGTTCAACTTTTACGTTTACGCGCGGCTTTTCACACATCGATCGTCTCTATTTTATTTACGCACGTAAAGCCAGTTAAAGTTTACGTCCGTACGCACGTAAAAATTACGCGACAGTGGAAATCCACCTTCAGAAAAATATTCTGTGAAGTTTTCCTCCTCGGATCATGTCAATAGCGACACCCATTCGAATTTATTGTAGAAGATTAACTCTAAGTCGATTTGGAAAAATCAGGATGAAGATTGCAACAAAAATTTTTCTTACCCCTCCCACTTCGAACATCTTTGTTTGTTTACACTCCCCTGGGAATATTTCGCGCCAACTTCGCACGTGGTGCAATTTGTTTATTAGTTTATCAGTTTATCAGCTCACCCAGACCTGAGCAAAGACAATATTCAAAATGAATTTTACGTACCTTGTTCTTTTGAAGCCTTCAGAAATACGCTTCACCAAGAACGTTGTCGCATCGAAATTCGACAATGGTATTCCCCTTAAAGAGACCTTCACTCAGATAAAGAACGGAGAAATTTTGTTGGAGGATATTCCGCTCATAGAAGTTGTGTTTTATCCGGAGAAGTGGGAATGGTACACTTTGAACAACCGACGGCTCTGGGTCTTAAAGGAGCTGGAAAAAGTTGGAAAATGTCGCTTTGTGAAGACGAAGAGGATTGAGTATGTGGAAAATGTCTTTGAGTATCCGTCTTTGCTATATGGCTCGGCAACTCTCACAGAAAGCAAGCGCTCCTTCAGTTGGAAAGGTGACAAGCTGCAAATAACAACACGCTGTAGTCCTTCCAAGGAGGTGAATATTTACTACGAAGAAGATGAACGGAGCTCTCGTTTTGCACGGGAAGAAGCGCCCAGGAGATGGAAAAGAGCTGAAAATTCAACCCAGTATGAGAGAAGTCTACAGCATTGCGGTGGTCGCAAAATGAGACACAAAAAACTGTGTAGAAAGCGCTTCCATCCCTATTCTGGGCACCATGCATGAAGATCGTCTTCAAAGAAGGGAAGAAAACTTCGCTGTCCTCCGCTGCATGGTGGAACGGCGACGCGGCCGTAGAAATTCGGAATCGTCAGAATTTTCTGGATCTGAATACGGCTTCCATTTCAGTTATACCGTCTGGTATCAAAGGAGGCAGGCATTTTTACAGCGTATCTACTGTGTTCGCACAGGCCGTCTGAGAGACCCTTCGCGCTTTATCGACGTGCTGTATACTTGTGGAGTCTGCTTCAAGAGCTTCAAAACAAAAGTGAGCTTGAACCAGCACAGCGAGGAGCTACTGCACTGGGCCTGTGTGCGATGTGGAAGGTTTTTTGAAAGCCACACTGCTCTTGGACAGCACAAACTTGCCTTGAACCACACAGTGTAGGCGTCACGCAATCACAACAGTTCCAAGATGCATAAGTATTCGTTTAATACAAAAGTTAACTGTTCTCCTTTGTATTTTCCTTATTTTATCACTGGAACAATGTACGGGCAATATGTGTTAGGTTGTTCAAGTTGGTGTTGATTTTTATTGTTACGGTTAATTGCGTGACACTATGTTGCATGAAATTCAGTGTCATTGTCTTAAATGAATGCAACCATTGCAATAGAATATATAAAGATAGTTATAAAAATTATTTATCGAATCATGCCTGTTAAGTCTTAAATATTATGATTTGCATGTTTCTATTATCAATGATATAGACAGTTAATTGTTGGATGAAATATAATTAACCACCAAGGTTTTCAGCTGTGAAACAGGAAAATGACAGTACAAATTTCATTGGTATGGAAGACATTTGTGAAAGCTGTACCATGTTAAAACATGTTTTTGATACATAAATTGTCAAAAAATACAGTTATGGTTAAAAATAAGTTATATAATATAATATTCTTTCAGAAATAAGTAAGTCTTCCTGATGAAAGACCATATATTGGACAGTTCATAAATGGAATTGAAACTAAATGCTGTTAAGTCAACCAGTTGTGTTTGTTCTGTGTGTCTTACTTCTCTCTGTAAATACTGTCCATTCCATTGCCCTTCTTATGTGCTCTGTCTTTTGATTTAGCCATCCTTTTTTGCTCTCTAATAAGCCTTCACTCATCATCATTGTTTGATGTACCTCCAAACTCTCATAACCTCTTTTAAAGGGCATGTAGAAGTCAGTGAATGAGAGTTAAGCTGTTTGCACATAAAATGTGTCAAGAAGGGTTATTAGATAAAGGAGATTTCCAGAAACATCTGAAATACCTCACATCTCTGTTAACAACAGATGGGACAATGACCTGGAGTTGGCTGGCTTCTCTGAAAGCAAACATGTTTCCAGAAATTGTTGGACAACAGTCTGAAAATTTGTTCAGTGATCAGATGAGAAGAAAGGTAGAGCCATTAACCTACGGCCATCCCCTACCTTTCCCTCTCTCCCAGGGGAGAAAACGCCAATCGCAGTTTAAAGTCTCTTTGGCATCCGTTCAGTCCACAGGATGTCACGCAACACGCTGACCCCTTACAATGCATGACAGACGCTGCCATAAGTGATCTTTGTATCGTTTATCGTCTAAAAGAGTATCGTGTTCTCTACAAATGAATTTAGCCGTACATAGAGCCAAGGTTTCACAGCATACAGCGCAAGGACGTTGAAGGTTTGTTCCCTTGTTATTGGATTTAGGACAAGTCCGTTTTGAGTAAGTTTGTAAAGTCATTCAAGAAACGAATGGCGGAAACTCTGCTATTTTATGACCGTTTAGTAGTTTTCATGGAGAACAGAAAAGCACAGTATACAGTGGTTGCTTCGGACAATACCTATGTCCATTACGTAACGTTTCGAACCAAAGGTGGTTAAACGAATTACGTAAGTATGTGAGTAAAAATCGGTTAAAACCAACGGGAGGGAAATTTTCCACATGCTTTTTTCTTTTCAGAAAGATTGCATACGTCCGATATCATGTTTGAGAGCGAAATGTTAGCTATTTGAGGTCATAGCCTCTTGTTCTTTAATTAGTTATTATCACACTGCAAAACAATCCCTCCTTTCTCTTGAGAAGGTTTTATTGAGAAACGAGTGGAAAAAGGAATGCGCTTTATATCTGGGTGAGTGGGTGAAAATTAAAACCCGCGCGCCTCGCGAGGAGGCCATGTACGCTTGGTGAGAGTAACAGGGGAGGCGAAAAAATGGCTTTGCTCCTCTTCATAAGACGTAGACTGTTGTTCGCAAAAAGAGCGTTCCGGTTAAGGTTTGACACATTGTATACTCGTAGTTATACCTTTTCGTATTTCAGTGACCATGCGAACAGTTGCGACCCAGCTCCTGTTTGCCTCGCTTACCTTCTTGGTACTAACAGAGGGATCAAGAAGGATATGCCAGCGGCCAACCTCGTGGACGATCGGTCAGCTAAACCCATTGGCTGAAGCGCGATCGAAGGGTCACGTGGTAATCCTAGGAGTGATGCTTGCCAGCTGACGATTTTGTCAGTGGCAGGCCTGGCGGATGAACCTCATGTATAAAGAAATAGTTGTGAACAGGTGAGTTGTCTGTCCAGAGACCCATCGAGAGCACAAGTTTAGCCAAATATTAACACGGCGCGTGGATTATGAACAAGCTTAAACGCAAGGGGGTGGGGCTGTGAAAAGACAAAAATAGAGGGTCTGTGAACTTCTTTTCTCATTTCCGCACTCTTTGCGGCTGCTCTCGCGCTCCGCGCTCGAAGGCAAATTAACTCTTAGCAAAAGAAATAAGCGTCTGTGAACAGACTCTTTGCGTTTGTTTACCAAACATTATTTCTTTGGCCTTTCCTTTGGTCCATTCGACAACGTTAGAGGGATCCTCAATAGAGCGCAAGACAAGCATTGTTCAGTTTTCTCTCTTTGTTAGTCCCCATACCCCTCTCTTCAGTTTGACTGCTTGACTTCTCTTGCTGAAAAGGTAACGCAACGCAGGAAGTCAAGGATTTTTCTGCTCAAAACGCAAGTCAAAAGTCACTGGAACTATAACCTACTGCAGTGACCATTGTTCGACTTTCTGAGCAAGGGTAATGCCGCGCCAAACGTTTTTTTCTTTGAAACTGGAATGTTATCCTTTACCGATTCGAGTTAAAATTCTTCGGGAGGGCACAGCGCGGGAATGAAAAACTAATTTAGACAGAAAGGTAATACTGGTTTTGACAGCGAAAAGTGCGTTTTATCCTATGCGAAATACATCAGCAGTCAATGGCAGGTTAGCTTAAGGTTTTGTCAAGTAACAGCCAATCTTCTTCCATTGCTGATCATATTAAATTTCCAAAAGATCTAGAAAGAAGCAGACTAACAATAATTTTTATGAAAATGACGACACATTTCAAACGAAGTTTACAAGACATGTTTCGGTCGTGCAACGACCATCTTCAGTTGAAAGTAAAATAATTGAAGTTACATTTCAATTTATAATATTATGCTAAATAAAGATAGATAACAACGTGAAATAAAATTAGAAATCTTACAACATAGCTAGAGGTAACAAAAGAGTGTACAATAGTAACATGTTAATTAGAACGAGAGAGTTAAATTAACGTGATATAATTGCTTGTTTAGAAGGTTGCTCCCAGGAAATATGTAACGCTTCTTTTATCTTGACCTGAAATTTTGTGGTCGCATGATCTATAACTTTAAAACATTCAACGGAGCAGGAATTACGGCATGCCTCGGATTGTTGAAGGTGTTGAAAGATATGTGAGGTCCTGTCCCTGTTTAAGTGTTCGCGAATGCGTGTCGAGAGGTGTCGGCTAGCTAGCCGACACCTCTAGACTAACTATATTTATATATATTTATATATATGTATCTTTTTTTTCCCTCTTTCTCTGTTTTTAACCTAATTATGATCAATATGACTATCTAATTTATCATAAGATTTTTACAGTAGCTCTGCCATTTTTCCTCATAAAATTAAAATTCTGTTCTATTTATTTATCTGAGGGAGCCCATTCTCTATAAGCCTGCTGGCTTCTTTTGGGCTTCCTCGCCATGAGATTGTAAACAGTAAGACTTTTTTTTTTTCATTTTCTTCTCTCTCTTGTACCCCTTATGGCGAATAAATAAATGAAATGAAAAAAATGAAAAAAAAAAAACCTTGTTCATTCGCGATTTAAAACCAGCGCTTAATGAAAATGTTGGCAGTGAGAAACTTTTTCTCTACTAGCCATTTATATTTTTTCAGCAGATTTAACTAGGTCTGTTTATTATCATTTACTTTTTCATTGTCATTACTTTCTTTATTTGGTATTAGTCTTCGTGTTTAAATTTAATTGTAGTTTTGGTAGCCGTTACTTCTGGAGATGTATGTTGGAGCATACGAAACGTCAAGATAAATGAAGAATTTTACAACATGCATTGTCTAGTTATGTTTATAACCGCAGTTTCTTTGTTATTTTCACTCAAGTGGAAATGGCTGAAGAATTAATGGTGTCTACTAGAACTTCATCAGGCCATTAGCCCATTGGTCAGCAAGTCTCATTTATGCCATGCCATGCGTTCGTTCCTTACAGGAATATCACCGATATTACCTTCATGATAGTGAACATGAAAAATGCCGCTGCCTCCATCTCCGAGTTGAAAAAGAGAGTGTCGTTCCCAGTCTACCAAGAGCCAGCCAACCAAGACATCGTGTCAATGCTTGACGGAAAGAAAGACGATATGTTGTTTTACGATCGCTGTGGACTGTTGGTTACTCATTTAAGGATGCCCTACAGCAATATGAGATATCCATATGTCTGGTAAATTTACAAGCCTTGTATTTTTCTTAATGGAACTGTAATCTTCCCAATATCTTCTAAGACCAAAAGCAAGCGACTATAAGTCTAATAATCCAAAAAGAAACGTGATGACCAAAATTGAACTGCATTGTTCGACATCCTGTCCCGGGGATGGATGGGGGGTTCTCGTCTTAACTTACAGGGGTTAAAATCGTGGTTTCGCTACCTCTCAGGGTCGTTAACCTCAAAAGGTCCACAGTGAGAGCTTTCTCGGCACCTTAAAAGGGTGTTATGCCGACAAATTATGACAAGAAATATTTGACAATCAACGGATTTGATTGTCTCATTGACACCGGTACCTCTTAGAGGTGAAAACATTCCAAGCCACGCACACAAAATAGGAAAGGCATACAAATTAAAAAAGTACAAACTACAAGTAAAAAACTGCAAATCACGCTGGTACCTCTTAGAAAATTTCCGAAGAGCACCCTCCGTCTTTTTTTGTGACAGTCAGCTGTGACACGTTACGGTGTGCACTTGTTGAGAAATTTAGTCTTTTCAGTAATTTCGTCGGTTGTAATCCGTGTTACATGTAACCTTCCATTCTTCCTCAACCATCCTTGTTCCTTTATGGTTTATTATTATTATCTCTTTGGCGTTTTTCTATTTTAGGAAAATTAGATTTCCAGGTTTCAATTTAAAGGTAATTTTATAAGTGGTCAAAATAACTCAAAACACCGTGACCGAACTCCTTTAAATGGTGGCATGGCATTGCATGACATGAAAAGATATGACGTGACATAAAAGGATACGACGTGACAAGATGTGATATGGTATACCTTTTAAAGAACAGAATCTACTACAAAATCAAATCAAAAATTTACTACGTTTATGTTCTCAGGGATTCCCTAAAGAAAGTTTACAACAACAAGATTTCAAAATGCCAGCGACATTGCCCAACCCCAACAACTGCAGCTCCAACCCAGTCCACCACAACCATGCCTGTTACGTCACAAGACGTTTCAATC
This sequence comes from Catalaphyllia jardinei, assembly GCA_022496165.2. Lineage (NCBI taxonomy): Eukaryota > Metazoa > Cnidaria > Anthozoa > Scleractinia > Caryophylliidae > Catalaphyllia > Catalaphyllia jardinei. The sequence continues at coordinate 4,619,782 of CM042757.1, forward strand.
AATACCACACAAAGTGTTACTTCACAGCCTCGACTTGAAACTACGACAAGTTCGTCACTCAAGATCTTGAAGAACCAAACGACTGTAGCAAGCGAAGAGGACACGCCCTAAATATAGATAAACTAATATTTCATTTCAGTCCTGATTTATTTCCGACAAATATTAAGGAATTTTTAAGACTGTTTTTGAGTTGTTGCTGATCACAATGGAATCCCAGTTTCTCGAACCTCTCGATAACTTGAATCAAAAGTCTTTTTTCTCAGTCGAATACTAGTAAACATGTTACCTTCGATTGCTTGAGCTACTCGATTTAGCAAACCAGTTTTAATTTTTGGTTAGTATTAGCGCCAAATCTTTTCAATCTGGAAACTTTGTTTATGTGACAAACAGACAAATAAAGTAGAAGTTGTTTGTTTCGATGAAAATCGACAAAGTGATAGGAAGAAAAGTATTAAGAACTGATTTAGATTTCCTAGACAGCATCTGAGTCCGTTATGACAAAGTTACATTAAACCTGAATTGTAACTTTTGATGCTTGGAGTTAACGCTGTGTA
>CM042757.1:4622835-4640335 GCA_022496165.2 Catalaphyllia jardinei
CAAATATAAAAATGGGGCGCCCAAGGTGGCCAGAAACGCCTTTAATATTGGAGAGGTCTGGAACTCAGTATGTTGCCATGGTAACAAAGCTTAAGCTAAAGTTGTGGAGCACATTTAGTATAATCTTACTGCAAAAAAGCAAACATTTCTAACACAAATTGGCTAAGATATCTTTTTTCATCGTATTTTATCAAAATTTGGTTGAGTGTATGACGTCATCACTTGGCTAATTTGCTTATTTTAAAATCTTGAATATCTCTAGAACAAAAAGAGATAATTGAACAAAGTAAACAGCATTTTTCTTCTCATGCATGCCACTTGTTTATGCTTTAAAATACCTTCAATAGAAAAGATTCGATTTTCGTCATAGTGGCACTTAAATAAAAACACTTAGTGTTCTGAAGTCTTCTAAGCTTTTCCAAATTTCATTTTGTTCAGTCTGGGATCGAAGAACAGGTACCTAAAGGATACAATTGCGGAACCTTTCACTTTACCGCACTGATTTGTTTTTATCTGCTGTTTCAACTCATACAAATTACTTTGTACTTTCAATTAGGACTAGATTTCTCCAAAACCCACAAAGCTAAACATGAGCAGCAACACAAACTGATAATTATTAGCGCTTCAGCGTGTTGAAAAAATTCTCAAACAAAAGACGTCACTTAACAGCAAATAACTGCATGTGTGTATTTTCCTGATGATAATGTTTCTGAGCAGGTGATAAACAGCTTTAACAGATCTAGAGCTTGTTAGGAGAGTGAGCTTGACATGGGAAATTTAAACAACATGGCACCCGCACTGTTACCCGAAAGTTGGAGACCACAAATATACTGTTTATTTGGCCTCGCGGCGTCGTGTTTGAGGCTGACTGAGTGAAATTTAATAAACTGACTGATAATAATTCTTCAATATTCAAGTAAATTAGGACTGACATCTCAAATAGAAAAACATATATTTTTCTAGAAACATTTTAAACCGATTCTTTTCCACGAGTATCCTTGCCGCAGATTCTTTTAGGCTCACGACTGCTTTGTCTCTTATTTTGGACAGCGGGGTGAAAAAACAATTGTCAAGGGTAAGGTAAGACGTTTGGTTGTCGCTGCGGTTTCAGCCTATGATAACCATCTTCGGTTCGAGAGGAAGGGGCGACGGCTTTTAGGGAAATCTAGTCATCGTTAACGAAATACATAAAATAATTATCCAGCGAATATTTTCTTAACATGAGCCTTTAAATACTTCTTGTTAGCATGTCGCCATTCCACCAAATGGACAAACACCTGAAGCAAGCTGGGAGGATATAATTTTCTTTGTGAATTCAGTGACAGTGGTTATAGTCTAGACTGCACTCGTTCGGAAATATTGAAATTTCCAAAACTCGGATGTGACTTCAGAAGATGAGTATACAGATTATTCCAAGTGATTTCAGTTGTTCTTACTCAATTTCCAAAACTCGGATGTGACTTCAGAAGATGAGTATACAATTTCAGTTGTTCTTACTCATTTTTGTGTAAATTCGGCTTACAAGTCTGACCTTGCCGATAACCTTATCAGTGACTTTCATGCACTGATATTTGTACAATCTGAGTCCGTATCAGACGGGTGAGCTTACTTCAATAAAACCTTGCTGTACGTTAACGCGAAGATAAGAACCCTCTGGGATCATATATAGAAACTCAGACCTCAAAATGGGTATTCTTACAAAAATGTACGTTGTCAGAAGTTTAAAAGATTGCAAAAATTCTGACACTTGGCTGAAATCTTATCTCACTATAATAATCAATTTTGTTTTCCTTTTTCACTTCCACAATGCATAATTTGACAGTGTGTTTCTTGCATGTTTTCGTGTGCAAAACAGTACTCTCGCAATTTTTAAGTAAACCACCTTGTCATTAAGGATAGATTATTGAATAAACCATTCATTTTCTAACAAAAGGTAAAAACTTTTTTATTATAGAGACTCGAAGTTTTCAGTCTCATTTGTCATAGTTTTGGCAGCCGCTTCCTGATTTTGTTCGCTTAGTAGAGACGTCAAAGCCAACATTTGTTTGGAAAATTTCCTAAGACTTAAATAATTCTAGAAAACCCATGCCATGGTAAAAAAGGAGGTTTAATACTCTGACTACGAGGCAACTGAAATTAAATTGAGGATTTTTTATTCTCTGTGAGTAATGCCATTAGTTTTGCTGCCTTCTGGTTTGTGGTTCTAATAATTAATTAATAAACTAATCAAATCAATAATTCAATAAACAATCGAGAAATGTCCTCGCTGTTTTTCACTTTGCACTTTAACAATATATTGCCATGAATTAAATAAACTTATTATATGAAAGACAAAAGTAAGATTATTATGAGATCCTGAATGTTCTGGATGACAAATCGCAGCCGGAGATTGTTGACGAAGTTCTAATGTGGCAGACATAGCAAGATAATTGAAAATAATTCCCACTCCTTCCAAGGTCTGGTGAGACAAGTTGAAAATATTTTTACTTCAAGACATTTTACTTTAAAGCAATAAGTTTAATTTTAACAGGAAGGGGATGAATCTAAATTGTGAAAACATGTTTTGGCGTGATTTCTCCGATGTGACGCTGTTTTCACAGCCATGCAAAACCAGATCTCTTTGATGCAATGCTGTTTTGTTATGTTGAAGAAACTGGTTGCGTCGACAAAGAAAAAAATTCCACAATAATGAAAACACAGAAATAGCATGCGATTACAAAAGAAATAGCACCCTGCAAACTGTCTAACAAAGTGCAAAATAGTTTTATATTTAATTTCTTTAGTTCCCCACGAATTACCCGAATTATACCAATGTTTGGAAAGTAAATGAGGAAGCTACTTAAAACCCGAAGAAACCCTCTCAGTGCTTTATAAGACGCAGGAACAATCACTTTGTTGGTTTATATTAACATTGCTTCAACGAATAGTATGGCAGAAGTGCTATTTGTACATCACTGAAAACAACTTAATTATCGAAGGTCCATTAAAATTTGAGAAAGAAACCTCCCATGGAAAACACAACATCGTTCATATCCGTTTAAAGCAGCTGCGACGCTACAGTGTTTTCATACAATATAGTGTCTGTCGTTTCGCGTTTCAGATAGAATTCAGTTTTAATTTTCATTCACAGCCCCGCTTACAGGTTTGAATCGATAGTACCTGACTGTCAAATGTTCAAATTTACTCGGGTGTTGCAAGTTTTGCGCTCATCTTCAAGTAACCTCCCTTAGCGCGATTGAGAGTCAATTGAAGGTAATCTACCATTCTGTTTTAACTTTATATAACAGCTTTAATGGTAAAACAGAAAAAGAGTACACCTTAGTTTCCTTTGAATGTACGTATAGCATTTTCTGAGTGACTGATGGTCCAAACAAGGAAAATTTTTATGTAGCGAGGCTCCAGACTGGATTCGCTTCTGAAATATATGAACAGATAAAACAAAGAAAGTTTCTCTCCCGCGCAATATTTGATTCCGGTGAATCTCTTTACAGGAGTTCTTTTCAGGTCAATGTGATAGCAGGTCAACTAGCAGTTTCTCTTTGACCGTCACTGTAGTTTGCTGTAATCTGGAGCATCCTCATTACATTAGTACTATAAGCAAGAATTGATTGGTAAGAAATCTTTTTCGCTGGAGATCTTATAGTAGCTTAAGGTCGTTGAATTCAGTTCCTTGCAATACAACCATGTTGTTTTTATTACCGTTATTTTTCCGATTACTGTTAAGCCTCGGATCACCTTTCACTGATTTGCGTTTCGTTTTAAAACCAATGCTGAATTTAATTTGATGGTAACTGTTGCTAGACGTAATGTGACCATTTTAGCTGCTTATTAAGAAATTCTGTTAGATTTTCACTAACCCAGTAATCAGAGAGGAATTAAAAATATTCAAAGCACTGACGTTCATTGTACAAAACTATAGCTCTAAATCGAGGAAACACGATTGTAAATTCATAAAAAGAATCAAAGCAAGCAGAAATTTTTTGATGAAGCTAAAAAAACGTGCCTCTTTAAAAAATAAAAGCGAGAAACGTGATTATAATTAATAAAAGTGTTTATTTAGTCTCGAAATGCCAGTTAGCTGCTAAGGGATGTGGAATGAAATTATTCTTTGTAATAAGAAGAATAAGCAAGACATGATTGGAGTCAGTCGGCTGCTTTTACTGAGTGGATATCAAGGAAATCAGTTGTATTCAGTTCTAAGCAATGCATCCTCTATGTATTTTGTCTTTTCGATTGCTGTAGGTCTTAGAAAATCTACAACACTTTGACTTCTGAGTTTGTTTCCCGTAAAACAAGTGTTGAATTGTAAGTTATTTTTTCTAAAAAATATCGTTATCTTTGCTTTACTACAACTTTGATGAAATGAAAAGATAATTTAAATGCAATTTTATATGACAAAGCTCAAGCTCGGCGAGACTTGATAAAAAGGTGTTTGTCCTGGCGAGTCTATTACAACACGGAGAAATCAGCTACCATTGAATTCAGTGAGTGGCAAAAGGGAGACAACTTGAACTATTAAGTTCTAACTTCCATCTTCATACTTGAGATCATTTTATTTAATACTGAAATAAGGAGTCTAAGCTATGTATTACACTGTGATAAAACACGACAAGCATTTGAGAACACGAGGGAAATGTTTGTAATCAATGACTTAAGATTGTTCTCAAACATCCAGTAGTCAGTTTGGATTCATTGTATTTGAGGAAGTTTTCAGATTCCTCCAGTTTGAAGAGCGTTTTCAAAAAACTCCGTTTTCAAAGGCCGAAGTTTTCAAATTCCTCCAGTTTTGAAGGGCGTTTTCAAAAAGCAACGTTTTTCTTGACGGATTAGTGTGGACGGTAGGCCTAACCGTAGAAATAAACTGCTGCGTTTTCATATTTCTCTGGCGTAGTGTACGGGCTAGCCAAGTCGCATTTTTATGTAGGTGCTGTCAAATTAATTAACAATAGATGAGAATAGGGAAAGAAAGTTAATCAGTCGATGGAAAATCAGTTGATTAGTCATTGATTTTCGCCGATGAGCGGCAAAGAGTAATCGATAATTAATAATGTCGTTGATTACTCATCGATGTAGTCTTGTAGAAATCTCCGATCATTCCTAATATGAAGAAACAAGCACAACCGTTTCAAAAGAGGTCCCATGCAGCGACATGCGCCCTAAGTAGCTTCTTGTTTTGAGTCCAAGTCAGATTCGTTTAAAACTGAAAAAGGAGTCAAGAGAAATCTTCTCTTACGCTGTTTTGTACTAACTACTGACAAAATACTTCGCGGACTACACATGACTTAAACGAGGGCTATTTCACCCAATGTTTTGGCAATTCAGCTCTCAACAACTGGTTATAGATAGAAACGCAGAAAAGCCAAGGAGAAAACTGGAGAAGATCACCACGGCTTTCAATTTGTTTTTTTTTTAATTATAATGCTTCTGAAACAACCCTTCTTCGATATGATTCCGAGACATTCCCAGTGAGAGACTGCTGTACAGCTAATCTGAAGTTTAGAATTCATAGTTGACAAAACAATTAGATTTTGCTTAAAGAAGCTACGTCACGGTTAAACGGTTTGAAAAATTTAGCCTAAACTTTTCAATTTCGTTGTTTGCAATCCATGTCAATCTTCTCCATCCTTTACCTTCCTTGTTTCTTCATGGTTTATTATTATCTCTTTGGTGCTCTTCCATCTTTATAGAGTATTATTTTCAGGCTTCCTTCAGTTGCAAGGTATTTTTGTCGATGGTCAACATAACTCTAAACATCGCAGTGACGTAGCCCCTTTAAGCACTGTGAACTACAGCCCCTTTTAACTCGATACCTCCTGTTTTTCCTGTCTCGACAAATTCAATGCAAATATTATAAAGTTTTTATTATCTCGGCTGACATGCGCGACTTGACTGTTTTCGAAGCTTTCGTTGCCTTACGTTTAGAGAGCTGGTGCATTTACTGTCGCTGCGTTGGGTCTAAGAAGATATCATCGTTTGAATCTCATGCGATAACCCTTGGCTTTGGCATTGCTTTGCCTCTGACGAACTGCCACGGTAAGGTTTTTCTTCTCTTTCAAGTGTACACTGACTGATGACCAAACAGAAATTTTTTTATGTTGCTTAAAGAGCCCCCAAGCTAGCTCTGCATCAGCAACTTTTCAACCAAGTTCCTACTACTAACAGTCCCTTTTTAACGCTTCTTTACTACAAGTTTTCAAGGTGACAAGCTATTTCACTAGCGCTGGCAGTTTGCTTCTGAATCTAACAAAGACCATTAGTTTAACGGCAGAAACAAGAGTTCGCGACTGTTTGAAAGGAAAAACTGAAGAACTAAAATGTCTCAAACTGCCTGATATGAGGCAATTGACCAAGAAACAATGGAATAAACAATATGATTGCGTTTTAACTTTCACGAGCCGAAGTCTTTTTCTTTTTCAGTATCTGACAAAAATAATTTGCCTGTTATTTGCCGCTGTTCATGTGTGCTTTTTGGTGTCAGTGAAAGGGCTTAGAAACAATTTTCACCGAGAGATAATTACGAGAATTAGGTCATTTTGGTGCATTGATTAAATAACTCAGAGCAAGTAGAGTGAGTAGAAAATTAAGTTATGCCACCAAAACAAGATGTAAGATTAAAAGGAAGATTGAGAAATCCCTTAGACGAAAACTGCTGCAAGGTGAGATAAGAAAAGCAAAAACGTGTCTTGTTTCAAAACAAACGAGAGAAACGTGATTTTGTAATAAAGAAAAAAATGTTTAGCTTGAGTGACAAAAGGTCAACTTTGATGACCCAGGCACCCGCTAACGGATCTAATTACTCTCTGTTCAGTCTATGACCATTAGAGAGCCAAAGCTACTTCAGCTCATTTTGTACACGCTGGAGGGCGACTTCCCGTGTTTGATTTGTCAAGCGGTTCAACCTTTTCAGTCCAAAGTGCAAACTACACATCAGGTGTTTTCATTACATTCAAAACTCTGCCAAAACAAACTGAAGGAAAATCGAAGTTGTTTGTATTATACCGACACTGCAGGTAAAAGTGTCAATCTCATAACACCCTGAAGCTTCATATAATAATATTTACCAATGGTTCAACTTAATAGTACTTTGACTATATCAACTCAGCTGAGATAGTAATGGTTCTTAAATGAGGGTTAGTGATCAACATGTGATACTTTTGTGAGAGAGGGGACTGGAAGAGAGGATTAGAGGGGTCAGCGCACGTGACAATCACGCTGACATTAAAGTGTGCGAGATGACTGACATGAACTGACATTGAAAAAACTGAAAAATTACTTTCGATGAAAAAATATCATGTTAATGGAACTAGAAAATCCCCAACGGGTTCACTACTCATTAAACGTTTTTGCTCATTTGATAAAAAGCACAAAGGCTAATATATTTTGAGTCCTTTTTGATTATTATCACCTATTTTAGACAACTCACAGGTCACCGACTGGTATGATAATTTGCAAAATAAACTGGAAAAATTTACATACCCTTTTACCCTTTATAAGACAAGGGTTAAGGTTTCTGCGCTGCTTGGTCTGTATTTGGACGTTTCGTTGGGGTAATCAGTTCAGTTAATGGCACTGTGAGATTGAATTCTTGGTGGCATCTGGTTCAAACGTCGTATTCAGATTTAAAGATTGTAACAGCATTTCGTCATAACCTGGACGACAAAGTGGTGCTATCGAACTTTCCGATTCTCAGCTGAGACGAGCCAAAATTTATTTGTAAGTACACAGAGAAAAAAAAAACAGTTATTAAGAGGGAAAATCGTATGCATTTTTTTCCAAGAGTTTATTTTTCGTTCCTAGGCTGAATATTTTATTTTTCTTTCAACTTAGGCTGAAAAGTGCAGACTGTGGATATTGCTAAAACATTCTAAGATCGACAGAGTTTTGTGTTCCTGTCATTGTATGATCGTGCTTACCTAGTCACAGGTAAATATGTAAAAATAGTTTCTGCCAGAAAACGTTTGTTTCGTTATTGTGTAGGATAATTAGAATTTTACATGAATCCTTGTGAATAGGTTTAATTAATGTACATGTTCCCATTCACGGACTGCAATAATATAAAGTACGACTTTTGGTGTTTTGGAAGTTCTCTTTTGTACTAATAGCACTCTATTTAAACTGACTAACGAAGAACAAGATTGCACTATGTCAGGAACAAATGAAAGAGGGCTGAATAACGTCAGCTTGAAACCTGAGAGCAGCCTAAATATAAAACTATAAAAGTCACTGCATGTAGAGGAAAGCCAGCTTACAGGCCTTATAAAATCAACTGACGCAGAGGAACAAAGGCTAGTTTCTAATCATATCTGCTGAATGTATGTCTAACCCAGAAAGCCGTGTTAAGTCAGTTGGGTTTCCTTCGCGGAATTAGTTCAGTTCGTTCAGCGACAAGTACATCCATTCTTTTTAACCCGCATACAAATTGTTGTTATTTATTCAGATGTATGATGTAAAGTTCCCTGAAAGTACATTATTTAGTGCACTATTTAACAACTGTTCGCCGCTAACCACCGACACCGAGGTGAATGGTTGTTTTAGTATATACTAAAACAGTGAGATAATATACACCACAAAAAAATGATTTTAATTCATATATTCCGGCAACGATTGCAATATTTTCCCGCGCGTAAAGGACTGAAACAACAAGCCGCTTAAATAGTCACATGATACATCAGGTGATTAAAGGAGCGAGAAATTTACAACGGGAAAGCTACGCGTTGCTCAAGCGAAGTGAAAATTGCTTTCTTTATGATTTCAGGGGCTGCTTCGCCGTTAATTTGGATGATTTCTTCGCTTGTCACGAATGGGAATCGCGACGCCATTTTTTCTCGAGTTGCTCGGAAGTAAATAGCAAAGGATATTCGGAGTTTGACTAGCCAATCAGAGCGCGCCTCCAACGCTATCCACTGTTTTAGTATATACCAATCATGATTGTCCTCGTAACACGATTTACAGCCATGATTTTTGTTGAACTTGAAAAGAGGATAAACGCGCGAAGTCCAAGTTCTATGAATGTCCTTATTTCCAGTTGTAGCAGATTCCACGGTACTTTGGAACCCGTGACAAGTTCGTCTCCCGCAGCAAGCGAGTTGCTAGCGCTCCGAGCTAATTCCCGAAACGGGTTAATTTGCTAGAGTCAAGCGCACAAGTTTTTTTCCACCAAGTTAGGCCTTTCGATACCTGCTTTCCCCATTTAAAGTTTAGAGCGACAAAACCCGTTGTCACAATACTAACCCTGTTCAGGTGCCCATTACCTGCTCTGTTCCACTTTTGAAATGAGGAACTGGCCTTAATTTGTCAATTACCTTTCTCTTCCTTTCTCGTTTAGAACTCTACGCTAATATTGCACCTGAATGTCGGACCTCAAAAACAAGAGCGGAGGACTGGAACCTGGGGAGGCCTTTAGTAAATCGGTTTATTACGTCATCGCCGGTGTGTACGCTCTTCTCGCTGTCACAGGAATCAGTCTAAACACACTCGTTATTGTCGCCTTCGTGAGAGACCGCAGCCTTCGTACGTCTTCCAACAGGCTGATTCTTAGCATAGCCACCGGTGATTGGTTACACTCACTACTGGCTTATCCCTTGGGAATTCTCAGCGCGTCACAAAGTTGGCGCATGGGCGTTGTGAGTTGCACGTGGTACGCTTTCATCACGTGTTTTCTATCGTACGGCATAATTCTTCATCATGCTGCCTTCTCAATCGAGCGAGCTATCACAATTAATTACTGCCAGGCCTGGATCGCCATTAAAGGAAAGCTCAATTTTGTTATCGGTGGACTGTGGACCTTTGCTTTGCTTTGGAGCCTTTGCCCGCTGTTTGGTTGGTCAGCATACGTTCCTGAGGGCGCAGGCGTATTCTGCTCAATTCGCTGGCAATCGTCTGATCTACTTGATATGGTTTTCGTAGGATGTTTATTTTTCTTCTTCTTTTTCATTCCCATCGTTATCATGGTTTCTGCGTACTCTTCAATTTACCGCAGCATGAAGAAACTGACTCAAAATGCGCATGTCATATGGGGGAAGCGCGCTGCTCCCACAGTAGAAGCCATACAAGCCGAGAAGAAGACTGCACGCATGGCTTTTATAATGTCGATTTGTTTTGTTTTTGCGTGGACACCGTATGCAGTGGTTTCGTTGTACACTTTCATAGCTACGCCGCAAAATCTCTCCCCATTTGTAGCCACCATACCCTCTCTGTTTGCTAAAACATCAGCGTGCTATAATCCAATTATTTACTTCCTGATGTATAAGAAATTCCGAGATAGCTTAGGACAGACATTGCGATCATTATGTTGCCAAGACTCGGGTACCATGGACCGCGTGTAACATGTGTAGAGACGTTTCTGGCTTACAAAGAGAGTTCTCTACTAATTGCAATGATAATTGAATTATCAAGCTTGTGAAATTGTGGACTTTGCGACGGATTGGGTAGAAACTTGCCACAAGTCGACCTTTTCTTGATTCTTGACTTATTATTTGTTATTGGTTATCTTAGAGCTACCATGTTGCGAGCACGATCGCGAGAGACGTATCGATCGACTTACGAGAGCCGGAGGCGAGTGAGAGGTCGACTTACGAGAGAGAGTCGCCAAGTTGACCATTTACGGCGAAACTAACAGACCAGAATAGAATTACTGAAAAGGAGTTTTAAGTCTGGGTATTAAGGTATTAAGGTTACACGTAGCTCAACCCTTTGCTTTTTTTCCGGTGCACCCATTGCCCTCACTTAAGCGGCCTCCGTGAACAACCAGGCTTTTTCAAAGGGGTAGCTGGTATATTGGGGTAACAGAATCAATGGGGTATGTTCCCAAAATGTTGCAATTTGAGAAAAGGAACCTAATTGAAAACCATTTCACTATAAATATTAGCAATGCCACAAAGTAGAAATTACAATGAGTGACCTGTCTAGGGAGTTTTCTTTTTTATTTTTGTCATAATATTTAAAACCTTTTTCAATTTTTTAAAAGTTTTTCTTCTCGAAAACGGGGGTGGCTGGTCACCTAATCTATACCTCCTCCTTAAATCCGCCCCTGAACGGCCTGAGGCAGTGTGGCCGAGTGGTCAGCATGTCGGACTCGCAATCCGGCGGTCGCGGATTCGAGTCCCGCCCTGACCACTACCTGGATTTGTTTCTCGGTAGCCCCGCGTTCAAATCCTCGGCCACGCTTGTAAATAGCCAAGTGGTTTGCCTCCGGCCGACCAGTTTGAATTATTATTTTCAGTTATTTGCTCGACCCTCCTCGCACTTGCGCTATAAACACTGCCGAGGGTAAATAAAGGTAATATTTATTTGTTTTTTCTTTTATTTCTTATGCTTATCTAATGAAGAATGTTCTTTAACATGTACGTCGACCGCTAATAAAAGACATTCCACTGGAACTTTTCATTTAGATTTTCGTCGATGTTACCTTGTACGAGACGTACAATGTACGAAAACTTATTTTATGGTATAAGTCTTGTGGTTGATTTTGGACTGTGATTATTTCGAAAAATAAATAATGCGTATGCGTATGTATAACAATAACGGATACATGTCTTTCTATTATTCCATGATAGTATTTATGGAAGTCACGCGGACAAAACAGGAGAGAATCTGTAAGTCTCAAGACCCATAAAATGCCAAAAATCTCCAGAAAGAACCTTACAGCTATTCCACAGCAGGAACAGAAGACTTTGTACGCTAAAGCAAATATGATCTTCCCATATTTTAATAGTTCATTGGTTACGTAGACTACGAGTAACGCGCGCGAGAAAGACGGCGAGAAGGACCTCGCGCGCACAGAAAGTTCTTCTCTCTCGCGTTTTTTCGCGCCATGCTCGACAGACTGAGAAAACCGACTTCGTGATGGAACACTGATAGTTTAAAAGCCTACATAGCTCAACAAGATAAGATAGATAATTTATTTAATGTCAAGATTACACAGGGGGGTGGTCTCCCAATCCCCCGGGGCCGAGCCAGGGGCTCATGATAAAACGTATGACGCCAAACGTATGACGCGAACAAATTCCCCTGACTAACTTCAATCGAAAAATATCTCAATTATTGACGAGAATTTTCTATTTAATTTGAGCTTGACACCATATTCTCTCAGCAGCAGGCCCGAGTCTCAGGCCTTCCTAAGGGGAGAGGAGAGGGGAGGAGAGGAGTGCTTTTCCCTTTTCATTCCCTCCCTACCCTCTAAGCTGGCGTCTCAGCGGGTGTCCTTTTGTGTGCCGGTTCTGGCGCAATGCCTTCGTATATCATTGTAACTGGATACAGAAATAGCATGACCCCTAGAACGCCATCGGAGACTCTAGAATCTATCAAGAGAAACCTGACAAAGAGAAGGCATTATTTCAGTTAGTGTTTGTCAAGGACAGAACAGTTGTTAAGGTCGGGCGACGCTGTAAGTACAATATTTACTGTAGAATTTAAAGTGGACTACTGTACAGAAATCATTTTGGACTTCCACAGTTTTTTTTTTACCATAGATTGATTGAAAGAGTTAGCATAAGGGAATAGACCGGAATATACAGTAACACATTCCTTCAGGCAACAGGCACGAGGATCCCTGTCGCTCGATGATGTTTAGTTTCTTTTCAATCGATTGACTCTCATTTAGCTCTGAGCAATGAGAGAGACACTAAGTACACTATTACGAGGCAAAGTTACTCCGCTAAGCGTAGTCTAGTTTTACGAAATTTTTCTGGTTAACCCCAATCATCAGATCGATCTACTGCATGCATGCTTAAATCGAACTTTCTAGTTAGACTCTGGTCGTTCCATGGACCAACGAAAAGATCACAAAACCCTATGACCACATTGTTAGATTTTCTTAAAACTACGCAGATACAGATAAACTATCCCTTTTTTCCTCGCGCTACTTTGATACAAAAGGCAAGCCTTTGACATTTGATACGCTCATTAACGCATGACACTGTCGTAAAAGAAGGATTTTTCTAAGGTAACAAAGTTTTGATTTGGAGGGAACGAAGAAAATCACAGGAGTGTTCGAGTAGAAGTCTGTTTGAAGCTGTGCAAAACTCAGTAGTTAACAAATTTATTTCACTGTCTTCATCCTTGCTGTTTATGGCATTCTTCCAAATATTGAGCACATGATCATCATTAAGTAATCACTGAATCTGCTCTGATCTGACGGTCGATGCAGCGAAATTCCACTAATACCAACTGACATTTTTGTTAAGCGAGTGAAAGTTGTGAGTTAAATCTTTCCAGAAGCATTTCGCTGGTTTCTTGTCACCAAATGTGGAAGTTCAGCGTTACGCAATTACGAAATGGTCCGGACTGAACAATTGCTTGTTGAACCCAACGCAAATCACGAGCTCGGCACGAAGTGCGTGCATTATTAGCCTGGCACAAAAACTTGTAACCGAAGCGGTCTTTTATGTAATGTGTAATTCTAACTAAATGTTTGCTTGCTTTGATTTCTCGGTGGTAGTCAGCTGTTGAAAACGCCCCCAATTTTTTTTATTGCAAACGCAGTCAGTGGCGGACCCAGACCTTGAGCATAGGGGGCGGGGTGGGGGGATAGTGTTGTCTTGCTTGCCCTGCCGGCTTTTCTTCCTTATGTGATTTCTACCTTTTTTACCCAAACCAAGGTGGGGGGCCGGGTTTCCCTACTAGATCCGCCACTGGCAGTGAAAAGCGTGACAACAAACCGTTCATGTCACACATTCTACCAAATTGTAACGAAACGTTTACCTTGTTCTTGTACGGCTTTTTCATAGGCCTTCACGGTCAGTCGATTTTGGTCACGTGTTCGAGACCAGGTGACCCGAAAACAATTGACCAAGGTGAAATATCGAAGCCTAGGAAGTACGTAAACGTAGTGTCTTATGTCTCCTGCAAGCTCCAAGTTGGGGAGTGATTGTTCATCTGGAGTAATTTTTTTGTCTTGACTTAACGTGATATTGCTTTTAATTATTGCAGAGTTCAGTATGGCGACGGGAATATTGAAATTTCTCGTCGTCGCACTCCTTGCTGTGACGTTGTCGAATTCGCATCACAACTGACAGTGACAATGACAACGGCCAGACTTGGGTCCAGTACCCAACGACCGTGTAGATAGGGCCGTGGTAGTCCTGGGGATGATAAACTCGGGATGACATCAGAACATCTGATGACAAGCAGATTGTCGCGTCAGGGCCATTGAGAAAATGGACCAGATGCGACAAGACGCTGATGCCAGGTACATATAACCTGATTTTCTGCTTTACTTAGAAACTTTAACTTGCGAATAGTTGTTAAGGTAATTCCTTAGTATTGCATTGCACATCCCTACTGCGCACGATTTTTGCCTCATTAGCGCGCGCACACACATGAGCGCGTGCACGTGCAAAACGTAAGAGATTTCCCTCAAGCTAAGGTCGATAGCGAAATAAATGCTCCTTTTGTCGTAAACGAGCACGGTGACCCCCGATTTTATTTCAGTTATTTGCTAAGAACAGTCAAATAAAGAACATATTTGAAAAAGAAAAAAAATTTGATAGTAGAACATGATTTTTTTTCGGAAAATAGTTCCGTAGTGGGTGTATTTTGGCCAAGACGAAGACTTCAAGCTAACTACGGAACTGTCCGAAAAAGTACAATATTCCCTCAACCAGGCAATCAAAAACGGCTTAAATGAAGCAATACTGCTTATGTGAATAAAAGAAGCTTTACTCTCGAAGATAATATTTGTCTCTCTCAAGTAACCAAGACTTTTTTCTGTATGAAGGTGATTCGAATTTTTAGCGTACAACCAGTAAAAATACTGCATTTTAAGAGCCTGCTGACGCGTAAACGAGCACGGTGACCCCATTCTTTTATTGCATTTTCTTAATGTTCATATCATGAATGTTAACTATGCCAAGTTTCAAAAAAAGTTTGATAGTAGAACAATTTCAAGGAAATTACCCTAAGTGGATGGTAAGCTCTCACGCGCAATAATTACACTGCTAATCATAAAAATTACAATTCCTCGATTGTGACTGGTTTAAAAAACTCCTATTTTTCCTATAATTCACTTGCCAAGTTGTTATCGGACAGTTTGTTATTGGACACTGTTATTTGACAGTTTGTTATCGGACAGTGTGCAATAGGCCAATCACATTCGAAGTTATAGTTTAAATCAACCAATCACATTCAAAGTTGTAATAACGTGCGTGCGTGCGCGCGCGCTTGCTTTTGTGTTTTTGGCGCCTAATTACCTGTAGGAGGTTTTTCATCTCCTTTGTAGGTATTTTAAAGCAAATTTTCCCCTTCTTTCATAACTTGGCTATTCTTTTCTCGAAAATTGCAACATTTATGATTAATTGGTAATAAGACTTTGTGTCGTCCAATTCGGTCTGTAATCATACTCGTGATGAACTCCCGCTTCGCGGTCGTCAGATTTTGTTATCACTCGTATGATTACAGACCGAATTGGACTCCACTCAGCCCTATTACCATTACAAACTACCGCTTGTAAGTGTCCTCCCGTTATGAGCCTATCTACCTGATTGATTGATTGATCCGTCTCCTCCAGTCGCACATTTGAGAGACCAATTTTTGGAAACTAAATCTAATTTATTCGAAGAGAACAGCTTGTAATAGTTGCAATGAAAAATGGCTTTTTGAAGTCACATTAGCAACATAAAAAGAATATTCTTGTAAAAAAAAGTCAAAGCCGCAACAAGTAGTTTGCAAAATTTCAGAGGAATCCAAGCCAAACTTGAACAAGTGTTTCCATCTTTCAAGTTGGTTCTCATTGAAACTGATTAAAATCGATTTCCTCGCCATATTTGATCGTCTCAATTCCCTATTCGTTCCTTTTTTCCTATAATTCGTTCCTTCTTCCTTCCTCGCTCTGACTTAATTGGTGAATTGTTGCTATTCCAACTTATTTGAATATTTTTTGTTTTAGCAACATGACCGACATTGTATTCATGACAGTTGTTGGTCAAGATGTTTTCTTGGACCCATGGAATCAAACAGATGATATTTTCGAGGAACACGAGCCTGGTCTGTTATCTAAAATCTTTGATCACCAGACAAGTGGCATATTTGTTTATAACCGCTGTGGAAGTCGCGTGGGGGAGCTGCAGCTGTTTCCATTGGTGCCGTTAGATCCTACGGAAGTGGAGAATGAATGGTGCGTCTTCTGTTCATTAGTTACTAGGGAGCTTAAGCACGCGCGTTTTTGAGACACGGACGGCAACCGGAAGAGAACATTTCGCGTGCTAGGACCGTATTGTCTCCCAGATTTTTATACTACTCATCTCTAACGGAGAAAAGATACTTAGCACTGTGAATGTGGTTGTGGGAGTGCAAGTTAAAAGTGAAAACACCTCGCTTCCGGTTACCGTCCGTGTCTCAAAAACGCGCGTGCTTAAGCTCCCTAGTGTCCTACGCAGACCCCCTTTAGGCTAGTCACGCAATCCTGGTAGAGGAAGATTGTGTGACGAGGCTAACAGTTTACCGGATATCAACTGAACTGAACTTGCGTCTGAGTAAATTTTTAATTGCCGAGTTACATTGCTCGTAACATTTACTACCCTTTCAATTATCTAAGGGAAGGGTGGGTCGTTCGCAGTTTCTCCAACATCCTTACCTTTTTTTCAACAGGAAAATCATCTCAAAGGCCTACGACAAGTATCCACAATGCAAGAAACCAGCGCCAGCACCTCAACCTTAAAACGAGACAAATTACACTCCACAATAGTTCGTACACGTAGGAGTCTTTTGATTCAAATGTAGTTCCTTTTTATGATCATTAATGTGTTACTTTATATACCGGGAAATAATCGTATTACCTTTTCAGTACTAGAATATTGGAGAGAGAGAGAGAGAAAGTTTTAAGCTCCAGTAAAGAAAACATGATGATTAATGATAAACAAGCGGCAAAAAGTTTAAACTGTTTGTTTTGATGCATTCATCAATTTTTGTCTGAGAGCAGAGAAACAGAACATTTCATTACGAGTTAACCGACTGGTTTGTATGACAAGCTTGCAGCAAAGAGTATTTGTAAGTTGTTGAAATTTTTTACCAGTCTACTCGCACATGAAAGGAACGAGATTTTGTAGCTAGCTGTTGTATTGTGAAAAGGTAATAAAATCGATTCTCATAAAATGTTCTGCCTTTATTTTATGTGATAATTACGCAGCAGGCTGCTGAAGGGCTGTAGCAGGCGAGAAACGACTGAAGCCCGAGTAACTGTAGACCAAAGCCGACGGAAACCGAGAGCCAACAGTCATGTGACTGTTAACACCTGTCGTGCCTGATTGATAAGTCTTGGAATATCGATAAAACTGACTCACTCCTATTTTATTATAGAAAGCATGTTATTGTCGCATACCCAGTAACGGTTCTTCTACACTCACACGTAAAAAGGAATGGCAGGGTATCAAAAGCTATTGTTGTACCTCCCAACTCAAATACGGTTTCTGATTGGAGGAGAAGGCGTCACGTGTCGTGGGTCAAAACTCAACAACTCCCTGAAGTGAACAAAACTCACTAACTCCCTAGGAAACAACATGAACTT